>JARHVA010000177.1:2017500-2485000 GCA_037957365.1 Torreya grandis
AGACACTAACATCAACACTAGTATCCTAAACTGACGTAAGTGTCTAGTGCCCTACAGTCATCTAATTTACATATGTAACATATCCTAATGGTTAGCCTAAGTGCTTTAGTATGAGTTACTTATCCAAAGGGATTGATATAAATACAAGATCAACCCTCATTCATTTCTCACCTGGGAAACACCTAGAAAAGACCAAGAGAGACTAAGATAACTTATTAAAAGCACTCTATCAAACATTCAATTATACAAAGCTTCCCTATTTCCATACCAGTCATAGGGACTATATATCTACAAGTTTGAAGCACTGAAGGAGCAACCCAAGAGCTATATTTTCCAAGTTACAAGCTAGGTCACTATTGTACTTGCTTTGCACATATTGTATGATTCACACACAAGCCAACATGTAAAAGAAAACTAAGTCATTCTAAGGCCTCTTCATAGTATTGGATATGTAGGCAACACTCACTAGTAGAGGGGTCTTTGGGTTCAGCTTGACACCATGTGCCCACTAACCTATTTTCCCCTAAGGTCACTATGAAGATGAGGGATTAGGGTTTTAAAAATTCATGAGGAACAACAATCTGTGACCCAAATTTTAATGCACCAAAGTGAAGGTGAAGTCAAACCCAAAAGCATGTAGGTAATCACATCCTTTTCTAGTAGGTATTCCATATAGGGAAATTATGTCAAACCCAAATAAAAGTGTCGATGTAACTACCCTAGGCTGATGTTAGTATCCAGAGCTCTAAAAGCATCAGATCTAAAATTTAATGACTATTCTAGAATCTCCTTCCAGCCTACTTTTTGCCTGTTCTAGATCCAACATTGTGTTAACATCAAAACAAACTAAGTACATTACTTATTTGTCATTTTCATGCATAACTTAGTTGTACTTTCTATAATTAGCCTATTCTCCACATAAAAAATTTAGTGTATGTTATATCTGAGTTTAACACCCAATTGGCCTATTGTAAATCTGATTATCACCCTTGTGAATGATCATTTATATATTCTTAACCTTATCTAACCCAAATTAACGATCCTCATCAATTTTAGGGTTAAAACATTTGGTGAATCCAACCTCTATTTGTTGAACCAAAACCCTAGTTTGCATATTAGGGTTTTCACCTTCTTCAAAATCTCATTTCAATTTTTTGTATTTTATTATCAGACTTTATTTCTCCCCTACTTATATAGGCATATCTTAGGAATGCTTACTTACATTATTTATTTGACCCTAGTGGTTATGTGCTTCACAGTTATCTTAAACATTACAACCCTTATGGCATAACTAGTAAAACACTATGCATGGAAGCTCCATTATGATCATTACTTTAATCCACCTAATGATCAATGTATTGCACATAAAATATATATATATATATATATATATATATATATATATATATATATATATATATATATATATATATATATATATATATATATATATATATAAGAACACCAAAAAAAATATAAAACCACTTTTACTTACAATTATGATAATGAAAAAACCATTGATGTAAATACAAATGTAAATGAACAAGGTAATGATTATAATCTTTCTACTTTTGGGTATGACTACGATGAAATCCCTCTTGGCTATGACATTGATCCTATTCCTTTGTTTTATGGTGATTAAGAGTTAACATATATACAAAATGGTGACATTAATAATGTTGAAAATAAAAATATTGCATGCATACCTTCTTTAGTTACTTCAAAAAGTGAGTGTGCTTCCTCCCCTTCCAATCATGAAAATGTTGAATATTCCTCCCCTATATCTCATGATGAAAATGTTGATGAAATCAAGTGTGTGAATTATTCTCCAAGTAATATTATGGTTGAAAATTCTATTCTTTATTTGTATGATTCAAATGCTGATATCCAAATTTGTTCTTCCCCTCTAGTTTGTGATGAGCAAAATGCACGTCTTGTGTTTCCCAGAGTCTTGTTCGAGGAAAAAAATGAGAGTGCATATAAAAATCATAAGGAAGTACTTTAAAAACATGCATTTTTTGAGGACACAAATAATCTCACAAGTATATTTCATGTATTGTTTTCAAATATCAAGTCATGTAAGATAAAGAGAATCAAAACTAGCATTGCATCTTCTCTCCCTCCTTTAAAAAGTAAAACCAAAATTGAACATTGCATTCTTCCCTTTCATGATGTTGAAAATGAATTAGAAAATGTTTCTTCCCTTCCCTCCTTTGAACTTTTCAATACAAAATAGAAAATGATTACAAGTGAAAATCCCCACCCCCACTCCTATTCAATGTCAAGATATTTTTAACAATAATAGTACCAACCTCCATGCAATCCAACATGATATACTCACCTCTTTAACCATGGATACCCCTTTTCAACATGAAATAATAACATGTGATCATTAACCCCTTAATAGTGGAAAATATTCAATTATTCCTATGTTCCATGTGCATGGTAATTTACAACCACTAGCAAAAACTTCAACCTCTTCTTATGATATGTTATCTATCATGACTACCATAAGAGATTTGCAACAACAAATCAAAACTCTTAAACTAAAAATTTCTTCTCATGAGGCTATTCTTGAGGATAATACATTAAAAAATCAACCTATTGTTTATTGAGCATGGTCATTGATGTTAGGTTGTCATTATGTCAAAGAGAGCATGAGATAATAGTGCATTGATGACAAAGTGATCAGATTGATGGTTTAGAGAGTGTTTGCTTAGTTAATAAATTGATGGATGATATTGATGGTATGGAAATGTGGCAGAGACCCTATGGGGTGTTATGAGTTATTGGAGTGCTTATGTAAATGAAAGGAATTCATCAGAGCAGTCATATGAGTGTCTAGGTTCAAGTAGTCATCTTGATAGACAAGGTTGAGTAAGTATTTTTATGACATCATATCTGACAAATGTGAAGATTTTATGAGTAGTTTGATACATTGATGGATTTACATATGAGAGGTGATCATGTGGTTCAAATTTTAGGTTTGGACATTGAGCATAGCAAAATTTATAACAGTGCAAAGTTGGCCTCTCAGATAGAGTTCACTAAGTTTCTATACTTAGCCAAATTTGCATTATCGAAGATCTACGATGAGAGTTTAATAAGGTAATGAAGATATATGGTGAAAAATTAATTTGACTAGATAAGGATCTAATAGAGTGCATGATGTTATTATAATGTGATCCAACGGTGCATCTGAAGTCAATATGTCAAAGGTTCCTGAGATTGCACGTGCTAGTGACATATGTCTCAATCATAATGAATTGATAGATGATCAATGACATACGGGTGTTCATGAAAATGGATATCAATGATGTTGTTTGATTTGAATAGTCAATGCTTAGAAGTCATTCAGGACTACTAAGTGTTGCAAGAGTGGGGACTGATAGTAATGTGCTCAGAAGGCACGCGAGGGTGCCAAGTGTCTTAATCACAGAAGCACAGATCAATGATCAATAATGAGTGTTAAAGAGTTAAAGTTAGGATTCTCATAAGGAGATCAATGGAGTACATTTGAGTAAGTTTATGGGGGACATGAGATGAAGACACATGTCTGAAATGTTTGTATTACACAATGACTATTGGCATTTGAATTAGCAAAGGGAAAAACCAGTCTGCAGTATTTTGCTAATATCTTTTGATCTAGGATGAATTTATTGATGGAGTAAAAAATAAAGTTGAAGAAGAATTAAAATTTCATCTAGAGAAGTTTATTAAAATATTTGAATGTTTGGATGAACTACCTCAATTCCCTCTAGTTAACAAACAAATAAATATAAGTGTTTTAATTTATATGATTATATTTTTCCTTCCAAAAAAATATTCTTTTCAAAATTTTCTATATTATGTACAACATCTATTTTTTATTTTTATTTTTAATCAAAAAGTGCACTTATATTAATAAAAAATGGTATGTTACAATGCTAGCCATACAAAAAAACTAGGTAGAAATAGTCACACCCCACAAGCAAAATCACATCGAGCTAGAAAAAGCCTCAAAAGACAAACTAGTCTAGCAAAGGGTCAATAAGGACCACAAAAAAAAAAAATCACATCAAGTCATATTGATATAAGTGCGTAACAACCAAAAAATGAGCACATAAAAAACAAAAGTAACAAGAAATTCATTAGGAAACAATAGCAAACATGTTGGTTGGATGAGGTAGTGGAGGAGGATCCAATGGATTTCCTCTCCAACCCCCCTGAGCAGGGGGGTCATCATCCACAGGTAAGGGATCCCACCCATCATTATACTACTTGTTTACATTTTCATCAACTTATCGGGAGCGTGAAATAGCAAGGTCTAGGGGTAGAAACTTGTCCTGTGGAAGAGGGATCCAGGCCTCCCCCCCTTCATCCCTCCCGATTGCCCACCTCCTCTATTAGAACCATCAAACCTACCACATCAAGGGTACCACTAAAAAAATTGAGGATAGATGCTCCTACAATAACTTTGAGAATATTTTTGATGAAAACCATGTCCTTTCCCATGAGGAGGAGAATGGAAATGTGAGAAATTCAATGAAAAGGAGAATATTTCACTTCGAAGGTAATTATTTTATATATTAAGGTTGGAACAACAATATTTAGAACCATTTTAAGTTGAATTGAAACTATAAAACTTGGAATGAAGGAAATTAGATGTTGGAAGTTTATGCATTAGAACTTTTATCTTTTAATTATATTCCTTTGTACACACTTCAAAATAATTTCTAGACATTTATTAGCCATTAAAATTTATTGAGTTTAGTTTACTTTTCTATTTTTTGACAATTGATACAAATTAAGCATTATTGGCATGTTTGCCGAGTTTATACCATCTCCCCTACTTCTTTTAGCCCCATTTTTTCCTCCTATTCCTTTGTTCCAGATTTTAGGCATATTGTCTGGGGCACCAATAATGTTCCTGGGGCTTCCTTCGAGTCCTTCCAAGTTAATGGACTCACATTTTGGGTCTTGTATTTTTTACTTCTTGGTCATTAGATGTCATTTTACATGCCAATAGGGTCTTAATTTAAACTTAAATTATCTATAAAGACAAAAGAATTGTATTCCATTTACACCAAGGGAATTATCAAGATAACACATTGATTATAGTTAGTTGTAGCACCTATTTTTGGCACGAGGTAATTATTAGTTGTAGAATTACATTATTTTAGGGTACTTATGAGATTTTTTATTATTGGTTCATGTTAGGTTCTTATTTGTGTGTTTTTACTTTATTTTTAGTTTTCCATTGTTCCTTTCCCCCTCATTACTTTCTCTCTCCTCTCATTAGGTTACGTGGCTTTTGTTCAAGACCATACATTGTACAATTCTAGGGCACCAAAGTTATGTAGTGTGATGTTTTGGGGTGGGTCCTTCTGACCCTTGTGTTGGGTCTTTCATGCTTTGTATCTTTGATTTATCAGTATTTTCCCACTCATTGTGTGTAGTATAACACACCATTAGGGTCCTAATATCAATTTTTAAAATTTTATAAATATGAATGCATTAGTGCATATATTTTACAAGGAGATGTAATTAATACGTATGCAGTTGATAAGGAATAACCACAAATTTATTGAGGGAATTTATTGTGAAAGTGTAAAAGCACTTAATTTCATCATATAGAGAAAAATTGAATAAAAATCTAAAGCATTTATTTATTTTTGCCATGCATTCATTTTAGCACAAGTGTTATAGAGGACTAGGCCAAGTTGCATTCATAGATTACTTGTTGACTAGAATTGATTTTTAATTACTAAATTTACTACCAACCTAGGGTCTTGATAATAATTGAGGGATAACACAGACTCCCAAATCAATCCCACATTTATTTCCTTGCTTGTGATGACTTGTTATGGTTATGGAAAATAAGATCAATTTTTGAGAGATTTGTGTGGAAACATAGAAACATGAGCCATGATTTCAGAGCCCTTAGGCAAAGGAACATGATCATCAAATCACATTTCACCTATGCATAATTTACCATAATCATTACTTCAAATTTATAGAAGAGTTCACATACATTTTCATAAAGTTGCATTAGAAAAATAGTTTTCATTATTGTTCGCCTCATCGTTTGGACCTAAATCGAGTGATTAGTTTGATCATGTACTTAATTAGGGCTGAGTGAACCCAAAATAGCATTTCATAGTTACAATTATGTCCACATGTTTAGATTGAGAAAATCAAGCCCTATGAACCTAAGTGCAAAAATAAATTATGGTATGGGGCTCTTTTGGACATGATTGAGTATATGATCAAACCAATCACTCAATTCATTCAATCATAGCCATAAGTGGAGTGTTTAAAGTTGCATGAACCTATCTATGACAACAAATGTGAATTATTGCTCAATTAACCTTGATTAAAGCTACGATTGAACCAAAATGTGTCCTTGAGTGAACAAATTAAGTGATTGGTTCTATCATGAATTTAATTGGGACCAAATGAACACCATATCACATTTTTTATCATAAATAGGTTCATGAGGCTTGATTGGCCCAATAGATCCTCATGAATCTACTTGAAACTACACAACATAATTTAGTGCAAATTTTAGAAGGCACATTGTCTAGTTTCAATTAGGTTCAAGTGGATCGATTGGCCTAATCGAGCCCCATGAACATAATAGCAACAATGAAATGTGATTTGGGGCTCACTTTGCCCTAATTGATTCTGTGATGGAACAAAAATATCTTCATATGTGAATTAATCAACTGATGAATTTGATCACACAATCAATCATGTCCAAGTAGTCCCCAAACCACATTTTCATGTCATAATTAAGTTCATAACTTGATTGGACCAACCAAGTTTTATGAACCTAATTACGATAATAAAATGAAATTTGGGTCTTACTTGGTCCACATTGAGTCTGTGATTGAACCAATCACTCTAATTCTTCAATCAGAGACATAATTTGGGTATATCGAGCCTTATTAAGATTATTACAACTGTACAATGTGAGTTAGGCTTCACTTCACCCCGATTGAGTATGTTACTGAACCAAAATTTTCCCTTACTTAAAAAATTGAGTGATTGGTTCAATCATAGACACAATCAGGGCCAAAAGTTCCCCATTTCACATTATCTAGTTTTAATTATGTTCACGAGGCTAGATTTAGCCAATCAAGCCCTATAAACCTAATTACAACAACAAAATGTGATTTGGGGGTCACTTATCATTGATTTAGTCCATGATCAAATCAATCACTCCATTTGTTTAATCACAAACATAGTTGGGGCATATCAAGTGATTGATTCAACCATCGACTCATTCTAGTGATTTGTTTGATCACACTCTTAATTGGGGCCAAGTGAGCCACATATCTCATTTTATTTTTAAAACTAGGTTAATGGTCTAATTGAGCCCTATAAAAAAAATTATGACAACAAAATTTGATTTGGAGCTCCATTTCTTGGCCCCAATTGAGTTTTAGATCGAATAAATCTAATAATTCATTCAATCAAAGACATAATTGGTGTGTGTAGATGATATTTATGGATTTTATATCACCTCAGTTTTGTACACTTGACAAAATTAGACCTTGGTCATTCTTCTCAGTTCTATATCTTTCCCTCTTTAGCAAGTCTCGCATCTACTCTATCTTGTACCCCTTGGCCCATCTCTTAGTCTGACCAGTCGCATGTTGATGACTCAAGCCTTCTATCCTGCCTATAATGCATAAATGTACTTATCTTCCATCTTTGCAAGTTTTGAACCTTTACCTACTTTCTTTCTCACTAGACACTAATGTCTAGGATAGACATTAGTGTCTATGCTATTGTCTTTAACTGATATAAGTGTTTAGTGCCCTAAAGTCATCCAATATAATAATGTAATGTATCCTAATCATAGGCCTAAGTGCATTAATTTGAGTTACTTATTCAAAGGGATTGATATAAATATAAGATCAACCCTCATTCATTCCTCACCTAGGAAACACCTAGAAAAGACCAAGAGAGACCAAGATAACTTATCAAAAGCACTTTATCAAGTATTCAATTGTACAAAGTTTCCCTATTTCCATACCAGTCATAGGGACTGCACATATACATGTCTGAAGTACTAAAGAAGTAGCCCAAGAGCTATATTTTCCAAGTGACAAACTAGGTCACTATTGTACTTACTTTGCACATATTGTATGATTCACACACAAGCCAACACGTAGAGGAGAACTACATCATTATAAGCCCTCTTCAGAGTATTGGCTATGTAGGCATCACTCACTAACATAGGGGTCTTTGGGATCAGATTGACATTGTGTGTCCACTAACCCATTTTCCCCCAAGGTCACTATGAAGATGAAGAATAAGGGTTTTATAAATTCATGAGGAACAACAGTCCATGACCTAAATATGAATACACCAAAGTGAAGGAAAAGTCAAACCCAAAAGCACCTAGGTAGTCACATACTTTTCCAGCAGGTATTTCATATAGGACACTTGCATCTAACCCAGATAATAACATTGATACAACCACCTTGGGCTAGTGTTAGTGTCTAGATCTCCAAAAGCTTTAGATCTAAAATATAAGGACTATTACATAATCTCCTTCTAGATTGCTTTCTACTTATTCTAGATCTAACATTGTGTTAGCACCATAACTAGCTAAGTACATTACTTCTTTGTCATTTCCATACATAGCTTAGTTGTACTTTCCATATTTAGCCTATTCTCAACATAAGAAATTCAGTGTATGTTATATCTAAGTTTAACATCCAATTGGCCAATTGTAGATCTGATTATCACCTTTGTGCATTATCATTTATATATTATTAACCCTATCTAACCCAAGTTAAGTATCCTAATCCATTTTAGGGTTAGAACATTTGGTGAATCTGACCTCTGTTTGTTGAACCAAAACCTTAGTTTTTATATTAGGGTTTTCATCTTCTTCAAAAGCTTATTTCATATTTATTTATTCTATTCTAGACTTGATTTCTCCCCTACTTATATTTGCATAGCTTAGGAATGTTTACTTACATTATTGCTTTGATCCTAGTGGTTATGTGCTTCACAATTATCTTAAACATTACAACCCTTATGGCATCACTAGCATAACACTATGCATGGAAGCTCCATTATGATCCTTACTTTAATCCACCTTATGATCAATGTATTACATATGAAGATCTAGAAGAACACCAAAAAAAATATAAAATCTCTTTTGCTTACAACTATGATGATGAAAAAACTACTGATGCAAATACAAATGTAAATGACCAAGGTAATGATTATGATCTTTCTACTTTTGGGTATGACTATGATGACATCCCTCTTGGATATGACACTGATCCTATTCCTTTGTTTTATGATGATGAAGAGCTAACATATATACAAAATGGTATCATTAATAATGTTGAAAATCCAAATATTACATGCATACCTTCTTTAGTTACTTCAAAAATTGAGTGTGCTTCCTCCCTTTCCAATCATGCAAATGTTGAATAAGTTGAATATTCCTCCCCTATCTCTCATGATGAAATAAAGTGTGTGCCTTCTTCTCCAAGTAATATTAATGTTAAAAATTCTATTATTTATGTGAATGATTCAAATGCCAATAGCCAAATTTGTTCTTCCCCTCTATTTTGTGATGAACAAAATGCATGTCATATGTTTCCCATTGTCTTGTTTGAGGAAAAAAATGAGAGTGCATAAAAAAATTATAAGGAAGTACTTACAAAACATGCATTTTTTTAGGACAAAAATAAGCTTAAAAGTATATTTCATATACTGTTTGTAAAGATCAAGTCATGTAAGACAAAGAGAATCAAAGCTAGCTTTGCATCTTCTCTCCCTAATTCAGAAAGTAATATAGAAAGTTAACATTGCATTCTTCCCTCTCATGATGTTTCAAATGAATTAGAAAATGTTTCTTCCCTTACATCCTTTGAAATTTTTGATACAAAAGAGCAAATGATTACAAGTGAAATTTTTTCCCCCACTCCTATTCAATGTCAAGTGATTTTTAATGACAATAGTACCAACCTCTATGCAATCCAACATGATATACTCACCTATTTAACCATGGATGCCCCTTTACAACATGAAATAAAAACATGTGATAATTCAACCCTTAATAGTGGAAAAGATTCAATTATTCCTATGTTCCATGTGCATGGTAATTTACATCCACTAGAAAAAATGTCAACCTTTTCTTATGATATGTTGTCTATCATTACTACCATGGGAGATTTGTAACAAGTCAAAACTCTTAAACTACAAATTTCTTATAATTAGTTTATTCTTGCAAAGAATACATTAACAGAGCAACCTATTGATAGGAGTGTATTTGATCATCTTTATCCTTTGAACTTTATTATGCCTGAGTTTTCCTCCTTCAATGGTCAAGGGGACCTTGCTATTAATTTACAACAATATATAAATTCCTTTGAACCTTGGGCCCAAAATAGAATCTTGCTCTTAAAGGTTTTTCATCATATTTGTGTGTGTGTACACACACACACACACACATGAATAATGAAGTACAAAATTGGCATAAACTTAATGCTTATCCAAGTGAAACTCTCATAAACATGCTTTGAAATATATAATATATAATATTATTGATAGTGGTGACCTTACATTAGATACATCTATTTAAGAATCATTATATTCAAGCACACCTCCTAATATTGAACAATCCACTTAAATTATGGTTTCATCTCCCAAGGTTGAATTATTGAAAAAAGAGTTACCTTTGGAAAAGGTTTTCCTAAGAAAGAGGTGCCTAATAGGGAATTTTATAATAAATATCTACCTAAGAAGACTAATGTTATAAACATAGTTTTCAAGGTGGATAAAATTACACATTTTTTATATTTATAACTTTGATTATTATCCCTCACATATATGGTAAACAATGCACCAATGTCATGGTTGATAATTTTTTTGACTTTAGTGTGTGCAGCATGTGCTTCTTAAATACCTTGTACATAATATAGATTAATTTAACAAGAAAACTTTATCCAAACCATTCAAGATCCATTGAGTTGCCCATTATTCTAAGTCTCATATTACATTCTGCTATATTCCACATTGACTCTAATTTGACTCAATAAAATGTTATACTAGGAAGATTGTGGATAATATTAATGGATGTCACACTTGATGACAATCATGATCACATTAATTTTTATCTCTAAGGTAATAATATTTCTATTTTAAGAGAAAAAATCTCCAAATTACAAAGAGAAAATAGACAAAAATTATTCAACTAGTGATCAAGTAATGATATCTAATTCTTCTCCACATATGATCACAACTTAGGTGAATGATACTTATGATGATGAACATATTGAAGTGAAAATAATATACAATAAACCAATTCTAAAATGTGTTGGATTGGTTTATACATAACCTACTGTAGATATATTTTTTGGAGTAACATGTCTAAATACACTTTACAATTATGACATATATAATATAAGACCTAAAAATGACTATCCCATTGATATCATCATTGATTAGCTCAAAAATAATATATTATATATAGCCTTTTTTTTTTTGCTTGATCACCTTCTCTAAAGTTGACTATTTATTTTATCTATTCTTCTATATTGACATATTGGTGTTCATATGCTTTTACATTGATAATTATTCTAACCCTTGGATTTTATATGGTTGTGAGATTTTCACTAGATGTTGTATTTTGATTCTTTATCCCAATCTAAACATTCATGATATCTATCCTATGATGACACATATTTTAAAGTAGCCTAATTTTAATGTGCATTATTTGTGACATTAATTTCTCACCCCTGAATATTGACTATCAGTGCTTGTTAATATTTATGGCTTACATTGAGCTTACATGATCACATACATTGTATGCCTACATATTATGACATGTGTGTATACAATAATTATTTTAAATTGGGGGCATGTGACTTTATATCTCCACATACTTATGTGAGACATGATTTGGATATTGACATATTAAGTGGGGCATATTGCTTGCATTTACTTCCTCATGACTATTTTTCTATTACATTTGGTACATACTATGTGTTGACATATGTTATGGATTGTTCAAATATCTAATATTTTTTTAATTTTTGAATCCTTTCCTCTTGGCCTTGCTTGATTAGATATATGTGTGCTTAAATTTAAAATATACAAATATTAAAAAGAAATACAAAACCAAGACATATACATGACATGCTTTTCTACTATACATTATTGATTGATGTATTTTATAATATACATGTGGAATTTGTAGAAAATTATCCATATTGGATAATATATCTATTATAGGAGAGCTAAAGCTGTAGACACTAAATATAAATCATATATCACCTCAGTATTGTACACTTGGAAAATACCTATCATGGTTGTACCCTTTATCTCTACAACCTTTTTGATACTGAAAGGCTCGCATTCACTATCTCTTTGTGCATATATTTCTTATCTCTTAGTCATACCATTGTTATTATAATTACTAGGAATTATATACTATGAAAAAATATCTAAACCTGATCATTATACTTCTATGTTAGTTTTGGACTTGTACCTATTTTCTAGATTCCTAAACACTTGTGTCCTATCTAGACGACTATGTCAACATAGGTGTCCATTTTATAACTAAGTGTCCAGTGCCACAATTCATCCAATTTTTAAATGTAACATATCCTTATGGTTGACTTAATTATTTTAGTATGATATATTTTCAAAATGGATTGGCATATATACAATATCAACCCTCATTCATACCTCACCTAGAAAAATCATATCTCTCACATACAAAGCAATAAAATAACTATTAATTGAGCATTAAAGTGATAAAATCTTCCTTATTCATTCCTATTTCCATATTAGTCATAGGAGGAATCTATATATAGATTTGAAGTAGTTAAGGAGCAACCCACTATCCATATTTGTCAATTTACAATATATGTCATTGCATATACTTACTTATTACATATTGCATCCTTATGCACACACAAGCCAACACATAGGGGATAACTACATAATTTTGATGACCTATTCATAGTATTGGTTATGTAGGCAATGCCCATTAATATAGGGGTTCTTGGGGTAGTTTGACACTATATGTCCACTAACCCATTTTTCCCATAGTCACTCCAAGGGTGAGAAATCTAGGGTTTGATAATTTCATGAAGCGCGACATCCTATGCACATGATCCATATATATCAGAGGAAAGGCGATAAAAAACATGGAAGGATCTAGTTGGTTACTTCCAAATACAATCAACATTGTCTATAGGACACTTGCATCTAGATTAGACTGTTGCATTGACATAATAGTCCAAATCTGGCACAAGTATCTAAGGACATAAAATACAAAATTTTAGAATCTAACTATATACACATAATATTTTCAAACTTTTATTGATTATTGACACTTTGTATCTTGCAAGAACCTATCAAGTCTCAATCTTTCTGAGTGTATGCCTTAAAGGGTGCACTAGGAAAGGGGTGGGTAGACTATCGATGCTTTGTAATATTATTTTTGTTTTTACCACTTGCCATCTACACACTAGCCTCCTAAAACCATTAAACCCAAGTTTATTCTTCTTAGTTCTACCTATTCCTATCACTTGTTATGTTTTATCCTTCATTTCTTAACTTAACACCCTTTTGATCTATCAGTTGTGCTAGGTCAACCAGGTTGACCTAGCATAGTTTAGGGACTTTTTCTCTCTTTTGGTTTGTTGGCCTCTCGATTGACCTATCACAAACCTAGTGAGTTAGACCCAAAAATATGCTAGGTCGATTAAGTCGAACTAACATAGACAACATGTCCAAATGTTTTTTGGGTAAGATACTACTATATATACAAGGTCATTCCTTACTATTTTAGAAGAGAGAAGAATTAAGTGAAGAAGTGCGAATGAACATCTATGTATTGACCATTCTACTTGGGGAATAAAGCTTTAGGGTTCAATACTTTCTTTGGAGCTCTGATCTCATCTTGTGGATAAGTCTTTTAGATGCTTGGATAGGTTGTATAGCATAAAGCTAATTTATCTTAGTTATCCTTACATACCATGACAATATCTTGTGAAACACCTTGGCCAAGGGGGAGATTGAGGCTTGACAGGTTCATCTTCAAAGGTAAGTATTCCTAACTTTATTCCTCCTTTGTAAGAGTAGATAGATAGTACATTTGTATTAGTCTCTTCCATGTATTAAGATTTTGTATACGTTAACATGAGTATATGTCTCCTATGCATGTTTAGTTTAGTTGTTTATTTTTTTTATTTCTAACCTCCACTTTGTGCCATAAGCTTTGGTGTGCACTAGATTAGATTTACTTTTCTTATTATTAGATTAGCGAAATATTAAATCATAGGACTCGTTTAGGGTTGTTGTGTGATTATGTTAGATTATAATCTTTTGAACCCTACCTCACATGGTGTGTTGTGATAAGTGATCCCCTAATCAGGTCTAGCAGATCCTCACATTGGTCATGACCCCACTTAACAATTGTATGCTCCCAATTAGAAGTGTAGATGTGCTCTGTCCCATCTGATCTAGGATTGATTTATAGACACGATGCATTTTTGATTGCATACATTTTGGTGAACCCAATGTGAATCAAAACCTTGCATGATTTTTTCACTTATTTCATTTCTATTCATCATTATTTTTATCATATCTTTACTATGTTGGATTAACCTTGTTGACCCAGTTTTACTTATCTTTGTGTGCATGTTTGTAGGAATAGGTAATTGGATCGACCAAATTGACCCAATATAAGTTTTTCAAGTTTTTCAGACTTCTTGTTCAACGTACTAGGTTGACCAAGTTGACCTAGTGTATTTTTAGCACTTTTTTAACAAGTTATTGTATAACGTGATCGACCAACTCGACCCAATTTTCAAGATTACTTACAATTTTCTCTAAGGTCTCAGATCAACAATCTTCTCATTTTCATCTCTGATCCACCAAGGTCAGTTTTTGTTTCTCTATATCTCTCTCTTTCTTACTTTCCTTTCAAGTTTGCAGTCTTCAAAACTATCTCCGTACAATCAACTAGGTCAACCTTGTGGACCTAGTTCTATGTTCTATGTTTTATGAAATAACTAAGTTGATTTGATCGACTTAGTTCACTTTCAGACTTTGATTCCATAGTACAATTTCAACCCTGTCAACCTTATTCTATATGATTATCCATATAGTTTCTCAAATTACCTTATTTCAAAGAATGAACCATATATGTTAATCACATATTTTTTTTTAGTTGTTTGCATGCTTAGAATAGTTCACATAGTCTAATTAGTGTATTTTTAATTAATCTCTTATTTACACTATTTCTATTCTTTTGCACACATGGCCAAAACACATAAACATCAACAAGCATTTAAACATTTGACTACCCAGGTATACCTAATTAGATTTCATAACCAAGGGGGAACTCAACTTGATGCTCTAGTCAAGTATAAAGTGTGTTTAATGGTATATTTTGGCTAAGCACCTATTACCCTTATTGTTTCAATGTGTAAAGTGAGGGGGCAGGCTCCAATACCAAGCCTGTATCATTGCTACTATAGTTTCTTTCATCCTAAACTTACCTAAAACTATCCATAGATTGCTATCTAGTACCTTGATTATAGCCAATCTCCCTTTACATTTAAATTTTTTTCTTAATAATCTAATCAACATTCTAGGTTGACCAAGTAGCTAGCTTTACTTTCAAGTTGTTTGCTTGCTCTTTGATCAATTGTGTGTGCAAAAACTTTCATTAGCCATTATTAGTGCAAGATTTTGCTTTGAGTGCATCAATTAGATTGGCGAGTGTCAATTTAATTTACTGTTTGTTTCCCTTTCAATACTTACTACTTTATTACATTACTTGTAATTATCTTTCTTCAATTCATTTCTTGTTATCAGCTTTATTTTCTTCCCTATCTATTGTACTAGGTTGACCCTGTCAACCTTGTACCTTTTTTAGCTCTTGTACATTGTGCTAGGTTGACCTAGTTGACCCTATACTATTTACATCATATTTTCCTCTTTTTTCCAATCACTATTCACTAAATTGGGTCAACGCTATGGACCTTGTACATTTTTATAGTCCCTATTTTGCACCAAGTCGACCAAGTCGACTTAGTACTATTTCAATCACTTTTTGATTATTTGTTTTCTCATCTTGCTTCTCTTTATTTCATCATGGAATTTATATTTGTTGACAACATTGAAGTTTAGTCAACAAACATGATGGAATTCACCAATCCTAATAGGATCTCCCATAGACAAAGTAGGGATCCTTTCGTGAATCCTAGTAATGTTCATATTGTAACTCACATGATGAACTATGGGACCCCTCCTCATACCCCTTTTTATCAAAACCCTTCTCTTCTCTTAGAGGATCAAACTGATTTAGAATATATTACTGAAATTCTCTTCTTTATCATGCAATTCCATCAACATAGAGGGAGGGATCCTTCCACCATCTATAACCTCATGATTAGCCATCAAGTTGAAGAGACTCATTCTCCTACTCCCACTTTCTTAGCTATATTTAGGGGCACTAGTTTCTTTGCTTCTCAACCTCTTCCTTCAATATTGATTCCTTTTTATGCTATGACATCTTCTTCTTTAACTTCTTCTACCTCCATGCCTAGTATCTCAACTAACATGGTGGGTTCTACCTCTAGTGGGCCACTCATAAGATCCACTATCCTTAATCCTTCCACTAGTTCATTGATTGCTACCTAAGGTACTCATGCTTCTAGTGCTTCATCTTTTCAACCATTTACTAGTCCTTCTTTTGATTCACAAGAAATTTTTTCCACTAGTGCTTTAAATTCTCATAGTTCTTCCCAAGCTCATATCAACACTAATAGTGGTGTCCAAGCCACTAACATCAACATAAACATGAATACTACTTCTAATAACTCTAATCAAACTCATCAACTATTGATAAAAACTCTAAATCAAATGAATACATTCTAAGCTCATAATATGAATCAAATGATGGGAATGCAAAACCACCTTCTTAATCTTCAATCCAGTCCTCAACCAATGACTTGGGGCATACATAACTAGAGTGTTCCTCCTCTTCAATATTATCATGGTAAGCTCATTCAACCTCCATTGGTCAACAAAGACATAAAGCATTTAAAAAATGAACCTCTTACCACCCAAATTGCTAACATTGACATTGGAGGTATAACACCTACAATTTATTACAATGGATCAACCGATCCTACTCTTCACCTCAAGACATTTGGAAATATTTACAAAGATTGGGTCAAGTTAAATACCTTTACCACTACCAAACTCTTATCCAAAACCCTCATGGGTGATGCCTTGGATTGGTATAATCAACTTAGAACACCTTTCCCACTAGTTTGGAGGACTTAGTAAATGCTTTAGTGCAAGAATTTCAAACTAGTGATCTTCCTAAGAACACTTTAGCCCATTTCATCAATTGAAAACAAAATGAAAATGAAACTACCCAAACCTTTGTCAAGAGATGTAAGACTTTGTCAAATAAATGTGAACATAACATGGTGGATGACAATCTCTTTCAGCTCTTTACAAATACTTTATTTCCTAAACTACAATATCGAGTCTGTACCCTTTCTCCACGTACCTTGGAGGAAGCTATCGATCAAGACAAAAGGCAAGATTTACTCATGCATAATTTTAAGCCACCCCAACCTTCTACGGGCCCTTGCCTATTAGTAAAGAATAAAAACCACAATATTACCAATGATGGTGTTATCGATTCATTTGACACCATTCATAATGTGCAAGTTATCATTCCTACCCCTTCTTTGGAACTAATTCCTTCTCAAAAATAAACTATCATCATTTCTCAAAAAACCACATTAATTTCCATAATCCTTTATCCTTGGATGAATTAATTAAATGTCTACCCAAGCCTCTTCCATGAGAGCTTGATCCTACTCAACCTATGAAATCATGGTATGATCGTAATAAGTTTTGTTGGTTTCATGCTAGCTGGGATCATTCTCACGAGACTTGTAGATAGTTTTGAAATTTAGATATGGACTTTCTTCTTGGCCAAAATTTTGATCATGATTATATTATTTGTAAATGTCAATAATTCTATGAAATTGCTTTCAAAGGCTATAAATCACATGATAAAAATCAAGCCTTAAATCAAGAAAACACTCATTTAACTATTTATAAAGACCACTTGCCTAATCATCAACCAATCCAAGAAGGTCAAGATAAGCCCACTTATTCCACCAATAATGTAGAAAGTCTTGTTGAACCAAATTCCAAAGAGAATGTGGTTAATATGATGAATATGCAAAGAGTGGTGGCTTTCATTGATTCACAACCTATCTACACTCCTCCTTCCCATAAGACATATCATGTTATCCAAGATTCTTCTCTAAATCATTTAAATGAGTTGGGGCAAGAATATCTTATTTATTTTGATGTTCCAATTTATGATTCTCCCTTGGATGACCATCTCATACTATTTCTACTTCTCTCCCATCATCTTCTAATACTAATAACAATCCAATTTCTACTAACACTTCTTCTTCCAAACTTTAAGATCAATCTAAACCCACTACTTCTTCATCACCAAATTATTTACAACATTCTTCTCAAACTTCTCATTCTTATCAACATAAATTTTAATGCTCTTCAGATCCACCTTTCAAAGATCTTCTTAATCATTATGCACCTATATCTAACAATATCCTTATGGGTTATGATGAGTGGGATCCCCTTGCAAAAATCACTAATCTTCCATCTTAGATACCTTTCCTTGAACTCATGAGGACATCTCCATGTCATAGAAACCACCTCATGTAACTTTTATTTGAGATGAATATCCCTCGCCCTCCTCTAGCAGGATGGGAGGCTACTTTATCTAGATCTAAGGATAGTATCTTTCATCAATGTGAAGAGATGTCTATTAATGTTGATGAAACTATAAACACTTCTATTTCTTTATGATTTCTTATTGCATCCATAATTCTGGATGAGATTTTACTTCATGTAGATGATCCTCCATTATTTATTAGTATCCAAATAGGAGATATCCAAGTTAAGTGTGTATTGATTGATGAGGGTTATGGCACCTGTTTCACTTCTCTTGATTTTATTTAGACCCTTGGGTATTCTGAATGTAATCTCAAGTCTACACGTAGAACCTATCAAGGCTATGATAGAAGGAAAATGCCTCCCTTAGGGTGTGTGTGGCTTCCCATTACCATCCCACTTGTCACCATTCATGTAAATGTAATGATCTTTAACTTTCCCCTTTTGTATAACATCTTGCGTAGTAGGCCATAGACTCATTGTATGCAAGCTATTGCTTATTTCATTTGCCAATGCATTAAATTTCCTCACAATAGAGCCATTTATAGGATTTAAAGAGACACTAACCCCTGAAATTTCAAATAATTCCAAGATCATGATGTATCTAAGATTATAACTCTTGAGCCTTTGTCTAGTTACAATGGGCATCCTAAGCTCATTGATAATATTCCTCCCAAACTTTTAGACTTTGATGATGATGAGCCCGATGAGATTAACTTAAAGATCAAAACTTCCAATCTCTCACATCATCTCATCTTGCAGCTTCTTACTTCTTTACAACCTTGTTCTTGCAAACTTCCTTGTGATGACATTCTCGTAGTCTTAACCAAGACTAGGCACTCTATTCACCAAGCTTCCTTTGATGACAAGGTCATCCCATCCTATGTCATCAATCTTCATACTCCAGATTATGATGATGGCTATTCTTTAGATGATCCTCTTTTAGGTGGCCTTGTCCAGGCCCATGATATTGAGATTATTTGTTATCACTCTTCTTTACTTTAGTCTTTTCATGCATCTCATCAATCTATTTCATTTATAGTTCTTGATTTTTTATTTTTCCTCTTTATTCTATGGTAGAGATGGCATCGATACCTCCAGTTTTTTAGGATCCACTTAGGACCATGTTCTTGGATCATGCTATGATTAGACCTTATCACTTTGCCACACCTAGGGAAGTCTTCCTTAGACCTTATGCAAATATTTCCCCTCCTTTAGTAGGGCCAACTATAGTTAAGCCTGTTCCTTTTTCCACTATAGTTAAACCTATTTCCTCTCCTAATTTTGATGAGTCTCTTCCTGATTCTCATCTTAGTGCTCCTTTTATTGAGCCTAATTCCACTCCTTCCTCATCATCACCCTCCCTTGATGATGGTTTGCTTCTGCTGCCTAAGATGGATTTTTTTCCCACCAAATGGGCTGATGAGTCCTATTTAGCTTCTTATACTTCTATTTCACCTACTTCTGTGAGTGATCCTAAAACCACTCACAAGCATATTTGTCGCTTCCATAGGGCAAATAATCACTCTTTTACCTATTTTCACCAAGTTGAGATAATACCTTGATACCTTGCATCCTTCTTCCCCATCATTAGACAAAGCCATACCTCCCTCAAAGGTACTTCCTAAATATTTACCTAAGTATGGTGAGGTATATTGTCTATGATACCTATATGGCACACATCACATCAATTTCTTCTACATTATTCAACATCTTAAAGATCACCTTGTAGCCATCCCTGTCTACCATTCCTCCCACATGTCATTATCATAAGAAATTTCCTCCTTATCCCATAGCCTCTATTTATGATTCCTTCACTTGTGGACCTTCCTTCACCCGTAGATCCTTCTCCACCTGTGAATCCTTATTCTCCCATCGATCTTATTTCCACAAATTCTCCTAACTAGCCTTTGCCTAATTTTCCTTCTCAGTATGATCCTTTGATCATTCCTACTTTTTCAATTGAAGAGATAAAAAAAGGAGTATTTGCCTAGTATTTATTAAAGATTGATGAGACCTTAGCTGCAGTACACATTTAACTTCATAGAGACTTATCCGATGTATTATATAATGTATGTGGATAGATTCACTAGTATTTATGAGCACACGAATGGTACTTTCACATTTATATTTGGAGTGGACATGTGCTCCACTCATATTTTTTTATCTATTTGATTATATCATTTGACACTATGTCAAATTATTTCATATCTTATATCATGTTTCTCCTTATTTTTATACTATAGTTAGCTTATGTTATCATTTTTCATTTAGCATATGACCGTCTTTCTCTCTTATTATTATTTTTCTTTCTTTTCCTTTAGAGTTTTTCTCAAAACTCTTCCCTTGTATATTCATGATTGTTTACTTTCTTATCTCTATTTTTCACAAATAGTTATCATAGTGACTCGGTTATATTTACCCTCTTCCCTTTGGTTACTATCTCCTATTACCATGTGATCAGTTTACAAGCAATATTTTTCATTACTATTACTTTTCACCAGTCCTCCTTTGGATATCTTTTTTCCCTTCTTCCTTTTTTCACAAACTAAGCATATACATGGTCGAGACTTGAGATCACATGATCAGTTCATTATCAAGCCTAAGTGTTCTAGTCATTATTTTGTCTTGGGTTATTTAGCTTCCTTTATCCTTAGCCTATAGCTCATTCATGTGTATCACTATATCTCTCATGATTGGTCATTCCAAATTTGTATGAAGCAGGAATCTTAAAAAGCCTTCAAAAGAAAGTTAAAAGCCAAATCATTAAAAAAAGGTAATCATATCAAAAGGTAAAAACTATTGAATATTATTAAAAGTCTAATCACACTAAAAGACATGATTCAAAGCACATCTCTGTCTTCTAGTCAAAGTTCAAACTCCATAGTTGGCCTCACGGTAGAGCCAAGGTCCTATAGGGCATGGTAGGTCAGTAGATTAGAAGAGGAAAATAAAAAAAATCTTTTAGTGCTACCTACTTTCTCACACAAGTACCCAATATTTTTAGTAGATTGATGACTCTGTAAGTGGTCCTGAGGGGTGGGGATCATGTTGTGGGAAGGTAGATCCATTTTCATTTTCCTTGTTCCAATCTACCATCATGAGTTGATCTTAGTAGCACACCTATTTTCCTACAAAGCTTTGGGTCTATAGCAAGTGGGTTTTATTTGTACATATACAACCACTAATCACTTAGTGTCTTTTCATGTCCTTAGTATGCCTCTTGCCTCCTAAGGTCTTATCATAAGATGCCTAAGTCTTGCTTTTTACACTCCCTTTTTCATTCGTTTTCCTCCATATTTCCTCTTGGGAAATATTGTTTTGCCTGATGATCACTCCCCATGGGATATCATTTGTGAGTTGATTTATAAAACCATGGATAACACCCAACATCCCTCACAAATTACCATATTTTTCATCCTATTACCCCCATCCTTGATTTACCATTACTTATCTTTCTACATACCAATCTTGATTTGGTACCCCTTGGGTTTTTCCTTTGAGAGTTGTAGTGTAAGACCATGGATAAGACCTGACCCTCCTCACAAAATTTTCCAATAATCAAGTCACCATCCAAAATTACATGTATCAAATATGAGATAAGATTCGATTGATTATGAAGTTACACGTCATTGACATGCCTCCCATCTTGAATTAGTATGTTTTATGCTTAATTCATTTTTACTTTGCCTTTTATTTCCTTATTTTCCAATTGCATGTAAGATTACAACCATTTCTTGAATTTCTCATACTTCCCAGCTTGAATTAGTATGATAAATTTAAGACTAAATTTTTGCAAATTTTGTTTTTCTTTTATACTTCCTATCGTGATATAATATAATTGATTGACTTAATTTTGATTTTGTGCCTCTTTTTATACCTTCCATTTTTTTACATTGTTTCTCATACTTCCCAACGTGGTATTTAGTATGATTTTACTTATTTTAATTTGGTTAAAAAATATTTTACATTGGTTTAAAAACAAATCCCCTTTTACCATATTGTTTACCATTTTCTTAGATCTTTATACTTAGTCATTTTTTGTTATTACACATTTCCTAACTCGAACTAGTGTGTAGTGCAATTTTGATTGATTATATTTTTCCAAATCCTTTTCTCCTATTTCTTTTTAACCATGCATGTGTACTCCATAATGCTAGAAAAGAAACCAAACCACATATATTTCCTATAACATATACAACAGAGCTAAATACATGTGATAAAAATAAATATATCCAAATTCATCCACAAACATAACCATCATAAAGACAACATACATAACCAACACCAATAAGCCAAAATGATACATCATATATATATATATATATATATATATATATATATATATATATATATATATATATATATATATATATATATACCATGAGTTTGATACAACATATACACCTATATATAAAGCCTCAGCACTAGGGTTGGCCTCCATCTTGTCTATCCCATGGCCTAGCCACACTGTCTGTTGAGGCCTCAGTCTGACTCTTCTAAATGTTATGCTATAATGAGGTAGTTTGAGATCTCAAAATCTCTACCTATCCCTGTAAGCATGCTATCTACACCTGTGCCTACACCAACTCAACCTAGGTCATCCTTTGTGCCTGTGTTAGTTGAGTGTAAATTACTATATATACTTGCATCATTTGTGTCACTATCTTTAGATGTGTATCTCTCTCATCTTCCAAGGCATGCTAGTCCTATCTTTGACCTACACCCATCTCTATACATGATTGCATCCTCTCTCTCTACACCTGTATCTGTTGCATTTCCATACCAATTAATTTGAACTAGCTCATCTGAGCTGGGGCAGATGGTACACTTGGATCCTCTAGTGTCATGGGGTTGCATGGCTATAGAGTCTCATCTAATATGTCATGGAGTGCTCTCCTTAGGTATGCCTACAAAATCACACTAGATAGATATTAGATCACTGTCATATCTCATAATATCTATCTATAGCTCTCTACTACCAAATAAAAACTTAAGAAATAATTCAACCATATTCATACCTATCTGTGTCTCAACTCCTATGATATTGTCATCTACATGATCACCTAACATAGTCTCCTCATCTATGCGACCTCTTAGTACCTCCTTGATAGGTTACCTCCTTAGCTCAAACTTGACTATCATGGCTTGTGTCTATCTCAATCTCCATCTGAGTGGTATTTTTATCATCTCCTCTGGATCAACTATGGGGTCATTTGAGATGTCTATAGTCTCCACTCTCTCCTATCTCTATCACCACTATGTCCTTGATGGCTATTGCTCATCTCATTATAGGGATGGTATTGTTATATATGGTATCTTTGCCTCCTCTACCTCCTCCTCTACCACTCATCATGCCTGATTAGTCCATGGTCACTCCCAATGTGGCCTCAGTGTCAACTTTACTATCAGTGGTTCGAGTCCCCTTTTCCCTCGTGGCTCCCTCATATGTCAAGCCCACTAGTCAAGAATTAGTATCAGTGTCACTAGATGAGGTAGAGCCATTTGTCTTAGCACTCATGCCAATAGATATGGTTCTCTCCACCATGTATAGTGTCTAACCACCTCTTTCCTCTTTTGTACTAGTGCAACTATGTGCCATCTTGCCCATGTAACTGCTATATGCCCATATGGCTACCACATGATGTCTATAGGTCTCACCAACTATAGGACTAGTACATGGGGCATGACCCACACTACTTGGTCCTCCATCTATCTCTATAGTCAAGGTAACCCATCATCAACCACATGGGGTAACCCAATCGATCGATACATGGGAAATCTCTCATATATCCATGTTATCAGTAGTATGATTAGTCTCATAGTCTTTTCCCCTTTGACTAGCATCTCAAATATATCATGTATGAGTTGGACCTAGATGACAGAACCTAGAGCATATAGTACTCCATCTTCCAGCATCATCTTACTCAAGGCTACCATGAATAGTGGTACATTTCCATCCAACTTGTGATAGAACACCTGCTATGCCACAAGGCCTATGATTGCCTTCTAGAAGTCCAAAATATGTGATACATATACATCATCCATACTGACTCTCCATCCTTTCAATATCATCTCTAAGCCTGTAGCCCACATGGCTAAGGCTCTCTTCTCCTCTAAGCTATCTAATATTGCTGTGGTCATTGTGCTTCTACTATGGGCAACTTGAAGATGACATGGACATCTTATAGTGTGATACGCACCTCTATCACATCCCCATCCACCTCCCATATAAAGGTGTTAGTCAATCATTCCCAACATCTCAAGAACATGACTAATAGGTCAATGCTAAGGGAGATCTTGCACATATCAGATATACCTCCTAGACCCATGGCTACCAGTCTATCTTGGTCTCCATCTGATAATCTATCCAATAAATTTTACAACCAAGACACGTCTACCAATCTCCAAAATCTTGGCCATCTCTACAAACAAGAAATAATAAAGGATGTATTAGTTCCTCCATGTCATGTATAATCACAATACATTCTTTACATATCATTTAAAAAAAATTTAATTACAAACAAGCCTAATTGCTACTACCTTATTAATTTTGTCCTATTTCTAGCTTAGTTGGTCCCCCTTCCCCTCCTTTGGTCATTTCAGGCCATTCTAGCCCTCTTTCAGCTTTTTACATGCTTTTTTATGCTTATTCCAGTTCCTTGGTCAACTTAGTTTGACCAAAATTTCTCTATTTTTGTCATAGTTGACTTCACATTCCAAGTCAACCTTCTTATCTTCCCCTCCCTGATATTGAGTTTTCATTTTGACCCTTATGGACTAGTTACTCACTCCATTCTAGCTTTTTAGCTTGTATATTACACTAGGTCGACCCATACCCACTAGGTCAACCATATGGATTCTGCCTCATTTTATCCTACTAGGTCGACCTGGTCAACCTAGTGCATTATGTGTGCCAACCTAGTACATTTTTCATAAGATGTGCATTCCACTCACTTTCTTCCTAAACCTTTCAAACCCATTCCCATTTTCCTATTTGTTACCCTTATAATTTAAGTTTTCTCAATTTTGACATATATAAATGCTTAAAATAAATTTTTATAAAAAAATTCACTTAATTCAATATAAAATTTCAAAAACTGGTTTGAGATCCGTAGTTGCATACCTATAGTGCACCTGATGCCACCTCTGGGTGTCCTCCTTGTCTAGCATGTCTTTCCTAACCATCCTAGCCTTGTTTGGTCTCAGAGTTCTCTTTCCTCTCTTTCAAAATTCAAAATGCCAAATGAATTCTCTTTTTTCGTATTTAAAAATACTTTTTAGTAATTCAATTCTTTCATTTATTTTTAGATAGATTCCTTATTTTACCTCTATCTTTGTTTTTGTTCATCCATTTTACAAATCATAAAATGCATTAGAATCATGATGACATAGAGATTATTTTCCACTATCATATGTCTATCTTCCAAAATTTTTGATTTTTGGCTATTTTTTGCACTAACTGCTATAGGTTCACCTAGTGTACTCTACGTTGGACACCTTCACATTTCTTGTGGTCTACTTCTTTACCTACATCACTAAGGTAAGTTAAAGGTATGTGTTTTTCAATACCAATCTTTCATTTATCTTATTTGCTACTTACTGCACCATACTTAGCATTAGTGTTGTGTGTTATAATGTTTTATTCTAAAGCACCATCCCATGTTGCACTTATGTGACACGTGATGTGCTTCAGTTGGGGCATATGTATACACATAATATTTTCAAAATTTTATTGATTATTGACACTTCATATCTTACAAGAACTTGTAGAGTCTCAATCTCTTTGAGTGCATGCCTTAAGGGGTACACCAAGAAAGGAGTGGGTAGACCATCAATGCTTCGTAAGATTGTTGTTCCTTTTTCCACTTGCCATCTACACACTAGCCTCTTGAAAACATTAAACCCAAGATTATTCTTCTTAGTTCTACCTATTCCTATCACTTACTATGTTTTATCCTTCATTTATTTCCTTAGCATCCTTTTGACCTATCAGTTGTGCTAGGTTGACCTAGAAAAGTTTAGGCATGTTTAGTTTAGTTATTTATTTGTTTTTTTTCTAACCCCCACTCTGTTCCACAAGATTTGGTGTGCACTAGATTAGATTTACTTTTTTTTTTATTAGATTAGTGAAATATTAAATCATAGGAATCTTTTAGGGTTATTGTGTGATTTTGTTACAATGCAGGATTTGGAACCCTACCTCACATTATGTGTTATGACAAGTGATTTCCTAATCGAGTCTAGCAGATCCTCACATTGGTCATGCTCTTGCTTAACAATTATATGTGCCCAATCAGAAGTTTAGGTGTGCTCTATCCCATCTAATCCAGGATTGATTTATGGACATGATGCATTTTTGATTACATACACTAATGACTATTCCAAGATTGTGATCATATCCGCTTATATATATGCATATAATAAACAAGCTAAGTACTTTTGTTTCTAATTTATTGAAAGATTAATCAATAGATGTACTTTCTATTTTTGACACATCTTAGTATTTAAATTTAGAATATTATTTATTTGAGTTTGCAAATTAATTATCCTACTATAGATTTATTTATCACCCTTATGCTTAATAATTTTTATATTATTAACCCTATATCCCATATTATAAATTTAGGTTTAAATATTTGGTGATCCCAACCTTTATGTCTTTCCATGCAACTCCTAGTGTTCTCTAGGGTTTTTTGATTTTTTTGATCTCTCAATTTTTACAATTTATCTCAAAAGCTAGAATTTATTTTTATAAAATCATGTTTAATATGGATAAAAAATAATTTCTTCCTTCACTAAACCCTAAGGAGATTGATAACTACCATCACTTTAGCCATGTCCATGCTATCACTGTCTCAGGGTTAAGGTGGTCCATCTTATAATGCCAAAAGAGGGTAGCAAACAAATCATTCCTAAATCCCTAGATGGTACATGTATGCATAGTCAATCCAAATAACCTAAGATTTGTGCTTATGAATCACACTAAAAGATCTAAAAGTGTTAAAAAATCAAATTATAGACATGTAGAATGCAAAATGTGCTAGTGTTAATTATGTTTTTGCATCAAAATCTAGCAATGTTATACCCAATAAGGTTTCTTATCAAAATGAAAATCTAAAATATAATACATCTAAAAAAGTTATTCAAAAAGTGAAAAAAAGGTTCATAATATTCGAAGTGAAATCATAAGGGAGGTGATTAGAAACAAAGTGATCTACCTACTTCGTCTACATCTTATAAGGAGATCAAAATACTATTTTGCATCTCATAGAGTGCATGGGTATAATACATATTGATGTTTTGCATTAAATAAAAAAATAAATTAAAATATAAATGATAGTGGTGATCATATCATTGATACATCATTCATTAAATCCACTCACATTATGAGTACCTCTCCTAAATCGTAAGCTCTAAAAAAACAAGTATGGGTACCAAAGGATAATTCAAAACACAAACAATTGTAAATGTAAAAATTAGAGAAAGAAAAGATTAAAAATGCCAATCTAGATTAAGATACGTTACAAAAAGATAAAGAAGTCAAAGCACAAATTACATATTTTCCCAGTGTGAAATCAAACATACATGACTCTTCTTTATACCATAATGAGATGCAACATTTATACAATGATGAAAATACTCAAGAAAAATAAAATTTAAAAAAGGAAACTCAAATTTATGATTCATTTTGGTTTTCATACATGAATTCTCAAAAAGTTATACCACAAGTCTAAGAACAACCTAATAAGTTCCATCTTTTCTATACTATTATCATAGAAGATTGGTATGCTGCTAATACTATAGAAGATTGGTATGATCCTGATGATACTGATTATGTAGAATATGAATATGATACACATGATCTAGATATTTCATATAAACATCTCCTTGATGAGTGGATTAGCTTCTAGTAGTACTTTTATTTGTATGTCTTTTCAAAACATTTTCAAAAATTCCAAAAAAAATGGCAAACTAAATTCAAAAATTCAAAAATCCAAAAATATTTTCAACATTTCCATGTTTTATTAACTGATTGACATCTATGTTGTTGATTCCATGTTGGTATATATCGTATCATTTATTTCTATATATACACATATGTTTCACACATCTTTTTGAGAGTGATACATGCATACCCAAGCAAATGATATATGCATATATAGATGTTGGGCCTTCCCTCTATTCACATCATCATTACATTAGGGGTATCTAATTTATTTGATCATGATACACCCATTTTATATTATTCTATGATCACTTTTCAGTATCATTTTTTAGCTTATATACTTACTCATGCCTTAATCCATGCTTATATCTTTCGTTGTGTACTTGATATGCTTTGTACTTAACATTTTTTACTAACACATATCCATGGACTACTATGATTTGTTTATGTTGGTTGCTTATGATTCCATGCTTTCATTTTTTCACTTCCTTGAGTATATTGATCTTGTCATGTTTGTTTGAGCATTTTAATATGCTCTATTGCTTGTATCCCCAATGCCTTTATTTTTCTATTATGACACTTGAACATGTCATAAGTTTGTTGTCTATGGATATTTGAATATGTCATTCTATGCTTTGTGTAAATTTGACTGAGTCATGTCCCTTAGATTATGTAGCATTTGAACATGCCCCTTGTATGAGGTCTCCTTGGATGATGGCCTTTTGTTTTGATTTTGAGTGCTCTTGTGTGTGTGTTTGATTGCTTGATGAGATTTTTCTGTTACTCTCTACATGCTGTCATGATATATATAATACATCTTAGGAATTGTTGTGATCACATACTACTTATTTCAATGATATATCTACCTAGACATATTATTCCTATATGTTACATGATCCATACATAGATTATATATTTATGTTATCTATGTGAGGTAAGGTAACTACCAATTTCTACTTCCCTCACCTCAAAATGGGGGCATATCAATGGCAACATGTCATAGAGGCACAACTTCCATATTTTTAAAGTTTCATATTTCAATGGGGGTATGTTAAACAGGGCATGACCTCCACACTTATTCAATACTCAACATCTATAGATTACAGTGGGGGCATGTTATAGAAACATGTACTCCACACTTACACTAGTTCTTAGATTTTGTAGATTCAATAGGAGCATGTCATGGGAACATGTCTCCCACAATTGTACAAAATTTAAAATTGGCCAAATTTCATAGTTATATGATTCAGATACACATTTGTGACAACATTATATACTTTAATACCATTATTATACCCAAGTTGTAGCTTGAGACATATTAGGTACATATGCCATGCAAAGGGCACCTAAAATTGTAAAATCAAATTAGTTATTAGATTTAAAATACTACTATGGACTGTTATCATATATAAGATGGACTCTTATGGAATTTTATTGAGTCAATCTATTGTAGTAGTTGGTTCACCTTTTGGAAGGTTGAGGTGATTAAATCACTCAATCTTACCAAGTTTATAAGTGAGACTTTATTAAATCATTCAAATTCACTATAATTATATGATGGTGTGATTAAATCATCCATCCTCAAATCACCTACACACACAACCTACACACACACACAAACTCTCTCTCTCTCTCTCTCTCTCTATATATATATATATATATATATTGTGTGTGTGTGTGTGTGTGTGTGTGTGTGTGTGTGTGTGTGTGTGATTTGATTGGATCACTCACACTCCCCAAGTTATAAGTATGATTGATTTATAAGTTAGACTCTATTAAATAATCTAAATTCACTATATTTGTATTTTGGTGTGATTAAATCATCCATCCTCAAATCACACACGCACACACACACACACACACACACACACACACACACACACACACACACACACACACACACATTTTGTGTGTGTGTGTGTGATTTTATTGGATCACTCACACTCCATAAGTTATAAGTATGATTGGGCTACACGATTGAGATAAGCTCAATTACCATGTGTCAACTCACTTTTTCTCCATTGTTGAAGGCATGTTGTCCTCCAACCTCTCTATATATGTATGCACTTGAAGGTTTCAAAATTTTCCTGATATCAATTCTAATGTTTCATAATGAAGCATCTCTTCAAATAAAATTTCCAAAAGGCAAGATGGTTGCCCTGATACATAGGTGTATTCCTAACCCTGCTCTCTTTACTTTCAAGAATTTTAAATTCTTTCAATTTTAGATTTTATACACTAATTATATATTATAACATGCTCTTGGTTTCAGGTCAGTCACCTAAAAAGCACTCAAATTAGGATCTTGCAAAGATAAGGTGTGTTATAAACACCCAAGTATACATTTCTTTTTCTTTAAACTGATAATTTAATTACTAGATTAAAGGGGGGAAAATGTAGACACAAACTAAATTTTATAGCACCTCAATCTTGTACACTTTGAAAATACCTATCATCGTTGTACTCTTCATCTCTAATACCTTACTACTACCAAAATGCTCATATTCACTCTCTTTATACTTAAATTACTTATCTCTTAGTTTGACCATCATTATTTTGATGACTAGGCCTTTTATACTATGCAAAATGCTCTAAACCTGATCATTATCCTTCTCTACTATTTTTTGGACCTATACCTGTTTTCTAGCTTCTCAAACACTTGTGTCTTATCTAGATGCCTACATCGAAGCAGGTGTCCTTTTTACAACTAAGTTTTTAGTGCCCAAAAGTCATCCAATTTACCAATGTAACGTATCATTATGGTTGACCTAAGTGCTTTAGTGCAAGATATTTTCAAAAAGGATTGGTATATATACAATATTAACCCTCATTCATACCTCACCTAGATAATTAATACCTCTCACATACAAAGCAAAAAAATAACTATCAATCGAGCATTTTAGTGAATTTTTTTGTCTTATTCTTTATTATTTATATATCAATCATATGAGTAGTCTATCTATGGGTCTGAAGTACTGAATGAGCAACTCATGTGCCATATTTTTTAAGTTACAAGCTAGGTCACTACATGTAATTTATTATCACATATTACATCCTTATGCTAACACAAGAGAACATGTAGGGGATAACTACATAATTTTGAGGCTATGTTTAGAGTATTAGATATGTAGGTAGTGCCCATTGACAACAAGGTCCCTTGAGAAACTCAATACTATTTTCCCACTAACCCATTTTTTTCATAAACACTCAAAGGGTGTGAAATCTAGGGTTTGGTCATTTAAAAAAGAGTGACAACTTATGCACATGATCTATATACATAAGAAGAAAGCAAATGAAAAACCTAGAAGGCTCTAATTAGTCGCATCTAGATCCAATTAACATTTCATACATGATACTTGTGTCTAGATCAGAGTTGTGTCAATCAAACTATCCAAGTCTGATGAAAGTATCTAAGGTCACATAATGAAAAATTCTAAAATTTGACAATCACTCCAAGATACTAATCCAATCCACTTCTAGCCTTTTTTAGCCCAAATATGCATGTGCACTGTAAAATAACTAAGTACTCTCATTTTTAATTTATTACAATATAATCCAATAATTGTAATTTATATATTTTTAAATTTAAAGTATTGTTTATATGAGTTTTCAAATTAATTATCATTCTATAGATCTATTTATCACCTTTGTGTTTAATCATTTCTATATTTTTAACCCTAGATACCATATTGTCAATTTAAGGTTAAACAAAAACTCAAATGCATAAATGCAAAAATTGGGATCAATAAATCAAAAAAAATTTATTCAATGATTTGCTTCATATGAAAATGTTTGATCCTTTAAACTAGGATTCAAGTCTTAACTTGCATATTCACAATCCCACTACTATCTCAATTGCATCTTAATATCTCTCTTAAAAATATATTTTATGTTAAAATTTTATCACAACTTAACATACACACACACACATTAATCTAAATATATTATCCCATATAAATATATGACTCACAAATGTGAGTACTAAAAACTAAATTCCTAACATTCTCCCCATTAGTGCTCACATAGGCGAATATGAACCTTCCCATCCCCTTTCCCCACAAAATGGACGTCAAGTTCACTTGATAATGCATCTGTACAAAAGGGGTAAAGTTTTATATTTTAAAATGATGTACATGATTTACATAAACATAAAAAATGACCTTATAACACAAGTTTATTCAATGCTTTCAACCAAATATAAAAAATGACACACAAATAGACAATTTGATGATGATAATATACTAAGATAACACACATAGATTATTTGATCACCATTTATAACAAATATAACTCAGAGTAATATAAATAATAAATTTGACTATAACAAACTATAGTCAACCAAAACATACCATAAAAAATATTAATAATTTATGACCTATTTTTACCATTAAAAATGAAGACAATGACAAAATTTAAAAAATATAAATAACTAAAAGATGAAACTACAAATATTATAAAAAACTTTAAACTATTAACCAATGATTATGGCACTTAAAATAGGTAAATACAAAATATAAAAATAAATAACACAAAAAAATAATCATAGTAAAAATATACAAAATGCATCTTAAGAAAACAAAACACATACAATAGGAGAACATAATTTATTTCAAAAAATTTGAAGCAAATAATATATGGAAAAACAAATGCAAGTTGTGAAACTTGGAAGACAAGTTGGTAGAGCAGCTACTAATGAAAAGAGAGAAGAACACATTCAAATCCAAGAATGCAAGTTGCCTTGATTGAAGCCATTAAACAAATCTAATGCACATTGAGTTTAGGGATGTAATTTTGTTCAAGGTGGGTGGTTGCAAGTGTAAAATGGTGGAATTTTCTTGAAAACTAGTAGGAAAGATAATAACACCCCAATATATTGATGAGCATTACAATTTTTTAAATGATATGTACATTGTTCAATAGAATGTGAATATAGGTTTGAGAAGCTTTAGAATGACTATAAAGATGTCACAAATCATATACATATAAAAATCATTAGGAGAAGCACATGGTTACCTTAGTATAGGTTAAAATGAACCTGTTGTGATCTAATAATTTGACTCAAGAGAGGATGGTTATTATGGTGTTAGTTTCAAAATAAATAAAAAATGAAAGAAACACACTAACTAGCATAACATCTCTAGGCCTAGACACTAGGGAGATATTAGTTAACAAACATGAATAAAACACACAACTAAAATATAAAAGAAACTCTCTTTTACCTTCCTTGGATGCTCCAAAATGCTTGTTGTAGTGGCTTGCTTAGCTTGTGCTCATGAAGTCCTTGGCAATGGAAGCTTGGCTACCTCCATCTCTCCTTGGCACCTTTGGCTTGTGGCTTGGATTGAAATCAATTTGACATGGTAACACTAATTGCAATGTATTCTTTAATATATTTGTGAATTATAACTTTGCACCAAAATAACTTAGAAATGATGTTCTTGGCCTCTCTATTTATAGATTTTTGAAAATGTTTAGAATCAACCTGAACCATCCATCCTGAGATTGAGATGTGTGGTTGAGGATTAATTTAATTTTTGAAATTAAGTTTATAATTATCCTCATCATGACATTGGAAAAAGGCACAATTAAGAGGCATGGAGGGCATCATGGAAGGCATTGATGAGGTATGGAGGGCATGAATCCTGATATTTGTGGCATTTATGGCCTAGGGATGTCTTCCCAAGAAATGAGGTCACCTGATGATGCATATATTTAATATTCATTTCTAAAAATAAGTATTTAAAAAGTTTCCATAGAATTTTTTATTAGGCCTTGATTTGGGTTAATTAGTTCTTAAGTATGATTAAGCACTTTGTGTATAAATTACTCAAATTGATCAAAATGCCTGTTATTGGTCTAAAATTTGACTGAATTAAAATTGGAAGGTGATGTCAAATGCATTGGATCCATTATCCCATATATGATGTCACTAATATAAATTAACAAAGGCACATGTCTCATGTAAGATATTTGACAAGTAAGAATAATCCAGAGCACCCAGGTGCAAAATTAGCATTTTGACTTGAAATGATCTAATCAAAGTTAGCTAGCCCATAAATTGCATTGCCCAATTTAATGATACCCTATCTGAAATCAGCACTTGAATATATCAATTTCATATCATTTAGTGTGTTTTTGTGTTTTTAGGCCAAATTATGCATTTTGGGTGGGAATTGGTCAAAAGCTTGATTGGGGGTTATCAGTGGCTAGATTTAGGTGTCTAATTTTTTCCCCTATTTAGGAAGGTGTTGCAAGATATAAGAATAATAACATCTTCTCAAAGAATGAAAAGGTCCTGTATGCCTACAACTATAATGATGATAAACTAACTATATGATGCCCCCTCGAGGGAATGGTTGATACAAGTAAGTCAGCAAACGGTCCCTCGAAAGGAAAGAAGCAAAATGATGGGACCAAAGAAAGGAAAGATGATGGGGTGAAAACACAATGATATTGAAAAAATAGTCAAAATCATTGATAATGCAAGTGGGATGCTGTACAATGGTTTGCCCAAAGGTGGTTATAGACATTGTACCTCGATAGTGGTAATGTGGTATGATAACATAATGATTTGCCAGAAGGCGATTATAATCATTGAGAAGATGGAGCTGCCCATGTTAGGATAGATAAAAAATATAATAACATGCCCCTGTATTGGTAGAAAAATTAAAGTGGTGACAACACAATGATTTTCCTAAAGGTGGTTATAATCATTGAAAAATGTAGGTGGGACAGTGTGTAATGATTTGCCCATAGGCAATTATAATCATTGGACCTTGATTATGGCAAACATGATAAACTTAGCTGAGGATGATGATAACTTAACATAGAGGGTAATGATGAATTGGAACAAGCTACTAGTAGGGAGATTCTCATTTGAACTAATGAGGGTTGGAACTCTTTCATGTTTAATTACTCTATTTAGTATATGATTAGGATGGAATCAAGATGTCAATGCTGAAGAGATGCTACCATGACTGAATAGAATTTTTGAAGCTTAGGTTTGTTGTAGCACATATTAGTAGACATCATGTTATAAAATCACAAGGACTTGGTCAATATATACATGAGGACTGACTCCCATAATCCAATACTCAATAGAAAACAATGCATCAATGATAGAGACCATGATGACAATGTAAACATATGAATAGGGATGGATTCAAGTGTAAGTGTGGACAAGAAATCACCCAATGAACACACATAAACTGAATCAAGGTAATAGTGATGAAAGCAAACAAATAGACAAACAAATAAAATAAGCAAAAACAAACAAATAATGCTATAGAAACCATATGAACATTGCCCCTAGAAAATAGGCAACAACTAAACAAACAAACAAAATAGGGAAATAGAAGAAAAATAAGGGGGTGGCTGAACTGTCTTCATATGTACTAGGCAAGTGAATTTTGCCTACATAGTTCCATGGATGTAATATCCAATAAAAAACTTTAGGCCAAATGTAGTTCTCCCAAGGAATGAGAAGAATGTGATAACTGATGAAAACAAATAGAATGGATGTGATAGAAGAAGAGGAATGGTCTTGCAAAATGGCAAGTGCATGAGAGAAAAAGGCCAAAAAGGATGGGGAAACTAAATGATAAGTGATTTTCTTGTAACTTAGTAATGGTTCTCAAAATCCTTAAGGTAAAGAAGTGGTCAATGTTTTTATTCTTTTCTAACAAATTTTCAAATGTTTTTGGAATTGTTTTGGAGTGTCTCAACTCAATCAAGAATGATGAGACACTAAATGGTTCAAGCTCATAAAAAGGTAAGAGTGTTTAAAATAAAGTTTCTCATAAAATGGTGAGAGAATTAAAACTTAGGTTTCTCACAAAAAGGTGAGAGTGTTCAAACTTAAATTGGTCCAAAATGATGAGAGCGTGGTTTAGGTTGCTCACAAAATAGTAAGAGCATGGTGGAAAGGTGATTGAGCTAACCTCAACAAGTATTAAGTGTTACATACATAGTCCTAGAGTAGGACCTCAATTCATTATAGTTCTACCCTTAAGTGGAGGAATTCAACTATTGTAGTAGTTAATTCAAATAAAATAGGCATAGTTAGTAAAAAGACATAGTATGACATAAAAAGTGGCAAGTTGGTACATCAAGGCATAACGTTACCCCTAGTTTTCCCATAGGTGATTATAACTAGGACACAATAACATAGATAAATGGTACTAATTTGCCTAAAGGAAGTTATAATTAGTAGCAAGACTGATGGTAAGAAAGGAATAACAAATGAAGGATGAAACTGTTGAAACTTCTATCACACTGTTCCAAAATATGATCTCTGTCTGAAGTACTTGAATGAAATGATGAAATTGATCAGATGCCTTGATGGTGAAAATGTGTAATGAATGGAAAAAATCAAGGTCAAATAGGCTAGGCTATAGAACACACTGGGTCGATAGAACGGAAGCAGAACATGGATACGGCTAAGAGGATGGATAAGGATGATATTTGTATAAAGAAGAATAGTGATAAAATGTCATAACTAAAATGATCCTTATAGATAATATGCCTTAGCACTCAAGCATAGTAATGTTTGAGATGAATAATATTCATTGACTTAGGAAGTTCATCTCTATTTGATGTGGCAAGCCTGTATTGTCCTGATCCATAATCTATAGTAATGATAAAAGGCCCTATCGAGTTTGGTTTGAATTTTCCTTTATGCTTCTTCTCAACCATGTTATTATTTTGGTTTTCTTGAAGAATAAAAACATCAAGTTCAAATGTTCACAACTTAACACACTAATTATAGTGGCCTTTGAGTCGATTCTAATATGCTTGAAGATTATTAAGTGTGGTTGTGCATTTCTGATAAAGTAGGTCTAGCTCTTGCAGGTGTGATACTCAATAGTCATGATCATTTAGGACATGCTTGAAATAGATGCAAAATGAAGGAAATTTAACCTTGATGGGAAGGATAGCTTTAGTAGCATAAATGAGTGAGTATGGAGTGGATCCTATGGGGCTATGATGATTGGTATGGTATGCCTAAAGGGTAGAGAATATCTGTAAGTGCCAATCATGATCGATATCATTGAAAATATTTTTGAGAATATTGATAATGGTTTTGTTAGATGCCTTGGTTTGGTCATTACATTGAGGATAATATACTGTATAAAAATCTTGTATGATGTTATATTTAGTACATAGTTGATCTTCATCCTTGTTTTTAAATGATCCTCCACTATCAGATATAATGTCGAGGGGATACTGTAGCGGCAAATGAGGTGGTTGAAGATGAATTTGGAAATTTTATTTTTAGTCACATAAGTGAGGGGTATAGATTCAACCCACTTAGTGAAATATTTAGTGGTAGTAAGGATATGTTTATGGCCATCAAATGAAGTGGGGTTGATCTTCCCAATGAGGTCAAGTCCCCATATAGAAAATGGCCATGGTGTCAACATCAATTTTAGAGTTTTGGCTAAGGCATGGATCAGATTAGCATGTCATTGACATTTGTCACACTTTTTTACATATGTAGTGGTATTTGTGTCCATTTTGGGCCAATAATAACTATCAAGATATTTTTGGATAGGACTGCCCTGCTAGAATGAGCATCACATACTCCTTTGTGAACTTCTCTTAATGCTAGTGTAGAATCTGCTGATGTTAAACAATAAAGTAGAGTTTCATCAAAACTATGATGGTAAACAGTGGATCCAAGTAGAGTATAACAAGTGGAATGATGAATGAAGGCTTTGGTTAGTTTTTGAGATAGGTTAGGTGGCAGAACTTGGTCATGAAGGTAGTTGTAAAGCTCTGAGTACCAAATAGAATTAGGACCAATAATATCATAAATCATTGTAACGGTTGAAGGTTTATGAGCTGGTGCTTACAAATTCTTAAAAATGAATTGATACTCTCTTGATTTATTTGTTTGTTGAATTAGAGAGCCAATAGTAACCATGGCATCTGCAGTTCTATTACTAGCCCTTGGTATGTGCTCAAACTAAATGTTGGTAATTTGTTGCTTAAGAGTGTCGACCATGGATTTATATGGAACCAACTTATCATCTTTGGTCTAAAAATGATTTATGACTTGATTGATGATTAACTAAGAATCACCATAAACTTAGAGATGAGATATATTTTAATTCACTGCTTGTCGAAGTCCTACAACAAATGCTTCAAACTCGGCCATGTTGTTAGTACAAGGAAAGCTGATTTTGAATGATTTAGGGATTAGATCCCCCTATGGTGTAATAAACAATAGGCTTACCCTTGATCCATGTGTAGTAAATGAACCATCAAAATATGGTTTCTAGGGCTGCTTTGTAAGGGGTGTGTCAATGACGGTCATTATGGATTCATCAAGAAATTTAAATGTGAGTGGCTATGTGTCTATGAGAGGTGCTTCAACAAGTTGACCTGCAAAAACTTATCCCTTGATTACCTTCTAATTGACATACTCTATGTCAAAATCACTGAGAAGTATGATCTATTTAGCCATTCTTCCTTGAAAATCTATTTTAGATAGTAGATACTTGAGTAGATCTACTTTTGAATGACCATGGTCTTATTGTTCAACATGTAATGCCATAGTTTCTAAGCTATGAATACCATGGCCAAATAAGTTTTTTTAATGAGTGCATAATTATGTTCTTATGTAACCAAGGTACAACTTAGGTAGTATACAACATGCTCTTTTTCATTATCATCATGTTGAGCCAAGAGTGCCCCTAGAGCATGGTTGGTAGCTGATAGGTATAACAAGAATGGCTTTCCTAACATAGGAGGTAATAAAATAGGTGGATTAAAAATATAGTATTTGAGTTGTTGAAAAGATATTTGTTAGTGATCATCCCAATGAAATGAAACTCCCTTCTTCAAAAGGTGTGTAAATGGATGGCACTTATCTGCTAACTGAGAGATGAAGCATCAGATTAATTGGATCTTACCTTGCAAACTACAAAGTTGCTTTAAATTAGTTGGTGGTGGCATCTCAATTATAACATGGAATTTAGTTGGATCAACTTCAATATCTCTAAAAGACACGATGAAGCCAAATTATTTTCCTAAAGTTACATCAAACACACATTTCTTTAGATTAAGTTTGAATTTTTACTCTTGTAATATTTCAAATAACTTACGCAACACTGCTGGATGGTCGGCCCTAATTTTGGATTTTCCTAATATGTCATCGACATAGTCTTCAAAAATATCATGCATCATATCATGGAATATGATAGTCATGGCCCTTTGATATGTATCTATAGCATTATTAAGGCCAAATGGAATTATCTGATAACAAAATGTTCCCCATCGAGTGGTGAACTTATTTTATGTTGGTCTTCTAGTGCTATTCTGATCTGGTTATATCCTGAAAAGCCATCCATGAGTGAAAGCATTTCATAACTTACCATGGATTCAATGATCATATCAATATTAGGTAATGAAAAATCATCTTTAGGACAAACTTTTTTGATGTCTCAAAAATTAGTATAGATTTTGATCCCTTCAAGATTTTTACTAATAGGTACCATATTAGAGATCCATTCTGAGTAGTTAATGGATTGAATACATCCTGCTTTTAAGAGTTTTTCCAACTCTTTCTTTACCAATACAATAATGTGAGGATGCATCTTACATAGATTTTATTTTACCAATTTGATATCAAGATTAACCATAAGGTGGTATAGAACCAAGGTGGGGTCTAAACTTGGCATGTCAAAATAGGCCCATGCAAAGATTTCTACAGATTCTCTCAATAGAGCTGTAAAGATTTCATGTTCCTCCTTAGTGAAGGATGTGCCTAATTTTATCCATTTCAGGTCTGATGGAGTCTTGATATTTACCTCTATTGTAGCTTCAACTAGAAGGGTCGAATCATCTTCTAAGATAGTAGGCAATGACTTGAACTATTGGATTATGTCAGGGTCCTTTGTTAGGGTTTGCTCTTCAACTTCTCTTAAGCATGATGAATTTGAGTCCCCTAATGGGAGATCTAGCCATGTGACAAAAATAGTAAAAAAGTATTGAAGAATTTGATCAAATATGTATTATTTATCAAAGCTAAACTTAGATCCATACGCAAGTTCATCATTGGTGGTCTCCTAGTCTAAATTTGAAGAAGAATGAACACCCCCATCTAATGGCACTTGAAATAGGTTTTCACCACTATACTAGCCTTTATCTTTACTTTTTCCCTGGTTAGAAAGCACCTCAAAGAGGTTTTCACTTTGGGACCTCAATGTTTTACTTATTTTTTTATCTAATGGTGTTCACTCACTCTCCAAAATAGGTTGTAGGGTCCAATGTAATTGAGAATCCTGATTTATGATCTCCCAACAAAACATTATGTCTAAGGCCTAAAAAGTCATAAAATGCCCCATCATTCTAAAAATCATCAATCTATAGATTGGATTCTTGTTGGTCCCAATCTATCAGTTGGGAATAATATAATGGCAATGGGTTGTGATAAATGGATAGGGTAAGGGTACAAATGACATTGTTATCAAATAGGTTAGTTTCATCTAGGTCATCAAATGTGAGGCTATGATCGAACTCTGCTTCACTATCAACATCATCATCACTAGTCACTGGTGACGGATTTTGAATAAGATATGTGGGGTCACCCCTAGGTAGTTTAAATCCAAGTCCATAAGGTAGTTCATACTTAGTTATGGAAATTTTCTTGATGGTTCCTTGTTGATTTGGTCTGAGGCCTCTTCCTTCATGATTATGACACTCCATGATCCTATTGGTAATAGGATACTTTGTAATTTTATAACAATTATCTTGGCCATCATTATATAACCATGATTCATCCCCTTTAAGAGGGTTAGGTTTTAGGCCAGATGCTGGTACAAATGTAACAGGTCCCTTATTTTTGTTCTTTTGTTGCCAATGCATATGTGGAGTGACTTTAGGTCACCCAAATTTTTTTGGATTCTAAGGAAGATTGGTAATATGAAATGTATCATGGGTCACATACTCTCTCGATCCATTATCTAAAATTATGAGATGATTATAAGCTTCAGGAGGTGGCATGTGGGAAAGGGAATCCAAGGTATTAGGATCTATGTAATTATCTAGTGAAGGATCAATAAGTATAACCTTTCTTTTATCTAGCTTGGAACTTGGATTCATGCTGTAATGATAATGATAGCTTTGAACTTTGGCCTCAATATGTTTACAGTGTTCATATGGGTGTAAATCTCCTAGAATATTCACTTCCATCTTTGAGTGGGAAAACTTGAAACATTGGTGCAACATTGATGGGACTGCATGAATCTCATGTAACTAAGGCCTGCCTAGAAGCATATTATATGATAACTCAAGATCAAACACATGGAAATGTGTATCATGGGTCAAAGGCCCAATGATAATTGGCAAACTAATGGTGCCTTGTGATTCTCTTTCTTGATTATCATAGGATTTGATGGTTATTGTTTCTGGTTGAAGATCTACCATTATGTACCCAAGAATCTTGATGAGCTTTAGAGACACTGTGTTGAGGCCTGATCCATTATCTATAAGGACACATTTCACTTTATGTCACTTTATATAAAATTCTATGTACAATGGGTTATTATGAAGTGGGCCAAGGGAAGACATATCACTTCGGTTGAATGTGACTTGTTGGGATGGAGCTAGGTGTCCAACCAAAGCTTGAAATTTATCAGGGGATATGTCACTAGCAATAGTGGATTGGGTCAAAAAATCATTCAAGATGTTCTTGTGGATTATTGATGTTCACAACAAATCTAAAATATAAATTTGTGCCAGTATCTTCTATAATTATTACATAATATCAAACTTCTTGTCTTGGTTAGGAGTGAATGGTTTATTTTGAGGCTGAATGATTGGTTGGATGACAGGAAAAGTGGTAGATGGTTGTGGGCTTGGGATAGTAATCTTTAACCTCTAAGTTGTGATTTCATAATCAAGATTAAATACTAGACCATTATTGCTAACCAATGTTGGGAATGGTGTGGGACCAAATAATACAAGTTTGAATTATCAGTGCACTCATGTGGTCACGTGATAAAGACATGTTGTCAATATAAGGTCTAAAGGGGGAAGTCCTAGTTTGTTGGGTTGCTTGTATACACTCCCAGGTTAAAGAAGGATTATCCATATAATTTAGCTGAATGTTGTCGTTTAGTAATGGTCTAGGCTGATTAGTGTTTGGTCTAGGATTAATGGAGATGGTATTAATGCTACCCCTGTAATATGACCTACAACCCTATTGTAGTCATGTGCAAATGCATGGTAGGTTTGTTAGTTGTTACCATTTTGACCTTGGTTTTTTCCATTGTTCTATCATTGTGGGTTATACTATTGATTTTGTTGATTTTAGTGGTTCAACCTTTGATTTCTATACTGTTGATTTTGCTACTGCAATGACTATTATTGTTATTATTACTAATCATTTTGTTACTGCTAATTGTTATGTCAGGGAAAGGGGTTTTGATAAATATAAAGAGTTTGATTGGAAGTGGTAGCACCATTATCCAATTTTATCTCCCCATTCTCCAACATATTCTCAATTAAATTCTTGATTTGGACACATCTTCATAGATTATGCCCATTGACCCGGTGATAGTCACATAATTTGTTTTCACGGTACCAATTAGGATAAGGAATGCCTTGCAAATAATTCTTTTCTATAGGCCAACTAATTATATTATCAGTAGCAATCTTGAAAAATACAAACTCAATAGGTTATCCTAGGTCAATAAAGATATGACATGTTGGCACAATTCTCCTAAGAGGAAGGGTTTGCAATTGTAAAGGCTACTGCATTTGTTGTGCAGGTTTTGGTTGTTGTGCTTATAACATTAGTTGGAGAGGTTTTTAGGTAGGAGTAAGCTAAGAAGGTGGTACAAATGATGTTTGCACCATTTGGACATGAAAATATTTAGTTACTCCATTTCCCACAACATTCCTATTGCAGTTGAATTGCTTTGGTCTTTCTTAGCTATTGGCTTTTGCTAATTGCGATGCTTGCACTTGAATGGGATGTTGATGTTGGCCATTTACTTAATTGGTACCTTGATTTTGATTAATTAAATTAAGCTTGATGACTCTTTTATTAATAAGTTCTCATTTGATCAACAAAACTTTATCAATGATCTCTTTGAAAGTATGTGCACATTGTAGTTCCAGATGACAAGCTATCTCACTATGCTAATTTTTGGTAAACATAACAACTAATTATTTATCTAGTAAACTATGGGTGAAATGGCTTACAAGGGCTCTCCATTGCTATAGATAACTTGAAAAACTCTCACCAACCTTTTACTTTACTTGCATTAAGTCCACTAATGAGATCTCATGCTCGAGATTATAGGAAATGTGCCACACAAACTTATTAGAAAGATCATCAAAATTTATTACTAAATTTTTGGGCAACTTTGAAAACCAATCTAAGGCTTGTCTAGCCAAGCTCCTTGAAAACAACAAAAAAAGGTATATGTCACTATATGTCATTGGTTGACATTCAATAAAGAATTCAGTTGAATAGGCCTCAGGGTCACCTTTCTCTTTGTATTTGTCAAATTTCAGCGGTTCATATCCTAAAGGAAATGGTATTTGAAAATACTCCATGTTGAATGGATAGGAACACATGTCATCTAATTTGAAATTTTTAGTTTGTTTCCTAGCTTGAATGGCATCAATTACATCCTTCATCTGTTTCAATTCTTGGGATAGGAAATTAGAAGGAACATTGGTTTGAGGAAGAATATTGGTTTGGGTAAATGGTTGGGAGGTCACAAGTGGGACACTTTGACCAGGGTATGATGGAAATACCTATTGGGATATATTGGTTTAGTTGGGGAATGGAATAGGAATATGCATATGTGGATTAGGATGTACTTGAAATTACACATTTGGTTGTGTGATATTCTTGTTTGGGTTGGTGATAAAGGTTTGACTTGGAGGATTTTGTGGTTGGGATGGAGGGATATAACTATACTATGCCCACTATGGTTGAAAAGGGACATGTTATCGACTAATCAAACCTTGTTGTTGAGTGGGAACTTGTGGACCAAGACCCTATCTCTAAATTTTGTGGCACATTTTGAACCAATGGTTGTCTAGTAGGTACTTGAGAAACATGGGGACCTCCTTGTTGCATGAATCCCTATGGGGAAGTGAAAATAAGTTATAGATTCGACATCTATCACTGACCAATATTTGCACATTATTGACTATTCATTGTTTGGTTTTGGATTGGTAGATTAGTCTATGACTGAAGATGTATGTTTATCATTACTTGGTGAGGTAGAACATTAGTTTCCCCTGATTGAGGTGGAAATGTATTTTTCCTCTGTTACGTTGATACACTAAACTATGCCTACTGCTATGGAATACTACTTGTTACTTGTTGAGGAGGAGTAGGATTCATCACATTCTATTGTTGAGGCATGACATTTACCATTGTTTGAGTATCTAATCCCATAGGTTGTACACTTGAAGAAGTAACTAATTGAGGTTGGTATGTAGAAAATCCTATTCCCTGGTATGATGATCTACTCATGGGATTAACTACAAGCACATGTTGTTGGGTAGTTGTTTGTGCGTTAGTACCACTTTGATCAGGATTGGATGTTGTTTGCAAATTATCCATTATGTTTGGCTCACTATTTTATGTGGAGGCTGAAGATACTCCTTCAATAATGGGTATATGCATCAAGTTATCTATCAAAAAGGTTTGTATGAATGGGTTGAAACTCATATTCTCTTGTCCAGTTAACTCTATCAACACTCCTATTGAAGGAACTAGGTCAATAAGAGGCTTACTCACCATGTTAATATGATTGAAATTATGTGCTAGATTTAGGTAGGTTTGATATGTTGTTTGCATTTGGTTAAAGTGATTTTCCATGATGTTTTTTCCTCGATTAGATATATTAGGGTCTTGATACATTTTTTGGACTAGAGCCATAGGATTGCTAGAAGAAGCCTATTGATCATAAATGATATTGTGGGGCACTTCTACTAGACTTGGTAAATTTTCATGGGGGAAGTCTACTGGAAACTTGGCACCTACCTCTATGGCTCTGATCAAAATCTAATCTTTGTTCTCTAAAAAATGTCGCTCAAATAAAAATGGATCATACATGGAAGCCATATTAGTAGAATATAACTATTGAAAAACTAGATTGTCCACTATGGGTATTGTAGCTAGGTATTATGTGGTTTATTCTTGGTATTGTTATGAATATTGTGGTGTTTTAACCAAATAGTTAGCCAATAAATCTTGGCTTTGTGCCTCTAATTGAGTATTATAAGAGGGATAAGAATCCATCTCATGAGCAATATTATCCACGTAGGGGTCTTGCACCATTTATTCTTGTGAAACTACATTACTAATCCTTAGATTGTACATGAGTCCACTACAAGTGTAGGAATACATGTTAGGATCCATAGTCAATGCTTTGCAATAAAAGGTTAAAGAGTGTTTTCAAACTCTAAAAAAACAATGTCTAAAATAAATGATGTTCCAACTTGGTCTAGATTTATCAAAAAGATGAAAAGGTTTATGCAAAGATTTGTGAGGAAACAAGCTAGTGTGAAGTATCTAACATTTCACTGTTCACACAAAGATAAGCAAGTAAATGGAATAAAAATAAAAATGCCAAACTCTAATGTCAAAGTGTTTCAAATCAGTCTAATCTAGAAATTTAAAATTTGCTAGGTCTTTTGGCCAAACACAATATCAAAAGCTAGGCTCAAACAAGGCATGTGCTAGGACTCTTGGCCAAATGGTGTCAAAATATAGACTTTGATATAGATGAAAGTTTTAATCTAATGGATTTTAAACACTTCTAACAAACACTAGGCATTTTATTATTGGTCATGAACTTGATCAACTAGGTATAAGGTATGAAACAAAAGGCACTTCAGAGATAGTTTATTTTCTCATAAATAATGATATAAAACTTGGTTCTTTTGACAAATAAGATAAACAAAAATGAATGATATAAATGTGCTAGACAAAAGATCATAAAAGTACACTTGGATTGGTCTAAAAATGTAGGAACAAATTTAAACTCTATGTAAGAGGGTCTATGAAACAATATTTGAAATGTTTTGGGCAGCATAACAACACTACACTACCCAAAAGGTGTGACAAAAAAGTTTGTTTCAAAAAATCTCTAAGGCAAAGATAGTTTCCCACAATTTTGATAACATAACACTAATTTTCTTGACTCAAAATGTTGTGGTGTATAGACTCAAAGTGCAAGTGTTTAGTACAAAATGGCTTAAGTCTATCAAGTGGTGATAATTATATTGAGTCTAAAATAACCTTCAACCCAATTTGGAAATTGAACCTAAGTTCCCTCAAGTTTAGTGCAAATAGTGAACCCACTTAACACATCAACCTTATGAACTTATAAAGGTGAAATCAAATTTAGATTATAAGTGAAGGACTTAAACAACTTTGGTAAAGGTCTAGACTCAATTGGGCAACATGACTATGCCAAAGTGGATGATATGACTCCCAAGCTTTTGATGAAATTTTGAATAAGGCAAATTGATGATCTCACATGGGTATCATAACTCCTCTTTGTTCAAAAGAAAATGAGGACCATGTGTTTTGGTTTGAATTGTTTGTTTACACCAAGTTTTGACTTCAAACAAGACTTTAATCTAGGATAAGACCAAATAATTAATCATTCTTAGATCCTAAACTGATAAATTTGCTTGGTATTATTGGAACCCATTAATATAGGATTTTAAGTGTTCATCTAAAATTAAATGTGCATTATATAATAGGGGTTTTACACCCCTCTTCTCTCAAATGACAATACTATGACATGGACCTTAAAATGCACCTTGTACCAAAAATACTTCCACGACAAGTGGAGATTTGTCTAAGATCTAACAAGTTTTTGAACATTCTAAGGGAATCAATTGCACAATGACTTTCATGCCAAAAAATACAAAAGAAAAACACATATTTTGGGTTCATATCACTTGGCGTGTTGCAAAAAGGTCTAGTCTTTTTTGCAATCATTACATCTTGTTGTTCGCTTAGTGTAGTATGATGTCCAAAATGCCACTACATCCAGTGTGCAACTCCAATTAGGAGCCAAATGAAGTCAATCCTAGTATGTGAAACCCCAAGTCAAAGCTTCCCTAAATAACTTGTGAGAGGTGATGAAGTCCCCCTCGCAAGCCAAGTTTGCATAAAAATAAAGAAAGCATGAAAGTAGAAAGACTTTTGGGTCATTTTCAAGGTCACCCAAACTTTAATGAGTTTTTGGGGAGTGCTTTAGATGAATTTATTTCTAAGCCTTGGACTAGGGTAATTGCAATAGGAATGGTGATTTTGATTCCAAGGGTTCCCTATAGGGGACAAATGGAAGCTTGTGTTCATGAAGTCCTTGGCAATGGAAGCTTGTCTATCTCCATCTCTCCTTGGCACCTTTGGCTTGTGGCTTGGCTTGGATTGAAATTAATTTGGCATGGTAACATTAATTGAAATGGATTTTTGAATATATTTGTGTATTATAAATTTGCACCAAAATAGCTTAGAGATGATGTTCTTGGCCTCTTGGCCTCTCTATTTATAGATTTTTAAGAATGTCTAGAATCAACCTGAAACGCTCATCTTAAGATTGAAATGTGTGGTTGAGGATTAATTCAATTTTTATAATTAAGTTTACAATTATCCTCATCATGAAATTGGAAAAAGGGGCAATTAAAAGACATGGAGGGCATCATGGAAGGCATTGATGAGGCATGGAGGGCATGAATCCTGATATTTGTGGCATTTATGGCCTAGGGATGTCTTCCCAAGAAATGAGGTCACTTGATGATCTAGATATTCAATATTCATTTCCAAAAATAAGTATTCAATAAGTTTCCATGGAATTTTTGATTAGGCCTTGATTTGGGTTAATTAGATCTTAAGTATGTTTAAGCACTTTGTGTATAAATTACTCAAATTGATCAAAATGCCTATTATTGGTCCAAAATTTGACTAGATTAGAATTGGAAGGTGATGTCAGATGCGTTGGATATGTTATCCCATTTAGGATGTTACCAATATAAAATAACAAAGGCACATGTCTCGTGTAATATATTTCATTAGAAAGAACAATCTAGAGAACCTAGGTGCAAAATTGGCATTTTGACTTGAAATGATCTGATCAAAGTTAACTAGCCCATAAATTGCATTGCCCCATTTAATGATACCTTGGCCAAAATAAAAACTTGAATATATCAATTTCACATCATTTAGCATGTTTTAGTGTTTTTAGGCCAAATTATGCATTTTGGGTGGGAATTGGTCAAAACCCGATTGGGGGTTATTGGTGGCCAGATTTAGGTGTCTACACCTACATGCAAACTTAGATCTAAACTTTGTCCAGAATATTGGTGCAATATGTGTTGATTATTTTTGAGATTCAGGTGCCTGGATACATATGAATAGATTAAAATTTGATTCCAATAGATTAATGGTTGATCTAATGAAATTAGTTCCTTCATGTGTGTAAAACTTTAGGGATTGAATTGGATTCTGTCAATACTATTAGGCATAGAATATATCTCCTCTAGGATCAGATTGACATCACCCTTCATTAATTAAATCCCAAGTAAAGATAGGGGGATCATCCTTGTAATCCACCATTTAACATGAATTAATACATGTTAACACATTCCTAATATGGGCTTTGAATTAAATATAGAGGGTTAGATTCCAAAATAATTCATCTCTGGGGTGGATATTTAAACAAACATTTTTCCCACACCTTACATATCTTGCTTTGCTTTATAGATCTAAAGTAGAAATAGATCTGATGCATGAATAAAAATTGGACTATGTTCCTTTAATCAAATTGGAGCTCACTTATTTATATGTACACTTAATCATCATTTTAATTTACCATATATTTATTTCCAAAATATAGGCTGAGATGCTAACATTCTATGTAATTCAATGATTCCATGTGAATGCTACCTATTGAAGCATGCCCCCAAAAAAATATTCTATGTAAATTTTCTAAGCCCATCTCAAATTCTAATTTTAATTACATAAAATATAAACAAACAACACTTAAAGTATGAACAAATGAAGGACATAAATATTTCACGTGGTCTGCACTACTCTTTTATTGTTAGTAATAATGAATGGCTTATCAAATGAAAAGGCATTCTCACGTGGTTTGAGTTGCTCATCCCTATTATGATCAATGCCTAATTTTTAGAGTGGTCCATTGAACATGATTTGATACTAAATGAAAAAAATTATTCATATTGGATAATATCTTTATTATGGGAGAGTTGAAGCTCAAATGCATAAATACATAAATTGGGGATAATCAATCAACATTTTTTAAAAAAATTTAATGACACATTTCTTATAATATTATTGATACTATAAACTATGAGTTGTGTCTTAACTTTCATATTCACAATCCCACTAATATCTCACTTAAATCCTAATATCTCTCTTAGATATCTATTTTATGTTAAGTTTATTATCACAACTCAATATAGACACACTCAAATTAATCTAAATATATTAACCCATAAAAATATATGATTCACAAATGTGAGTACCAATTAATAAATTCTTTAAAAATTTACATATCTAGTATCTACACACATAATTTTCACAATATACATGAGTAGGATATAGGACATACATGTTACATTTGATACATGGACACACAAATGAGTAGAATTATTTACATGATGGGAAATATTTATACACTGGGGGCATATTCACACATTTATTGGTCCATTGATCATACTTGTGTTTTCTAAAGTGTTATTTCCTATAGATTTTATGCTTATCTATATTAGATGATGACATTGTTTGGCTATGCATACTAACATTGCCTCCTTTGTGTGTGCTTGATTTTGATGATTATTAAATTATGTAATCATTGATATGTGTTATATTGCATTTTATATGAGTGCATTGAGTTTATTTTGTCACATTGTGTGGCAGTTGTGTTAGAGAATCCTTTCCATGATATGAAAATGTTGTGTCTATGTCAATTGAATTAAAGTCACGTCTTGAGTGCTTTTATGTCATGATCATGATATTGTATATGTGTTTGTGGTTACATATATGACTATCGATAATATTAATGCCATGATTTATATTATACATACCTATATTGTGTGTGATTCCATGATTTTTATCATTCATCTATTGTGATGTTTATTATTTCCTGCGTAATTAATATATATACTTGACATGACACTTGTATGAACATTGATTTAGATTACATGTTTACTGCATACTTGACTGATCAAATCTTTATATGATGACATATGTTACCATTCTTTAATACATACTTTGCATGATTACACTTTTCTATATAATGCATTATGCACATAAATATTTATTTTGAGATGAGTGATTCACATTATTCAACCCTCTGACAAAAAGGGGGGATTATAGGGGGCTTGTCCTAGATATTTAGGCCATGAAAGATATATAGTTCATATTTTGGATCAGATTATTTGATTCAGATGAAACAAGTTGGAAATATTGATGCATAGGTGAGGCATATGTGGGTTGTTATACATGATTATGAGGAATAATTGGAACATTTTGTGACATTATAATACAAATTATATGGGTCAATTAAGATAATTTATTATTTTTTCAAATTGAGCATATTTATTAGATTGAGCATATTTATCATATTGACAAGACATAAATATTCTATAACTTTGTGAAAAATATATGAGGGAATTATATGCTACTCTAAATTACATATGGATCATATTTAGGGCATGAATTTTGTTCATGTAACACTTTCATATTTTCTATATTGAGGATCTATGGCGAATGATGGCACTACATTACAAATTTGGATGTAAAATCCATCTACAATGGTTGATTCATATTTTTAATTTACATAAAAACCTATTTTGAGGTTCCACATTTACATATGAAACTATTTAAAGATTTCACCTTTGTAAATGAACCTATTTTGGGGTTCCATCTTTACATAGAACCAAGGTTTAAGATTCTAAAAAAGAGTTGTGATGCTATTTAAATTGGTGTAGTTAAGGTTTTTATGGTTCTCAACTTATATAACTTATCCATCTATAATGGTGGTTAAGGCATTAACACTCAACACATGGTATCATTGGTTACATTTCCTTGGGACATAATCACTTCATGGCATTCTCCAAATGAGTTGAACAAATGACATCTTGGTTTAGTCACTCTAACTGTATTCAATCCTTGAATTTTTAATTTTAAATAGTTCAATGATCTAGATAATTTCATATTTCCTCTCATAAATAGATAATGATCTATACATGTTTTCTTGGAAGCATTGCATGGAAAAAATAGGACATGTGGGGCATACTTATCCACACAAAGTGCAGATCAAATTAATTATTTTATCCTTTTAATTTATATTTTCTAATAATAGAATAAAAAGGGAGGATTCATAGATACCTAAAATTTTTATTAGACACTTAGAAAAATAAACCTTGGCATACTTTGAAATACTTGGAATTTGCATACACATTTGAATTTTATGCTCAATTTCCCCTATATGTCTATCTGCCTATTATCTTGGATAACCTGGTTTACCAATAAACATACTCAAGATCACCCTAGTCAATGCAAGAACACTCTAGAATCCTAAAAAATTATCTCCATAACTTAGATCATTGATTTTCACTCCTAGTATAATATTATAAATAGATAGACACATTTGATTAGCATAGGTGTCTACATCCATCAGTAGTGTCCAATAACACTTAATGGTTATTTTTAATTTTTTTAAGTCTACAGAGGTCAATCTAGACATGTTTCATGGATCAGTTATAGTAATAAATATCAAAGAGTTATCTATAAATAAAAATGAATCCCAACGTAATACTAATTAGGTAAGTTGGAAATAATCTTGGCAAGTCTTAACAAGCTTGATAAATCCATTATCACTATATTTTAAAATTAAATCACAAATGCATACATATCTAGATATACATAAAAAGATAATTCATAAAGCCAAACATGAATATAAACACAAGTCAAAAGTTACATGGTGTCAAGTGTCAAAAGCCAAACATTGCATTATATTCTAGACTAATCATGATGGTGAACACACACACCTAGCTAAGAAAACTACTTGTGGTTTGAGCTCTCTTCAGATTATTATATTTTAGGAAATTATTAGTCACTCATTGAGAATTGGTTTGGATTTTCCACCCCAAATTACTCACCCATTTTTCAAGGTTTATTTTATGTCCAAAGTGTTATTAGGATATATTAGCAACCCAAATAGCACCCTATTGAAGGTTGACTGATTGCTCAAGCTCTCCTTCACACCTAGACTAACATTGGAATGATCTGAGGTGTGGGATACCTGAACTCACACTAGACCTCTAGTTTTGGTAAGGCTAGCTCCTCTGATGCATCACTTATGCTTTGCTTACTAAACTACATAATTTTTGGGATGAAAAGGGTTAGAAGGAAATTAAAATGTAAATCCTATTCTAATGTTGGTGATACACCTATATTACTGGTTCATCCACTCTATTTGAGCTCCTAAAATACTAACAAATAAAGCAATGACTGAATATATAACTCCAAATGACTCCCATGCAATAATATTTCACATAGAGGTTTCATCAAATGACCAAACATGAGGGAAATGATGGAATAAGCCCAATTCAAGGCACTAACTAGTCAATATATCCACTTTTAGCTTAATAAATCATCATTAAACACTGTATATGACCTACATAAGTTAGCATATTGGTAACTAGGTGACATTAGGACCTGCCAAGGGAGAAAATACTACCACATGTGTAAATTAAACCAATATAACACACTATACTAAAATATAGGAATCTCTCTTGGGCATGATTAATCTCTACTAAGATTGAGCTTTATAGCCTTTTGAGATGAATAAAATGATTGTTTTTAGATTCTTATATTCTGGTATACTATGTAATATTGGTTTGATTTGCACATATGGTAGTATTTTCTCCCTTGTTAGGGCCTGATCTCAACTAGTTACTAGTAGGTCATCTTATATAGGTCATATTCAATCTTTGATGTTGATTATCTAAGATAATAATGGATATATTGACTGGTTAGTGCCTTGAATTAGGCCTATTCCATTATTTACCTCATGCTTTGGTCACTCGATGAAACCTCTATGTGAAATATTATTGCATAAGAGTCATTCGGAGTTGTAGATTCAGTTATTTACTTGTCTTATCAATGTTTTAGGATCTCAAATAGAGTGGATAAACTAGAAATACATGTGTATCACCATCAATAGCTTAGATTTCCCATTTTTAGTTATCTTTCTAACCCTTTTCATCCATAAAATATAGTAGGTTTTAATAAATTATGCAAAATGATATATCAGAGGATCTAACCTCATCAAATCGAGAGGTCTGGTCTGAGTATAAGTGTCCCACACCTCAGATGATTCTAATGTTAGTCCAAGTGTGAAGGAGATCTTGAGAAATCAACCTTCAAGTAGGGTTCTATCTAGGTTGCTAATAAGATAATAAAAATAGATATTAGTGCACATGATTGAATGTTAACACATATAAATGAGGTATCTATAAGTGGAGGCATATTATTTTGAGGTATTATAGACCCATATAGTCAACTATATCCATAGAGCCTAGATTATAAAAGTCATTGTAAGGATTTGAACTTTACCAACAATGTCTATGCAAGGTTTGAGATCCTTTTGATTGCTTTAAATGGTTACAGAGTAAACATAATTTTTTTCAAGTATTGTGATAAATACAATGATAAAATATAACCAAAATCAGCTAAGTGCATCCCTCTTACATTGTTTTTAAAATTTTATATATAGCAAGTGCAATCTCAATCTAATATTTTATGTTATGATTTGTATGATTAATGTCATGTTTTAAAAAAACTAAATATTCATAGTTTTTTATTATTTAGATCACATTAATCACAAAAATAAGTAAAATGGTGTGTGATTCCCTTAAATAGAACTCATGGGTGAGATTTCACTCTTTGATTCATTTTTATATTGATGATAAATAAATATTGAAAAGAGAATAGATCACTGGTGAACCATTTTTTTTGTAAATGGAGTACATCCTATAAATAAGGAAATGATCACCTTGTGTACTTGAAACTAGTCACTTCCAATCCCTTAGAACTAAAAAAGAGGAGTTATGTTAACCTTTATATAAGTATGATTATGAAGGTATTCTATTTTTCCATAAATGGCATCTATAATATGAGTTCCTTTCTAATGTACACCAAGAGAGGGGATATTTTGTGTTCATTCTATGTATTAGCTTCATATAAGTTTTCTTTGATAATGAAAATATTAGATTACTATTTTGTTTCTCTATTTGGTGATATGTAAATCCTTTGACACTTTACCAATTGGAGTGTTTTATTGTGTTTTTTAGTATTGATGTGATGCTCCATAACATGGGAATTTATTCCCTATACTTTCTCATTTAGACTAGACCTAAATCTAGTCTCTAGCTTTTTGAACTGACTCATATTTTGAAGTATCCACTCAATAATATTCCTTTACCTTTTGGTGTTCCTTAGGTGAACCACATAAATTCATCGATTCATTAAAGGATTTTGATGTAGATCCTAGTGATACTTTATTTTATTTATTGGGATGGGGTGTTGTTAGGGATTTATTTAATAGTATCTATTATTCTTCTGAAGGGAATTCAATCTTCTATAAAGCATGGTGGTATCTAGTAAATTCAAAATTGTTTTCAAATTAAGAGCCCTCTATTATTTTAATGAAATGATGTATCTACATGTTTGTATCTATCAAGAGATTGAACATATTTGATACATCCTCTAATTTGGGAGTTATTGTTGGTATAGGCCTTTTTCCCACGAGTTTTGGCTACACAACTACATTAGCTTCCTTAGGGCTCTAGAGGTTATTTAGGAAGATTAGTACCACATTCACTGGAATGTGGGGTTTCAATATCTCTCCAACCTATATATACCTCTCTCCCTTTGTATTCTTCATTCAATGAGTTTGGATTGATTGAGCTTCTTAATTATGAGTTGTGACAAATTTCAGAGCTATAAGAGTTGTGAACTTCATCTCTTTGTATAAGCAGTTCATCTCTGTTATTGAATACATTGTGTTTAGTTTTTACTCTCTTCTAGATTTTTTGATTCAATAGTCATGTGTGTTCTCTCTATAGTCACCGGTCTTAGATGTCTAATTTTGGACAATTATTTTATGGTATCAGAGCTCTGAGTGTCTTGTATCGAGCACCGTTATTTTCTATTATTCATTATTGAAATCTAGAGTTTATTTGCATATTATTCATCAAATTTTTAGAGGTTTTATGAAAATTTGAGGTTTTTTTGAATTAAAAATATCAAAAAATTATTAGGTGACTAAAAAAAATTGTAGGGGTCTTTTTTGTAAAAAAAAAGCTAGGGTATTACTGGTATGTTGGCCTTTTGCATTGGTTGCAGATTTGCTTGGAGTTTAGCAATTTTCAGCTTTGTGTTGAAATTTTTCTCTTGGAAAGAAGGTATCCTTGTTGCATTCATATCTATATTTACTTTTTGTATGGGAATTAAATAAGATAACTACTATATGCAAGATCTGATCGAGTTATTATATGGTGTTTTGGTAGGATCTGCATATTCCCATCTTGAGGAGTGACATGGATCATTAGAAGTTAGATTATTTAGAATTATTAGCATATAGATAACCCAATTTTTTATGCTACATTGGTTTGATTTTCTATATTTTCATAGATATATCATCTAACTAAGGCATTAGATTTGCAAGTATGAGAGAGAAGCATTGAAAAATTTGAAGGTTGGCATCCTTTTCTACTTGTTTGAGATCTGGTTCAACTTGTTCATGTTTTTAAGTGGTGCTTTACCTGCCAAGGGTCATATTGGTGGTGATGATGAAATATTTTATGCCACTACTTGAGATCTATTACTATACTCTCCAACCATCTTGTTTAGACAGGTGGTGGTGGGTTGAAAATTGATGACCATGTTGGATTTGCTCCACATATTTTTTTGCACCTAGTTTAAGATGATTTTATTGTTTGAGTACTCCAATAGCTGAATGCTCCTTGCCATTCTATAATTCACCTCTAACTTGAATCCATCTCATTATCTTATCACTGTTCTCTTCTCCATGCACCTAGCCTACTACTTGGATGCTATTCTAAGAACCTATGATGCATATCTTATCATGACTTGCATCATCTCATCATCCTTAATCAATCTATCACCATACCTCCTCTACCAGCATCAAACCACCTATAAATACATCAACCTTCCTTGATACGTATAGTTGTTCGATGTCTTCTATAGGCTTGGTTGCATTTTTACCACTCATTGTGCATCCTATAGTCTTCCATCCTCAAAACTGCCTTTATATAGAATTATGTGGTTTTTCAAACCACTACCATTAAAACCATGTTGTGTGTGAAACCCGTAGGTTTCAGTTAGAAAGTTTTTTTGACATTATTAATTATAAATCTTATCATAAAGTTTTGGGTGGGGTGGTCATATCATTGCATGTGAGTGGAAAGAGAGGAATGGGAGATGGAGGTGGATGTGATTGTTGGTGGAAGACAAGTCAATTTTTTGCATAGGGCATGGTATCTATTTTTTGATTGTTTTTTTAATTAAAAATAATAGATATTTTTTACTTGTTTTTTATATAAAAACATTAAATATTGTAATTACATTGGTAATTTACCTTGTATTTTCACTTGATGAAGATGAAGGGTGAGCCCCAGGTTGGTAGGTGACCAATTCCTCTTCACAAACAAAACCATTGCATTCCTTGTTCAGTGCTGATTCCAATGGGTGGTTACATGGCATAGTTAGTGTTTGAACCTCTTGAGCATTTAAAATTTAAGTGTAATTTAATTAAATAGGCTGTTAATGATGGAAAATGTATTTTTATATAACTTTTGATTGGTAACTTAGAATTGAGTACCACTTTTTTCAAAAGTGAATGTTTTTTTGTCCTCTTTCCATTGGTCTACTTTGTTTTGTAAAACATGATGGGTGTCATTATTCCCTTCATTTAATCAACTTTTTGTTGATGTCATATTTAACCAGGGCTGTGTCTAAAGCTATATGCAACAAGAAGAATCATAGCGATTTAGTAATTGATTGTAGGTATTTGTATTTTTTTCTTTTTGTTTTGGGAGATTTTTAATGTCTTGAGGACTTACTGGTTAAAAACTTATTGGAATCAAACTATGTGAATTTGCTGGAAGTAGACACATGCTGTAGAAATGAAATAGATTGCTGGAAATAAACACACTTTTGTAGAATAAAATAGATTGCTGGAAATAAACACACTTTTGCATAATGAAATAGATTGCTGGAAAATGATTGCAAAGAAATGAGAATTTAATCTAAAATGCCTATAGGAATAAATTTACAACAAATTTTAACTTTAAGGAGTTGGAAGGATTTATAAATTTAACAGAGTTACCTATTTGCTTTTGTGAATAAAATATAAATACCGACAAAAAATGAAGATCTTGGTTCTTTGGAGGAGTGGGCCCTTGCTCTGCCTAGAAACATGATTGAATAATTTAATTTGCTTTCAAAACAAAAATGGCTATTTCATTGATAAAATGTTTTGTATTACAAAATATACTAATCTATCCTTTTCTCTCTATTCTTCAATAATTTTTCTATTACTTCCTAAATTCCTAGGTCTATATATATAGATGCTTTAATGGTTGTAACTATTTCATAGATACGATGAAACTGAATCGTACCCAGAATAGATGCTGAATCAAGATGTGGTTGGATTTCTAGTTGTGTGATAAATGTCTTAGATTTGCAAGTACAAAAATTGGGAATTTTCTCCTAATTTAATGGGATCATTGACCTAATAGATCGCTAGCCATTTGGAATAGATCCTTATCAGTTCCATATCTAGCCGTGAAAGTTTTAGAGCTTATTTGCAGGAGTACCAGAGCTAATTCAGATAATTCTGGAGCTTAAATATAGAGTTCTGGAGCTAAGTCTGAAAATGTGACAAATTGAAATAGTATGGTGTAATTCCAAAACTAAGCTAAATTTATTCCAATGCTTCCAAAAACATGCAATCCACTTCATATTTGTTCTTTAGCCTGATGATGACCTATTTTATTGCAAAACTTGAATTTTCCAACACACTTGTTAAGAATTATAGGTTTTTTTAAACGTTAGAATCACAATCAACAAAAGATGGATAATTACATCCTAACTCATCTCAGATTAAAATAAAAGTTACAAAATACAATCAAACTTAATCAAAAGAGAGAGTAAGATAAGGTCATTTATTATACATTTATCGGGCATATCTTGGCCTCATCATTTCCCCCATACTTACTTATTTGTAAGTCCCTTTACAAACTTCACTCTTCAAATGTAGGATTTTATATCCTGCATTCCATTTGATTGCTTAGATAAAATGGCTGGAACTGAATATCCCAATGCTTCGATTCAGAGGTACTATACCTAGCTCCTGCTTCTACTTTTCTTTTCCATTCCACAAATTGAGTGGGATTTTGAAGTTCTCTATTTTGCCAAGGAGATATGGGAGTGAGAAGTAGAGGTGTCCTTGTCTGCATGCCTATCCATATGCATAGGGGAATTTCATTGATCCGAGGAATTATTGTGCATAAAGCTTTTGCCCTTTCTAGACTCCAGATCAAATTTGAAGGGGATATTACTTCCCTTCTTATCAATGCCACTAAAAGAAATTCCCATCTTTTTAAACATACATCATAGATATTATAAAAATTTAACTTCTCATAAGAGGTGAAGACATCCATGCTTTGCTGTAAATTGAAAAGATAAGGTCCCCTGAATTTGTCATTAAATGCATGGGATTGTAAATGTGTAGCAAAGGTGAGTGGGTTACCATAATGAATTCTCATACAGAGACTGGATGAAATAGCCTTTGACCAATGCTCTGACTCCCTTTCTTTCCATGCAATCTGATTTTGAAGAACAGAGACAAATGCGTTAAGCTAGCTTTCACCTACATACAAATTGATCATAAAACCTGTATTTCTTTCTAGCATAAAATTGCAGAGGTAAAATTCACAAAGAAAGTTTTTCTGTTCTATATTGGCTAAGGAGTAGGTGGCTGAGAAATCAACTTCATCTTTTATTTCATGTGGAAGGCCACATGCTATCCTTGCCAACTACCAGCGAATGAATTATTCCTCTAAAAACATGTTATATATAGGAGGTCTTCTGCATGCAAGTAATTTCTCACTCATCATACAAACTATTTGTATTTTCAAAGGACATTTATACTTATGATTTTCCTCCTTGTAAAATTTGTCTTCCCATTCCTTCCTTGCTTTCTCTTTTTCTACCAGTTTGCCTTTCAAGTCTGTATTGGATGCCTTGATTACACTAAGTTCTCTGCATGTATCATCCCATAACTGCTTGAGTGGTAGATAAGTCAATTCAGTCTATGCAGAGACTATTGACACAGAGGTCTGTATTGTACATTTTTCTCATTCTTCATCAGTTGCCTTTTAATCTCTGCTAATTCCTCATGCTTGCCCTAATACGATCCCTTCATCAACCATCATTAAAAATTTCTCATGACTAAGAGACAAGTGATGTTGTTCACATCTTGTTAATACTCTATCCAATTTTTTTAAGGCATCATCAAATGTATCTCCATACATAGTAAAGTCATCCATGTATACCTCCACACAGTCATTTGTTAGGTCTATAAAAATTGCTAATACAACTCTTTGAAAGGTTGCTGGAGCATTACATAGTCCAAATGGCAATACCTTGTAAGCAAAGGTACCCCATGGACAAGTAAATGTAGTTTTGTCCTGATCCTCAGTAGCAACTCTGATTTGATTGTATCCACTAAATCTATCTAAGAAGGAAAAGTAGTGTTTACCTGAAAGGTTTTCTAAGACTTGATTTATGAAAGGTAAGGAAAAATAATCTCTTAAGGTGGCTTTGTTCAGTTCCCTATAGTCAACATAAATTCTCCATTTGTTGTTTTTTTAAGGATAATTACAAGAGGAGACACCCACTGGCTATCTGAGATAGGGTAGATAAAACCTACTTGTAATAGTTTTTCAATTTCTTGTTTGACTATATCCCTTAAGGCTAGATTAATCCTTCTCTGAAGTTGCCTAACTGGTCTAATGTTTTCAATATAAATGTGATGGGTACAGATACTTGGATGAATTCCCTTCACATCTCTATAGTCCCAAGCAAAATCTTTAGTATGATCCTTCAGAACATCAAACAGTTTGACTTCTTCATTGTTCTTTAACCAACTATTAATATTCAAAATTTTTCTTGGTTGAATCTCAACATGTTTAGTTCCAGGATATGATGAACTGATTTGTTGAAAGGGTTCCATTAAGGTATTTATTGGACAGGCATGTGGTAACAACATATGATATGTAGTAACATCTTTGAAAGTTCCTAGAGGTAGAATGCTAGACAAAGGACAACAAAAAGAGTTATGATACTTATCTTGTTGTAGGTTGAACTCCTCATTACTGCTATTTTCAAAAAATTCTTCATCATCTCTTGACATCTGTAAAGCTAAAGCTACAGATCCTTCCTCTCCCCAAGATAAATCACATTCCTCCAGAGTGAAATTGTATTCATTTGCAGAGAATTAGTGTGGTTCTAGAACTAACTTTGATGGTTCCAGAATAGATTCTATAGGTTTTAAAACTAATCCCAACTGCTCCAATGATGATTGATGTTCATTTAATGAAGGATTAACCATATCATCTATTTCTTTTACATGATCTTACAATGTTATCATAGCCAAAGAAGATAGATTTTGCTCATTAATATCAAGATTATCAACCCATAATTTTGCTTGATTATCAATAAAAGGTCATGAAGAGAGATATAATGAAATTTTCTTAGAATTATTACCATTTGAAATAGTCATATCACCTGACCTGCAATCAATTAAGGTAGCAACTATAGCTAACCATGGTCTCCCCAAAATAATGGGATAACCAAGTGTTTTACCTTTTGGATATAAGATAAGGAAGTTGACTGGATATTCCCATGATTCCACCATTACTGCCACATCTTCAATAACTCCTAGTTTTGCTACATACTGATCTACCATCTGCAATATGGTATTAGTAGGTTGTATGCCTATTAATGGTAATGTTTTCAAAGTGTCCACTATCATTACATTGATAGTTGCACCCAAATCAATCAAAACATTATGTATATCCTTATTCCCTATATAAATAGAAATAACAGGGCTTCCATGATCTCCATATTTAGGTAGTAGGAGTTTTCCTGCTAATAAATCAACAATTTTCCTATCTACCTGAATAGTCTTGGGGTACTGCTTCTTTCTTCTAAGTTTTTAAAAACATAACAATTTGATTAACTTGTTCAACTCTGGAATATCCTTAATTGCTTATAAAAATGGTATTTCAATATTCAATCTTCTTAGTTCCTGCGCTAATTCAGATTCCTTAAGTTCCATGGTTTTTTTAAGTCTTTCTAGAAATGGAATCTCAGTAGAATTTCTTTCTGGTTCCTTATCTTTTTCTTTGTCATCTTCCTTAAGTGTAACTATGCTAGGGGTTTTAGCTTCTTTTGTCATCTCAGTGATTATAACAGGTGGACTACTAACTATTTTACCAAATTTGGTTTGAATGTTTTTACAATCCATTGTATTTAAATCAACTAATTTTTCTAGTTCTATTTTGTATACAAGAGTTGTTTATTTATTTCTTGGGTTTGTTACTAGTTGTACTAGCATTTGTGTTTGGACTATGTTTTCAACCTATGGATTTTGTGCTAGAGGTCCCATTATGGCTTGTTGGTTCTGATTTGGATATGTTTTCCCTTGCACATAATTATTAGGGCCCCATCTAGGTTGTGGCCAAGTATAAGGATTTCCTTGACCAGCCCAAGGTTGTTGATGTCCTTGAGTATACCAAGATTGACTTGCCCAATCCTGAGGATGCCATGTGGGTTGAGGGGCCCAAGGTGGTTGTCTCCAAATTTGTGGTACTGTTTGAGCTGCCCATGGCATCATCTAGGGATTAGGAGCTGGTCTTGGCATAAACTATCCTTGGTTAGGTTGTCTCTGAACAAAATTTAATTCCTCTGTGGTGGATGATGTATTGGTTTGTTTGAGCTAATTTTTTATGAGTAGAAGAAGAGAACAAGTGTGAGTATCATGTTCTTTAGATTCATAGACAAGACATACTTCTATTTTATCCAAAGGACATTCCCTTATTGAATGCTTCTTCTTGCATCTAGGACAATACATGGCTAATGGTTCAAGTTGGGCAGTTGCTTTAGCTTGCAATCCATCCATGGTGGAGGTTAATTAAACTAATATGTTTGTTTTAAAGTTTGCCAATTCATTCATCAATTTGTTCATATCTGGATTCAAAATTTTCAACTATTTTCCCCTTTTTAGGTCCACCCCTTGTCCTTGAATAGTTTCTACAAATTTCTATGATTTCATCCATTCTCAATTGAGCAATGTTTCCTCCACCAATTAAATCAAGGGTTTCCCTAGATTCATCATCCAGACCTTTGAGAAAAATGGTTTTACTTAAATCTTCTTGAAGTACAAATCCACATCTTTTACTCACAAAGAGGAGTCTATCCAAATAATCTTCCATATTTTCATCTGCTTCTTGTTTGATTTTGAAAAATTCTTCCTTTTGATTTCTTCCTCTACAATAATGTTGATATTTGTCTAGGAAGACAGTTTCTATTTGTTCCCAATTGGTAATAGAATTAGATGTTAATCCCATAAACCACCTCATTGCTACATCCTTCAGGGTAGATGGAAACAACTTCAATTTTTGATTATCTGTCTTGTAATCATAAGTCTGACATAGTACTTTAAACTCAAATATAAATTGGTTAGGATCCTCAGATGAAATTCCTTTAAATGTGGGCAAGTGTGCAGGTGAAGTGTTTTTCATAGTGGTTTCATCATCCTCGATCTAAATGGGATAGGTAAAGGTTCTCTCAGGTTCTCTTCCAACTTTGCATGCCATCTCTCTAGTATTTTCTAGTCCCTTCTCCTAGTCAATGTGGTATGTGGTCTATTTTGGGGATGGTGAAAAGTCAGGAGTAGGAGGTTGACTAATCAATTGAGAATCAAAACTTTCCCTCAATGGATCTTGAGAAATAATCCTCCTCCCTAAGGTTCTACTTGGTTTTGGTGACTAATCCAAAAATTCCAAAAATGGCAATTTTGTTTCTTGTCTTATAGGAGATAATGGTGCCTCTAATTCTTGCTCAATGTGCTTTCTTAAACTAGAGGATGATGGAAATTCTTGTTCAAGTATTTTTGGGATAAATCTACCCTTGGAGTCTCGTGGTCTACTCATAAATTAGGGAAAATTTATTTAATTACTAAATGAATTATTGTTGCTCTTGTTGACACGTAATTAGAAAATTCCAACTAGTGAGTCCCCGGCAATGGTGCCAAAAATGATGGGTGTCATTATTCCCTTCCTTTAATCAATTTTTTGTTGATGTCATATTTAACCAGGGTTGTGTCTAAAGCTATATGCAATAAGAATAATTGTAGTGATTTAGTAATTGATTGTAGGTATTTGCATTTTTTTCTTTTTGTTTTGGGGAATTTTTAATGTCTTGAGGACTTCTTGGTTAAAACCTTATTGGAATCAAACTATGCGAATTTGTTGGAAGTAGACACATGCTGAAAAAATGAAATAGATTGCTAGAAATAATCACACTTTTGCAGAATAAAATAGATTACTGGAAATAAACACACTTTTGCAGAATGAAATAGATTGCTAGAAAATGATTGCAAAGAAATGATAATTTAATCTAAAATTCCTGCAGGAACAAATTTAAAAAAAAATTTAACTTTAAGGAGTTTGAAGTATTTATAAATTTAATAGAGTTACCTATTTGATTTTACGAATAAAATATAAATACTGACCAAAAATGAAGATCCTGGTTCTTTGGAGGAGTGGGCCCTTGCTCTACCTAGAAATAGGATTGAACAATTTAATTTGCTTTCAAATTAGAAATGGCTATTAAATGTCTAGTATTACAAAATGTACTAATCTATCCTTTTCTCTCTATTCTTCAATGATTTTTCTATTACTTCCTATATTCCCAGGTTTGTATATATAGATGCTTTGATGGCTGTAATTATTTCATAGATACGATGGAACTGAATCATACCTAGAATAGATGTTGAATCAAGATGTGGCTGGATGTCCAGCTGTGTGATAAATGTCTTGGATCTACAAGTACAAAAATTAGGAATCTGCTCCTAATTTAATGGGGTCATTGACCTGATAGATCACTGACTATTTGGAATAGATACTTATCAGTTCCATATCTAGCCATGAAAGTTTTGGAGCTTAGTTGCAGGTGTACCAGAGCTAATTCAGATAATTTTGGAGCTTAAATATAGAGTTCCAGAGCTAAGTCCAAAAATGCGACAACTTGAAATAGTATGGTGGAGTTTTGGAACTAAGCTGAATTGATTCCAATGCTTCCAAAAATATGCAATCCACTTCATATTTGTTCTTTAGCTTGATGATGACCTATTTTATTGCAAAAATTGAATTTTCTAACACACTTGTTAGGAATTATAGGTTTTTTTAAATGTTAGAATCACAATCAACAAAAGATGGATAATTACATCTTAACTCATCTCAGATCAAAATAAAAGTTACAAAATGCAATCAAACTTAATAGAAAGAGAGAGTATGATGAGGTCATTTATTATATATTTATCAGGCATATCTTGGCCTCATCAAAACACACTAAAGTTATAAAGTACCATATTCTGGGGGGATACCTGACTAGTTCACACTTTTACTTCTCCATGGATGCATTATCAATAAAGTTCAATGTCCTATTTCTTAGCTTGTTTGCATTTAATGTGTACTAATTTGGTCATATACAGTAATTGCTCATTCTTATGGATGCATTGTCAGTTGAGTCCGACATCCATTTAATGAGATGTGCATTGTCACTTGTGCATTGTTTGCTCATACCTATCTAGGCATATTGTCAACTAAGTCTGATGTCCTCACATTGAGCATGGTTGTAATTTTAAACATAGGGGGGGTCACTACTGATTGTCTTGGGGAGATTTTGTTATGGGCCCTACATTCTCTTTTGTGCACATTTAGTTTTTGTAACTATTACTTGTGCCCATTTAGTGACTACTTGCACATATTACTCTTGTATTCTTGGATGCATTGTCAACATCCATTTGAGCATGCATTATCACTTATGTAATGATTGCTTTCATTTGAATAGACTCATTTTTAGTATTGTTTGAAGTCCATCTCTAAAGCGTGCACTATTACTACTAGATGAGGAGAGTTGTTTCATCTGCAGTGATCCTTCTTGGGAAGGATAATTATGCTTCATGGCATGCTTATATAGAACACTTGCTCACACACAATAATCATATTCCATTTTTATATGGTTATATTCTTGCACCCACTGATCTTATTTTGTTCAATTAAGATGGCTAATACATGTGATAAGGTTTTTTCCACTCTATTATTGCATATTTTTATGGATCTTCATTTCCATGTAGAACATATAGAGTATTCATGCACTATTTGGAGAATAATGTATAGTATTTTTAGAGATCTAGCTGAGACTTACATCACTCCTCCATTACCTATTGTCTTTTCAAAGATGGTTTTACTCTCACCTCCTACTTTTATTCCCTATGATGACACATTCCAAGTGGACAATGCTCTTCCTTCTATCGAACCCCCACTATAAGATGAGATCATACCAGACCTATATTTTAGAAGACTTCACTATTTATAGTATGATTACACCTATTATGAGCATTGATGACTCATATGTTCTTGTGGAATTTCCATCTTTAGTTTGTGAGTCATGGTTCACTCTTCACATGGACATTATTTTAGCGAATGTTCCATGTCATTCTTCTGACTGGTTCACTTTAGTGGTATTCATTTCATATTCTACACACATTTTTGCCAAACCTATGCCATAGATATGATTTGGGACACATTCAGAGATCTTCATAGTGTTACCTTCATCTTCCATTATGGAATGGGTAGACTTTTAGTACACACATCAAGTTCTTCTTTTGCCAAAGGGAAGAAACATTATTCAATGCAGATGGAGCTTCTACAGTCTTTAGGTAGAGGATCTCATCATCAACCTTTGTCATCTTTCAAGTTTTACTTGTAGTATTAATTTATTTGGCATCATCATTTGGGGGGTCTTTTAGTCTCTTATTCTTTCCTTTTCTCTCTTTTTTTGGGGGGGGCTTTCCCACTGGGTTTTTTCCTTTTCTCTACTTTATGAGAGATTGCATTGTACATGGGTAACTCATCAAGCTTGTTGTTAAGACCCATTTTTTGTATCATCGCCTACCTAAGCTATGCTTATGGGGGATGTTGGTGTAGGCCTTTTTCCTATAGGTTTTGACTACACATATACATTAGCTTGCTTAGGGATCTAGAGGTTATTTAGGAAGATTAGTACCATATTCACTGGAATGTGGTGTTTCACTAACTATCTCTCCAACCTATAAATACCTCTCTCCCTTTGTATTCTTCATTCAATAAGCTTGGATTGATTGAGCTTCTTAGTTTTGAGCTATGATAGCTTTGAGATCTATGAACTTCATCTCTTTATATAAGTAGTTCATCTCCATTATTGAATACATTGTGCTCAGTTTTTGCTCCCTTCTAGATTTTTTGATTGAACAATTGTGTGTATTCACTTTGCAGTCACAATATTAGACATTTGATTCTGGATAACTATTTTAGTTATTAGCTATTTAAAGGACTAAATTATCACTTTTTTTATCCCCCATTTCCTTTAGGTACTTTGCTTCTAGAATCAACATGATATTTTTCATCCCAACATAAGAAAGGTCCTTGTTTAGGAGATGATTGATATGGTTTTTCATGCCTCTAATGGTTTGGGATAGGATGATTAGTTAAACACTACAATATTTCTCCATATCCATCTTATAAATAAAATCAATCACATTTTGATTAGTAATAAACTTGTCCTATATGCTTAATATTCAACTCATCTATAGGCATGATGCTTAACATTCTCTTGAATAACATGTGAACTTTATATTTAGGGCTTATAACCTATAGGGATTAGTCTATCTCTATGGTAACCATATTGTTATAGGAAATGGATGTATCAATAAACTTTATTTCTAGGTATAACCTTACAATTGTTTAGGTGATATTTTCATAAGACTCTATATAGACTCCTTTGATCAATTCTAGGGGATCTTTAATTCCTTCAATATCATTATTATTTCAATATAATTATTATATCTTAGTTTCAATTTCCTTTAATTTTCCTATATTAGATTCTAAAAGGGTCATTGAGGCATTTTAGGCTAGTTCTAGTTATAGTTCCTTCACTTTATTCTCCTTAAATTTGAACATGGTCTATAAATCTTTAATTATTCTTTATATTCTTGCTCACCTTCAGATAATTTTTATAGGGATGGTTTGGGTTTCAACACAAAAATGTTTCACTTTATATAGAAGTTCTCTATCCTTGAATGGAATCATTGTTGATATGATGTCATTTTATCCATCTTACAATTTATTTATTGACATAATTTATTTTACCAGGTTTAGGTTTTTATGGTTTCAAGATGACTTTGGTTAGAGATATCATTGTGTATAGGTGAGTATTAATTTTTATTACTAACATGCTTATAAATTTTGAAGCAATTGTATTCTTATCCACACATTCACATACACAATACATAATATATAGATAATTCCTACACCAATTTCTCTTTATTCATTAATATAAGTATGAAACATATGTTACATTGTATAGTTATATTTACTCTATATCTTCTCTCTCTCTATTACATTATGTCTTTATATTTGTTCCACGTTATGTCATTCTCAATTAATAAATATTTACTAAGATCCCTCTATCTATATATTAGTTATGTTTTATTATACCTTTTATAATAATACAATATAAATATTGATTTAATACCTTTAAAAAATGAATAGACATAAATTTTAGGATATTTTTTTGTCTTCATGTATACTTTGTACATTATCAAAAAGTTTTTCACCTTATCACATTACCCCAGAAGGTAGAATCCTATGTTCTATAAACCTATAGATGCATTATACTATTATAGTAAGGTTAGAGTTTATCTGATATCTTTATATGTTTATATTCTACTGAACATTCCTACTAAAAATTTATTGGATTTTATAACTTTTTCATTTCCATGAGACACCTCTGAATAATCTTGAAATGATCAACTCAAAAAGAATCATTACCACTTTGTGAAAAATATGAAAAAAAACATTTTTATAGAAGGGAAACATGATTAACAACTAGAAACTTAGATGTATGGCATAAGATACTACATTATCCTTTCTCAATGTTCACCGCTATATTTATATGACAATGCAAGCCATGTATCTCAAAATTTAACTTGATTTTACTGGTGATTACCTCTTCATCAATAGATGATTCTCATAATTTTTTACCATTGATTTGGAGAAGGTCTCTTAGTTTAGTAATAAGGACTTAGCTTCCAGGATACTATGTTTTAATGTAGTGGTATCCTTAGCCTATTTTACAATGTCCCTATGTTGGTTTAGCTTCTAAGGTCCTCAAGTATGTCTCATGCTCTAAATTATCTCCCTCTATCTATTCCATCCAAACACTCATTACCTTACCATAATCCTCCATTTATTTAAATATTAAGACTCTACGAGATTTATTTTATATGTGTTCATCCTATATATCAATCCATTTATTTTGTTTGGTGGGTATCTTGTTGGAGTCATTGTTGGTAGATGTTAGAGTAAGCTTCCTCTCTAGGTCCTCCAACTCTTTCTTCTTGTCTTTCCTTGTCTTCTTCTTATTTTTTCTATTTTTCATCTTCTGATTTTTTATTTTTTCTTCCCATCCTTCCTCTTATTTTGTTATTTTTTATTTTTATGATTTTTTCTTTTTCAACTTTTCTTTTTCTCCTTATCTTGCTCTACTTTTAATTCATCTAGGTTTTCTTTCTCCATTTTTTCATACTCTAATTTCTTTTTTTCCTGGAATTTTCTTGGCTTGTTTGGTTTCCAACTCCATTATATCTTGGATTGTCTTATTTTAATCCTCTAATTATTTTAATAATTATTTCATTAGTTAGGTGGCTACTTGTTCCATCTCTTTAAAGGCTTCTAGTTTCTTTTGTTTATCCAACTTATTGTCTACTAATTTTTTTTTTCTATCCCTAATTCTATTTGTTGTAATGTGTGAAACCTTTCATTATCATTTGTAGACATTTTTACCTCTCCTATCACATTTTATAATTTAGCTTCTTGATATTATTCTACTAATGTGTTTTCCTATTTCCTTTTTGTCTAAGTATCAACTATATCTTACTAAAGTGTAGATGGGAGTAATTTCATTACATCATCTAATGTATATTGGGTTATTTCCAGATCATATATTAGTGATTTTATCATAATGTTATTTAATTCATGCTTTAATCCTTTGTACATCTTTCCCACTATCAAAACTCCTCATTTATTTATGTATTCATGCATCAATGATGTAATGTCAAACACTTATTTTCTATTATCTCTTTCCCCACTACCTTGCTCTTATCCATGATCTTCCTCCTCTAAAAACTTTGATGGTTACTAAGAGACCAATATTTCCTTCTCCAATTATATTTAATATTTTGTCTTTATTTATTTATTTATATTTTTTTCCTTTTATTTATTCTTGTAAGGAAGGGTTTCTTTGTCATTTAATACTACTCATCTATAATAGAGTCTCCCCATTAGCTTCCATGGATGAAGTGGTGGATACTTTTGGATTCTAATTTATTTGTAGTTTTCTTTGCATGTACCTAGATGTGCCTTAACCCTCTATATTTTTATTCCTTTTCCCCAAGGAATATGGTAGAGTTAACTTTTATTCCATCTCTTGTTTCTCTAAAATTTTCCTTGTGGTTGAATATTTAACCACGAATTAACTAGCCCACTCATGTCCCTATGGTCTTAGCTTAGTAATTTTTATAGAAATGATGATCTATGTGTTGTTTTTACTATTTTTGGTGTGCCATAAACCTTAGTCTATGAGGTCTCATGGAGCTTTACTGTAATGGCAAATTTATTGATTGTGGACCTAATTATTGTTGGGGTTATTGAACTAGTGGATACTTATTCTATCTTACGATTGAGTTGCATAAATTTTTTATCTGTAGGTATCCCCTATCTCCTATTATTATAGTTTATTCTTGTTCTTTAGAGACATTGTATCATATGGGGGGGATGGGTGTTAAAATTTTATTGAATGGATATATGTATATATTTTCTACATCTATTATGAAAATCACCTTAGTAAAGTATATTTGAAATATTCATATGGAGATCTTAGAACTCCCAATTACCATTCCTCTTATAATTTTCTCCCATATTATGATAGATGATATGTCTCCATCCCCTTAGGCATCTAATTAATTTTTAACTTTCACTCCTATGGTTTTTATGGGATCTTATTGAAATGGTTCTTAGCATCTAGGCAAAGTATTTATGAAATACATGGATAGTACCATAAGGAGGGAACCACTACAATTGCCATGGGTATTTTATTCGATATTTGTGAGGTTATTCATATATTTCTCATACAATATGATATATAGATCATATTTCATGCCAATTTTCACCATTTGCAGTTCAATTTATACACTCCTTATTATTTCTTGATCTTCTCTATTATTGTCGTCAACCTTCCACACAATAACTTTTATTTCATATCAATTTATAAGACTTAAATTATTTGGATGGAGAGATATAATTGGTTTAAATGTGTTCTTAGAGTGTTGATATTTATTTGACACTCACAGACTTATTTTTATAATATTTGGAGTAAATATGTCCTTGGTAGAGTAATCATGTCACTTTATGGATTACCACAAGGGTAATGCAATAGGGTCTATATAAATACATGACAACCTCATGAATTATGATAAAAAACACCTTGATCATGTTCCATGATTTTCCTTCAAATGGAAATTTTTACTCCAAACATCTAGCCACATCTACTTAATAATCTTGTATTCATGCTTATATCTTAATACCTACATATGAGGGTTTGGTTATATCATTTCTAAGTGGTTAGGTTCTATGGTGTGATGATCAATTTTTACCAATTTTAAATGAATCTATTTCTAGTTTCTTAGTATTTAAATAATATTATAGTAGTTATCAAGAAATACACTTAGGATATGGTTATGTAGACACTATTTTAAAATTATATAGCACCTCAGTATTGTAGACTTGGAAAATACATATCATGGATGTATGTTCAACTTATAGAACTTTTACGTTGTTAATAGGCTTGCATACATTATCTATTTGTGCCTGATTTCTTATCTCTTAATCTGACCAATGTCATTTTGATGGCCCAAGACTTCTACCTTAGCCAAAATGTTGTAAACCTGCTTATCTTCCATCTTTACAAGTTTTAGACTTGCACCTATTTTCCATCTACTTGGACACTTATGTCACAGTCAAATAATTACATTGATGCAAGTGTCCTATTCCAACACAAGTATCCAGTGCCTTAAATTCATCAAATTTTTAAACAAAATGCATTCATATGGTCGAACTAAGTGCTTTAATATGAGATATTCTCCAAAGGGATTAGTATAAACACAATATCAACCCTCATTCATTCCTCACCTAGAAAAAAACCTAGCATAGACCTACAAAATACCAAGGCAACTTACCAAAAACATTCTATCAAATGATCTATCAAAGCTTCCCTATGTTCTTCTATTTTCATATCAGTCACAGGGAAAACACATCTACAACTTTGAATTATTGAAGGAGCAATCTGTGAGCCACATTTTCCAAGTTACAAGATATATCATTGTTGTACTTGTTTATCACACATTACATGATTCACACACAAGCCAAAACATAGGGGATAAATACATAAGTTTGATGCCATCTTCAAATTATTGTCTATGTAGGTAGCACTCATTAACATATAGGTATTTGGGGCAGCTTGATACCATGTAGTCACTAACCCATTTTTCCCATAGCCACTATGAAGATAAATAACTAGGGCTATGCTATTTGATAGGGAGATAAAATCCATGACCCAGATCTATATGCACCAAAGTAAAGGTGACACAATACAAAATCATCTAGATGGTCACATCTAGTTTTAATAGGTATTCCATACTAGACACCTACATCTATGTCAAATAGTAGCATCAATGCAAACACTCGAGGTTGATGCAATGTATGCAGCTACAAAGGTCAAATTTATAGTATCATATGACTATTTTAAAATCAAGATCTAGTCCACTTTATACCTATTCTAGATCTAGATCTATATTAGCATCAAAACCAATTAAGTATCTTTATTTATTTATTATTTTAATGTCTAACATAGTTGTAAGTTCTATCATTAGCATCTCAATATAATAAATTTAGTATATGATTTATCCGAGTTTCATAAATAATTGGCCTACTTTAGAGATAGTCTAACATCCTTGTGCCCTAGGATATATCTACCCCTTTAACCCTAGATTCCCCATATCTATATTTTAGGGTTAAACATTCGATGAAACTAACAATTATTCTATAAAACCCTAGATATTGATCTAGGGTTTCTTGATTCTCTGTTTCTAATTTCTAATTTTTGATTTAATAAGATTTAACAAGTTAAAAATTAGATCTCCTTTTCTATCCATAGTTTCAATATGAATGCATGTGTATCTCATTTTATGTTACAATTTATATTTAAAGCAATAGTCTACTATTTTAATATGCTAATCCAAGGTACCATCTAAAAAAATAAGCAGATATGCTAATATAATGAGAGGGTTTTAAAATAAAAACAACACTTAATATATTTCCATTGTTCCTTTTACAATACTATAGAGTCAATATTCTAACACAATTATGCATGCTCACAACCATTTATTCACATATATCTTATTCAAGTGATAAATACCATCCCACATACATTATTCAACCATGAATTATATTAGATTCATAGGTCCAAGTTGTCACTAATAAAAAAGATAAAGGTATTCAACATAATCTACCACTTGTCAATATATAACAGGTGCATCCTAAGCCAAAGCTTGTGATTAAATCTAAGGGATATGACATTTTGACCAATTGAACAACACACATGCTAATATTTCCATCCTTGAACTTCTAAAGTAATCTAATCTGTATAAGGATATCGTATATGAGGCACTGTGTGAAAATTAAGTTTCAAATGATATTGATCCATCTTACTTTAAATATATCATCCAAGATCTAAAAATAATGAAAAACTAATCAAATTTGATATAATAGAGTTACCATATAAATATGCTATTGAACAAGAGTTATCTTTATTCATACATGTAACTATGAATAATAAGGGTATCAAAATGGTGCTTGTTGATAATGGATTAAGCTTAAACATTTTTAGAATGAATTTCCCTACCAACATGGGTATTAGTATCAACCTTATGAAAAAAATAGTGATACATATCAATGGATTCAATAATTCACATAGCCCTCCAATTAGCCAAATAACTTTGAACGTAACATTAGGGACAAAAATAGTTCCAACCACCTTTCAGGTAATGTCACAATCATTACATTATATTTAATTTTGTATAGACCTTGGATACACATAATGGAGGCCATCTCATCTAGTTTACATCGATGTAAAAAATTAATGAATGATGGAACTTTATTGACAATGCCTATTGATGATGATCACTTCAAATTATATAAAAGGGTACATTATGATATAGATGGAATTTATATGGTAGTACCACCTACACAATGTATTCCTCTTGAGAATATCTATACTTATGAGGCAAGAGAGTCAGGTACAATGGCTCCATTATCTCCAAATTTAGATAAGGCACTAAAAATTAAACTACACATAGATACACCTCAAGAACAAGAACTGATACCAAATGAGCCAATGATACAAAGATCATAAGTACCTCCAATATTTGAACTTCCTTTATTAGTCAACATTGAGCAACAAGATGGCCATGTTTTAGATTATTTTGATAGTGATGATAATCTAGCCCATGATATGATAGATGAGACATTGTGAAAACTTAATTTTGATTCACTTGAGAATATTTAACATAACCTATTTGAGCCTACAAGTCCTAGTACATATAAGCTAAACTCACCTATAAAGGATACATAACCAAATCAATATAAGGGTAAAAACAAAATGGTAGATGAACTTATAAATGTTTTTTATTCCATACACCCCTCTTGGCTTCACACATAAAGTCAACCATACAAGGTTAAAATACATATACATCATGTAAATAATGTGGAGGTTTCTCATAAGACTCCACAACAAATTATATAGATCATAGTAAACTAGGGTACTAAAGAGACAATACTTTCCATGTTACTTGAACATGTATACACATAATAGTTTCAACTTTTATCACATATTGACACTTTAAATCTTGTAGGAACCCATCGAGACTCAATCTTGCTAAGTGCATACCCTAAAGGGTGCATAGAGAAAGGGGTGGGAAAACCTTTGGTTATTTTCAAGATTATTATCCCTTATAACCATATTATTGCCAATCCAACCAGATCCTAAAACCATTCCCTAAGCTATTACTCCTCCCTTGCACACTCATCTAGTCTTTTTCCTCACCTTGACCCTCTTTCACCAGTTGACTGTAATAGGTTGATTGGGTTAACCCTGTATAGTTTTTATCCTCTAATTATTGTACAAGGTCAACTAGGTCAAACCTATAATTTTTAGGGATATTTTCACTTGAGAGATTTGTTATCCCTTCAGTTGACCTAGCTTAGGACCTAGTGATTTATCTCCCTAAAACATATAGGGTTGACTGGGTTGACCCCATATAATCGACATATTCAAAAGGATTTAGGGTGAGATCCACCTATAAATACAAGATCATTTCATCATTATTTCAATATGAAATCATGAGTTATTATTTGTTCGTGCTTCTTTACAATCTGCTCTTCCACCCTTCTACTTGAGGAGACTTAGTTTAGGGATTCTACTTGGATAATATAGTCTTGTGGATAAGTCTTAGATGGTTTTACCTTTATTAGTTATCTTTACAAACCAAAACAACCTCTTGTAAATCCCCTTTGGCTAAAGGAGAGATTACGTCCTGATGGGATCACATTCGGAAAATATATTCTAACTTTGTTCTCCTCTCTTTAGTAGATAAAAGTAGCATAAGTATTGGCTTGAATAATATTACTCTTCATATTCCATGTATTATGATATTACTCATACTTATCTTAATTGAGATTATCCTATACATGTTTTGATTACTTTACTAACCCCTCATATTGTGCCACAAGCTTTGGTGTGCACTAGATTAGATTTACTTTCTTGTTTATTAGAATAGAGTGAACATTAAACCTAGGAATATTTTAGGGTTGTTGCATGATTGTGTTAGACTTTAGGCTTTGGAACCCTTCCTATCATGGTGTATTATGGAAAGTTATCCCCTAATCAGGTCTAACGGATCCCCATCTTGGTCATGCTCCAACTTAACAAATGTATTCCTAATTAGAAGTGTAAGTATGATCTATCTTCTTTGAACCAGGATAAATTTATAGACATGATGCATTTTTGATTTCATATAGAGCATATCATGATATATTTACCTTATAATAAACAAAAATCAAGCAAAAAACTTATTCCTAAAGAGGCATTAATATATTGTAATTATCATCGAATCAATAGCCATTATACAAATCAATCTGAAGTGTTGAATAACCAAATTCAAAAATACAAGAATGAAGGATGATGCAAATTATGTCTAGAACACAAAAATGACCCAATACTTATAATATTTCAAAATGAAGCAATAATTTAAAGCATCCAAATCATGATAATCTAACCATTTTCAAAAATATCGATGCGATACATTTACCACATATCAATATTGATGTAAATAACCATGAAACAACTTACAATATCACCACATTACAATAGTTGGGACATAATATCCATGAGTTACACCACTCACTAGATTTTTCACAATCTCTTGGGTATATCATATTACCTATTGCATGTGTTTCAAAGGTGGTGGAACTTTGAATATGGGTAATGTACTAATAACCATACTTGACTTTGCACCTTGGGTAATAATGGTTGACTAATATGAAATCAATTGTTAGTGCTACAAAGTAGTGTCTTCTTTTTCAATGTGATATCAAGTAGGTTCATATACCATATAAAAAATATGGGGGACATTTGTCAATGATTTTTGGTAGTTTTTGGCTAACAAATTTGTCCTTATATAAATATATTTTATTTTAACTCCATACTCTTCTCTCAAAAACAAATAAGTTAAACAACAAATGGGTGAAATATAAAGTTTAAAGGCAGACTAATATCCATACATCATTATGTTATGAATATGAGATTTTATAACAACGATAAGTAACAAAATATATAGATTTTATTTTTAATAATAATTAAATAGATAAATGTATATATGCTGAACTAGTAAATGATAAAACACACATAATAGATTGTCTAATAAAAAAATAATTACTATATGAAGGAAGACTTCACATAGAAAATATGCTTTCAAATACTCAAACTCATAGATTTAAGTACTCAGCAATTAATTCTCATTTCCATTCACAGATGAAAAATGCTTCAGACAAACATCACATATATTTTTAAAAACAATGGTCCAATTCTCAAATTTTTAAAAACTCCTTCCCCTTTTAACCCTATTTACAACCAAAAATATATATCATTGCCTTAACTCATCCATCTTTTAAACTAAACCAGAGTTAAAGTAACTCTGACCCATACAGGATTTAGTTTGTTTACAAATTCAAGAAAGATTAAGTTTTGAATAGAAAAGTAAATGGATTAACTAAATAAAAGAGACTATGTAAGTAAAGTCATTGTTGAAGTGATAGGTTAGGATCTCAAAATCTGGTCTATTCAATTGGGTAAACATGTTGAGATTTCCACTCCTGAAATGCTATAATGAACTCCTAAATTTTAGAAAGATTGGGAATGCTGATGTGTTTTATCCTCACCTTCTAGATGTTTTCTTCCCTCTAAAATTTTCCCATCTTTTCGTGCTTTGAGAGTATGTCGATACAACGACAAAGAAGTGACTCTACCCTTGAAATTTGAGAGAAGTTTTTAGTTGATAATCCATCACTTTCTTTAATGAAGTTAATCTTTTCCCTAAAGGACTGAATCAAAACATGGATGTCCTTCTCTGGCTTTCCATTGTCTTTTATGTAATTGATATCAATGCTCTGTAGATCATGCTGCTATGACTGAATAAATTCAATTATTTCTTTGATCATTTTTGTGATTTTCAAATGTCCTTATTTAGATAATGAATTTCTCCATTCAACATTTTTCTTTTTTGCATATAATATATCTTCATCTAGTCTTGTCATGTTCTTTTCTGACAAAAACTTTGATATCCCATATTTTTGAACTTCATCAATATGATTCATCATGCTCATCCATTTTCCTTCCTCTTTTATCCACAAAGCATTTTAAGCCTTCAAATCTTCAACAATGATTGTGGTCAGATCATATACATTCTTCAATTTATGAATGTATTTTGTACCTTTCAGGATGATGCCATCCAACCAACTCTCAAATACTTTGGTAATCATTTTACCTCTGTGTATCTGATCTAGCATCCTTTGATTGATAGGAGATATTAAATCAAAAGACATGGGCATTTAGGAAATTAGTTGTGGATCTGGACTATGAATGACGTCAATATACTCTGCCATTGATCGCATAGTCTATTTTAACTCTATTTTATCCTTTTCATCCTTCCAAGTTCTGCTAACTATCCTTTTAGTAGACACTTCTAGATGATGCACATCAAAAACATGTAATGCAGTCCCAATGTCTACCTTTTCAACTATAAAATCCTGAACAGTAAGATCTTGAACTTCATCATTAGTTTTTGGCCATGCAATTTTTGCATTCTAGTTCCCTGTGTTTGTGTCAACATCTACTCTGGATGTCATTTTTAACTTTTTGGATTTATGAGCTTTCCCTAAACACTTGATCACCATATCTTCCAAGGGTAAATAAAATGGAGCTACTTTCCTTTTTTGACTGATTGAACTTTCCAGCCCTTTAGGTGTAAAAGTTGAGGCTTCTCTATCAGGATTAAGTTGATCAGAAGGTACAATTGAAATAATCATCAATTCAATAGAATTAGAAGGAATCACTATTTGTTGATCTGTACTAACCTCTTCCATCATTGGTGAATCAGATTCTTTATCACCTTTGACTTCTCCTAAATCTTCTTTAGAATTAAAATCCATAATCACTTTTTCATAAATTTGATTCTTCTTCTTTCTGAGTCCTTGACCTAGTAGCACAGGGAAGCAGGGTAGTTACAAGGGATTTATTAGATTCTTTGATGATAGGGTACCTTTTAGTTCTTGACTTGGAAGTACCTACATCATAGATAGCAATAGGCTGGCTAGATGAGCTTATTGGGAATGGAAATTCAATTATTGCTGTACATTGCTGGGAAACTATGTATTGAGCTCCTCCTAGTTTTAGATCTCTTAGCCATTTTTTAGTTCTCCTTGTCACTAGAAGGGTCTTGACCTCAAGTCTATCTTCCTCACTTTTCTCCCAATCAATTTCTAGAATAGGTGATTCTTTTATTTTCTCAAATTATGGATCAATCACCTATTCATAATTGTTAATAATTCTTGAAATTCCATGTTTAATTTAAGAGTAATTATCTACTCTAGGGAAAACCTAGACCATAGTCTCCTTCTAACCTCAAATTCATCTGAACAATCTTCCCAGTAATCCTTTAATTGAGGAATATGTGAAAATCTTGTTCCAAGGTCTAAATTATCTCTAGAAAAACCTTTACTGTCAAATTGTGGTCTAGCTGTGAAGTACTAAAAAATGAATTTTTGAAGATCTAATTCTAAATTCAAAGCATCAGACATTGTTTTGCATGAATAACATCCAAGTTCAATAGGAAAAGATATACCAGATTTATTCTTTGTTGGGAATTTTTTATCCACATGTGGTAATTGCCTGCAGACTTCTATTAGCACAAATCAGTCAAAAACATATCTGGGTAACCTCAAGGGTTCACCATCTAAAACCCCAACTCTAATATAAGTGAACCTAGAAAATTAAATGAAGAAACTACCATAAATACTAATTAACTGCATAGTTTCATCAAACAACCTCTTATTAATGTTATTTGACAACTCAAAAGTCATTTTCCTAGAGAAAACATCATTGACCCTCCTGTAATCTTCATAACAGTTATGCATTTGTAATTGTGAGTAATAATCATAAATTTTGCTTTCTTCAGCCAAGGGTGTATGAAGTAACCCTAACCATTGTCTTGTAGAAGCCAGACAATAGAGTAGGTATGAAGACATGTAAAATTCTCTATTTCCCAAATAATTACTTAAACCCTGATGCAAACACTTAGCTACAATTTCTACCCAATCCAAATATTGTTCTCGTTGAAGGATCACCTATATGAAGAAGGACATCCAGTCTTCCCAATAATAAACATGAGGATTGCCGTTTAGTTTGTGTAATAATACCATGATATCTTGTACTTTTGGAATCATATGGTTTCTTGTTAATGGCCTAGGCAATCCTGAACCTCCTTTTTTGAATTTCAAGAGCCAATTTCTAGCAATCACACTGTTGTAAATTACTTTCTTCATTGAAAAGTAACCATAGGAAAAAGTAATATTAAAGTTAGAATATGGCTCCTTAGGAGGAATTCTCATCACAAACATTAGGGTTTGTCTATTGATATGTAATAAAATATTACCATCTCTAGTCCTGATGCACCTACTTTGAAGTTCATATCTGTTCATGCATTCAAGGACCAATTCAGGGCATTGTATAGCCATGGGAAAGGCCACAACTTCAACCAGGCCACTTTCTACTATTTTTTGCATCGTAGGATTTGACAGATGATTTCTAGCCCTTTCCTTAAAATCTTCCAAATCATATTGAATTAGAGAGGTGTCCCCAATTTTAGGTAGAGAACATATGAGACTAGGGCCATGCTCATAATCAAGACAAGTGGATTTCATGGCTACAGGTTAGAGAATATAATGAAAAGAAAAAGTTTTGAATTTTAAATAATACTGTAAACTCAAAAGGATCCTTCTTTTCAACCAAGTAGAGGAAAAAACTTACAGTAAGAGTGAAACTCACCTTAAATTTATCTAAAATTACTATGGATTCAAGCAATCGAATATCTTATATCACCTATGCTATTCTTCTTTGTATCGCCCAGTATGCTTGTTTGTTGAATTTGAATTATTTTCTCTCGATGTAGATATTAACCAGATCAAATGATAAAATTAGGACAATACATTCTAAACATGCTTGATAAGACACACATTTTGACATATGCATTAATGGCAGGCATATTTTATTTATGATTTTTATGAGTAATGATTATCTGTAACCTTGCAAAAATTCAAAATTTTCTACTTTATAGTGTGTTTCAGATATATTTTCCTCTAAATCCCCTACTAATTTTAACTTAGAGAAATCTTTAGGGAGAGATAAGAATATAGCCTTTAAACCATTGAACCGTTGAAACATTGAACTTTTGAAAATTGTGGTTCAACTTTGAGGTTCAATGATATGAAATAAACCACATAGACCAACCAATAGTCACATGATCTTTCTAGAAACTATGGACTTTGATAGAACCATTGAAATTTTTAGACATTAAACCGTTGAAATTTTGAACTCTGACAAAGGGTTCAAGTTCAATTGAAAGGTTCAAAGATATAAATAACATACAAAGTAACAATGCATTTTGAAAAACATTGAACCATTGAACTTTGCTGTGTAGGTTCAAACGATAGGTTTAGGTGATGGGTTCAAGTGGTAGGTTCAAGCAGTGTATTAATTTAGACAAAGGAACTGAGTGAACACGACTCTTTTCAAAACATCAAGTATTGAACTTTTTGAACCGTTGAAATTTTTTAGACATTGAACCATTAAACTTTGAGAAAGGTTCAAGTTCAACTGAAAGGTTCAAAGATATACTTGAAAAACACAAAAAGACAAACAGTTCACTTTGAGAAACTTTGAACCAATAAACCGTTGAACTCTTTGAACTTCTTGAACTTTGAGAAAAGTTCAAGTTCAAATGTTCAATTCTTTTAGAAATTTCACACACAGGAAATGATAGGTTGGTGAACTTATTTTATGGCAGAATTCATGAAGAATTGATTAAATGTGACACAAAAACTAACATTGGCTCTGATTGGGGACTATATTTTATGGCAAAATGTAGAGAACTCAGAAACTCTAGTTACGTAGACTGGAAAAAAAATGAAAGAAAGGGAGAAAGAAAAACCAAAAATGGAAAAGGAAAACACAAAATGCAACAAGAAAAGAAAAGGTTATGTACAAAATAGGGGATACCTGTTTCATAGTCAGTACAACTTGAGATCCTATCCATTATAGGATAGGGGTAAAATGACTCCATCTAGATATTCTAGTTTAAAAGAATTAGGACCAAGTACCTAACGAATCTTGAAAGGTCCTTTTGAAAGTGAATCAAATTTACCATGTGCTCCTTTAGGTTCTCTGCTTCTATCCCATAGCAATACTTCATCTCTTTCCATGAACTTTTTGGGTCTAGTTTTTTGGTCAAAAATATTTTTAACTCTGGCTTGATGAGCAATAATTCGATCAACTAGTTCATTCCTCTCTTCTTCAATCTTAGTTAAATACATAACTCTTTTTTCTAAAGAGTCTTGAAATTACTGATCTTCAATAACATTTTGTAATCTAGCTGTAGATAATTCCAGAGGTAATGATAGTTGTGCTCCTATTCCATAAACTAGTTTAAACAGTGTCATTCCAATTTCTCTTTTTGGGGTTACCCTGTCAGCCCAAAGTGCTTTGTATAGTCTCTTATGCCAATCTCTGGGGTTATCACTCACCAATTTCTTCATGATGGATATCAAATTTTTATTACTGGACTCTGCTTGTCCATTTCCTTGAGGGTAATAATCTGATGAGTGAGAAAGAGAGATACTATGTTCATATCAAAATGAAGTAAGCTCCATTGAAGAAAAAATGGTAGCATTATCTGCCACAACCTTCTGAGGAACACCAAAATGTACCAATATATTTTCTTTGAGAAAATCACATACCACTTCTGAAGTAGTTCTCTTCACAGGGATCAATTCAACCCATTTCATAAAATAATCAGTTGCTATTAGAATGTGTGTATGACCAACACTTGAAAGAGGTGCAAGAGGACCAATGAATTCTAATCCCCATTGTTTGAAAGGTTCTTCAATAATGACAGGTCTCAGAGGTAATGTTGCATGTTGTGGTCTTCCTGAGAACAATTTACATTTTTCATAGTTAGCTACCCATTTATATGCATCTTTGAACATACCTGGCCAATAATAACAATTTCTAAAGATTTTGAAAGCTGTGACCGATGAAGAGAAATGTCCACCATAGGCTTCGTTATGAAAAAATTCCAACAATTTGCATTGTTATTCTTTGTCTACACATCTTAGAAAGGTTCCATCTAATCCCTTTTTGTATAGGAAATCACCTCATATTACATATTTTGCTGATTTTAACTTTAGATTCCTTTTTTCATTCAGGGATAAATGATTGGGATAGTCTCCATAAGTAAGATAATGTGCCACGTTTAGGAACCAAGGATCTTGTAAGTTCACCAATAGGATAATAGGGAGTTCTTCTTCTTCTTCTTCTTTTTCTTCTTTATTTCCAGCTATCAATTTGCACAAACCTTAACCTCTAACCAATTTGGTTGGCTTAATCTCCATATTGTATTCTTGAATTTTAGCAACCCATGTTGCTCTATTGTTTATCCTAACCTCTTGTTGAGTCAGAATGCTTTTTCACATCTGAACTAGGAACAAATACAACTGAATGAGAATGAAGTATATAGTATCTAAATTTTTTAACAACCTTCACTACAACAAAAGCTTATTTCTCAGCCAAAAAATATTTAAGTTCATGTTTCTTGAGAGGAACACTCATAAAGGCTATTGGGGCTTCTACATTTACTTCATTTTTCTATAACAAGATGCCAGACATAGTATGTCCTGAAGCATAGCAGTAAATAAAAAAATCTTTTTAGAAATCAGGATTTACCAAAGTAGGTATTTGTGTGATTACTTCCTTAATATCTTTAAATGCTTTTTTAGCAACTTCATTCTATTTGAATGCTTGTTTTTCACTCATCATTCCCACAATATGTTTCATAATTTCAGCAAAATCAAGAATGAACCTTTTGAGAAAATTAATCTAACCAAAGAAAGACTTAACTCCAATCCTATTAGATGGAAGACTTAACTGTTGTATTGCTTTAACTCTTTTTGGTCAATTTTGATTCCACCTTTTGAAACTAGGTCTCCTAATAATTTCCCTTATGTAACATAGAAAACAAACTTCTTAGGATGAAGAGATATCCCATGACTCAAGCATATTTGTAAGACAGTCTCCAGATCCTTCAAATGATCTTCTCTTTTTCTTGAGAAAATAGTCAAATTATCAAGATAGATAACAATAATTCTATCTTTCAAATATTTAAAGGATGAATCCATCACCCACTAAAAAGTTACACTAGCATTAATTAGACTGAAGGGCATACGGTTATAAGCAAAAGTTCCATGAGGTGTAGTGAAAGTAGTTTTATATTGGTCAGCTACAACTACACTTATCTGATTATAACCTGAGAACCCATCTAGCATGGGCATCATTTTTGATCGAGCAACAATTTGCAAGATTTGATCCATCATAGGCAAGGGATAATTATCTTTTAAAATGGCTTGATTCAAATTCCTAAAGTCAACACAAATTCTTATTTCCCCATTTTTTTTGCACACTGGAACAATGTTTGCCACCTAGGTGGAGTGATGAATCGGATAAATAATCCTAGCCTTTAACATCTTGTCAATATCTTTAAAGATAGCTTTAATAACTTTTGGGTTATAATTTCTTAGCTTTTGCCTAAAAGGAGTTGCATTTTCTTTCAAAGGAATATGATGTTGAAATTATCCACGTCTAAAATCTTTGAGGTCATCATAGCACTAAGCAAAGACATCCTTATACTTAATCAATAAATTAATTAATTCATTTTTCTCCTCTGGTGAACAACACTTACTAATGGAGATTTATTTGGGGTCAATTTTATTTCCAATATTGACTTTCTCATAATCCTCTATTTTGTTAGCCATTTTGGGTAAGTTTGCCTTTAGTGTATTCATCTTGTCTAGTGAACAAATGTTCTAGAAAGACCAGTCCTTTAGGGATTTTGTTTCCTTTTAATTGAATTACATCATCTTTTAGATTGATCTCTGGATCAGGAGTGAATTCTTTACATTCTGTATCTAAACCTTCAAAATAAATCCCCAAGAACATATCAGCATTCTCCAAAAATTTTCTAATCTGTTTATTATTCTCAAAAACTTGCCAATTTTTAGCGTTATATGAGACATTAGGATGATAGATTAGTTTTATTCTATATGAATCTTTTTCAAAGTCAGGGTGTGGGAGAAGAAGAGAAGCTGATACCGCTAGAGAATCTGCCTGAGTGTTCTAGTATCTGGGAATTGCTTCAATAGAAAAGGCATCAAAACATTTTATCTCATTACAAACTCTATTTTTGTAGTGTCTTAATATGTCATTCTTAACTGAAAAAATACCTCTCACTTGCTTGACAATAAATTCAACATCTCCTTTTGCCTTGAGTATTTTTATACCCTTTCCTTTAGCTTCATTTAACCCAAGCAATAAAGCTTCATATTCTGTAGTATTATTAGTATTTTTAAATTCAAGCTTGAAAGAGTAAGGAAAATTTTTACCTTCAGGTGAGATCAATACAGCTCTTACTCCTGAACCAACAATAGCACAACTACCATAAAATTCCATAGTCCATAGATCATCTGATTGAATAGATTTTGGGATAGATTCTTCCTTTGAATCTTTAGAGGAGATAATATAGTTTCCAAATTCACATTCTTCAAATAAAATCTGAGACTTAGGATCGTCAGAAGGATATACTGTAAACTTGCATTTAGGTTCAAGTTCCAGTTTAAATTTCTATTTTCCTATTAGAATTTTAGGTTTTGACCAATCCAATTTAATCTATCCTCCCAAATCTTTGTAAAAAGTCCTGCTCAACAACATTCCATAACTAGTGGGAACATCTACCACCAAGATAGTCAACTTCACCTTTTTATCAGGATAGGCTGCAATAGCAACTCACGCATCTTTAATTTGTCCAAGCAAAGAGATTTTTTTACCATCCATGGACTAACATCTACCAAATTTTTTTTTAAGGGTTAAGCCTAAGGCTTTGGCTACAGAAGAAGGCATTATATTGTCATAAGCACCTGAGTCTATGATACAATTATTGAGTTTATGACCATTTATGAACAAGGAAACATAAAATGGATTGGGTTTCATATCAGCCATAAAAGGAGTATCATCAGATGAATTGAGGGTCATTATAGAAGTATCAGTGGGTGATTCAGATGGAAAAGTAAATAATTGGGCAATGGGAGACTCAATGTTAACATTTAACTGGGTTTCAGGGTCACCTTGTGTAGGACCATTTTTGACCAATTTATCAAGCTCTTTGGGTTTTAGCCTGAGGTATTCAGCAGGGGATATCTGAATTTTTGTAGAATTACAAAAATATAAAATATCAAAAGAAGTTTCACAATAATTTCTTTGTAACAATTTATTTTCTTGTATCTTAGCATCATAAGTTTTAGTAAAAGGTTCCTTACCTTTAACGGGCACTTCTTGAGTATTAGAAAATCTCAGATTCTTTTGACTTCTAGTAAGTACAACACATGAAGGATCTTCAAGAGTAACCAATATTTCACCTCCTCTTTCTGAATCTAAATCATAATCAAGGAAGTGTATTTCAGAGTCACCAGGTCTCTCAGAGCTCCTTTCTTCTTCAGTAATTTCTCTTAAAACATCTTGAGTTGTAGTCATTTGATTAAATCTAAGCATCTCAGGGCAAGAATTTCCATCATGATCAGTAGTCAAATGAAAAATACACATGTTATTTCTTCTAGGAGGAGCTTCAATAGCCAATCTTGGTTGTGTTGATGCAAGTGGTAATGTCTTACCATCATTTGCTTGTTGATTTCTCTTACCAATATCTTGATATGGTTGTTGGAATGAAGTACTAGCCTTTGGTAATTGTTTTTTAAGAGCAATCATATCATTGACTAATATTTGGACTATAGGATCTGTAGAGGATGAAGGATTAGCATTAGGTACCTAAACTTCTTTCTTCTATTTTCTTGCCATAATAAGATCATCCTCTAATTTAACTACCAATGATTGTGCATCTGTTAAATTGACAATTATAATTCTTCTGAGATGAAAACTTATATCAAGAGGCATATTATTAATAAATAAACATTTTTGGTTATCAGTAGTCAATATTATAGTAGTAGGAATCTTGTACACAATTCTATTGAATTTGGCTATAATTTCTTTCATGGGTTCATGTATCTCCTTCTTGAGCTGAGTCAATTAAGCAAGAAGGGAATGTTCATCTTCTGAACTTTTGAACCTATTTTCAAATACAATTTTCATATCATTCTAACTTGTGATTGAGGAATTAGTTAGGTGATAAAACCATTATGCTGCAATATCAGTTAGAGTCTGCAAAAAAAGCCTTATGGCTACATCTTGATGTTGCATGCCTAACACACCACATGCCACTACAAAGGCACTCAGGTGTTCCTCTGGTGATTGTCTTCTATCTCTGTTAAATTTGGGTAATTTTCCCTTGCATTTTTAGGCAAAGGGTTTAGGTTGGCCCCTAAATTTAGAGGTCCTATGGCTGCACCCCAAGGTTGGGCCATTGGAAGAAAATCTATGGTAGAAGGAAAGATAGTACCATAAAGGGTTAAGGCTTGACAAACATAGGATGTAGAGGGTTTTGGAGGGCTAGGAGGTCTACTTCTAGCTTTTATAACACCAGTGGAAATATAAGGAAAGTTTAGGCTTTGCAATGTTTGAAAAGTAGAATATTCAATCCCTTATTTTCTCAAAGACCTTATGTACCTTCTAGAATCTAGCTTATGATATAATAATTAACTTTGATGTTGCTCTTAATATTTTCACACTTTAGGGGGTTTAATTTCTTGCTACATTTTTTGCTTGTCTTCTTCTTTGCCTGAGTAACAACAATCTTATATTATCAGCCAGTTCTTCTTCTTTTTCTAATATTCTACTTGATGATCTATAATCATCAATATTCTTATGAGAATGCCAAGCAAGAGTATTTAACTGGATAATTATATCTTCCTATTTGTCTTGAAAACCAAGATTAGGTTGTAAAATAGGAATTATATTTTCATGAGGAAGCACCATTGTTGCGTCATATTAAGGCAACCAAATCAATTTCATTCCCCAGCAGAGTCGCCAAAAAGCTGATGGCTAACAGATTTGTCCTTATATAACTATGTTTTATTTTAACTTTGTACTCTTCTCTCAAGAACAAATAAATTAAAAAATAAATGAGTGAACTATCAAGATTAGTTCCCCTCTGAATTAAGGTATAACTCCCTTTAAGTTTTCAATGAATTTAAATATTGAGATACATTTTTAACCAAAAAGTGTTTAAAGGCAGACTAATATCCATACATCATTATGTTATGAATACGATATTTTATAAATATGATAAGTAATAGAATACATATATTCTATTTTCAATAATAATTAAATAGATAAATGTATATATGCTGAACCAGTAAATGATAAAACACACATAATAGATTGTCTAATAAAAATATAATTACTATATGAAGGAAGACTTCACACAAAAAATTTGCTTTCAAATACTCAAACTCATAGAATTAAGTACTATGTAATTAATTCTCATTTCCATTCACAGATGAAAAATGTTTCAGACAAACATCACATATATTTTTAAAAATAATGGTCCAAATCTCAAAATTTTAAAAACTCCTTCCCCTTTTTTCCCTGTTTACAACCAAAAATATATATCATTGCCTTAACTCATACATATTTTAAACTAAACTAGAGTTAAAGTAACTCTGACCCATACAAGATTTAGATTTTTTACAAATTCAATAAAGATTAAGTTTCGAACAAAAAAGTAACTGGATTAACTAAATAAAAGAGACTATGTAAGTAAAGTCATTATTGAAGTGAGAGGTTAGGATCTCCAGATCTGCTCTATTTAGTTGGGTAGACATGTTGAGCTTTCCACTCTTGAAATGATATAATGAACTCCTAAATTTTAGAAAGATTGGGAATGCTGATGTGTTTTATCCTCACCTTCTAGATGTTTTCTTCCCTCCAATTTTTTCCCATCTTTTCTGTGTGCTCTGGGAGTATGTCGATACAACGACAAAGAAGTGACTCTACCCTTGAAATCTGAGAGAAGTTTTTAGTTGATAAGCTATCACTTTCTTTAATGAAGTTAATCTTTTCCCTAAAGGACTGAATCATAACATTGATGTCCTTTTCTGGCTTTCCATTGTCTTTTATGTAATTGATATCAATGCTCTGTAGATCATGCTGCAATGACTGAATAAATTTAGTTATTTCTTTGATCATTTTTGTGATTTCCAAACATCCTTGTTTGGATACTAAATTTCTCCATTCAACATTTTTCTTATTTGCATATAATATATCTTCATCTAGTCCTATCAAGTTCTTTTCTGACAAAAACTTTGATATCCCATATTTTTGCACTTCGTCAATTTGATTCATCATGCTCATCCATTTTCCTTCCTCTTTTATCCACAAAGCATTTTAAGCCTTCAAATCTTCAACAATGATTGTGGTCAGATCATATACATTCTTCAATTTATGAATGCATTTTGTACCTTTCAAGATGATGCCATCCAACCAACTATCAAATACTTTGGTAATCATTTTGCCTCTGTGTATCTGATCTAGCATCCTTTGATTGACAGGAGATTTTGGATCAAAAGACATGGGCATTTGGGAAATTGGTTGTGGATCTAGACAATGAATGGTGTCAATATACTCTATCGCTGACCACATAGTCTATTTTAACTCTATTTTATCATTTTCATCCTTCCAAGTTCTGCTAACTATCCTTTTAGTAGACACTTATAGATGATGCACATTAGTAACACGTAATGCAGTCCCAAGGTCTACCTTTTCAACTATAAAATCCTGAATAGTAGGATCTTGAGCTTCATCATTGGTTTTTAGCCAGGCAATTTCTGCATTTCAGTTCCCTGTGTTTGGGTCAACATCTACTCTGGATGTCATTTTTAACTTTTTAGATTTAAGAGCTTTCCCTAAACACTTGCTCACCATATCTTCCAAGGGTAAAAAAATGGAACTACTTTCCTTTTATGACTGATTGAACTTTCCATCCATTTAGGTGCAGAAGCTGAGGCTTCTCTATCAGGATTAAGTTGATCAGAAGGTACAGTTGAAATAATCATTAATTTAATAGAATCAAAAGGAATCACTGTCTGTTGATCTGTACTAACCTCTTCCATCATTGGTGAATCAGATTATTTATCACCTTTGAATTCTTCTGAATCTTCTTCAAGATTCAAATCCATAATCACTTTTTCATAAATTTGATTCTTCTTCTTTCTTTGAGTCCTTGACCTGGTAGCAAGAGGAGGCAGGGTAGTTACAAGGGCTTTCTTAGATTCTTTGATGATAGGGTCCCTTCTAGTTCTTGACTTGGAAGTACCTACATCACAGATAGCAATAGGTCAGTTAGATGAGCTTATTGGGAATGGAGATTCAATTATTACTGTACATTGCTGGGAAACTATGTATTGAGCTCCTCTTAGTTTTTGATCTCTCAGCCATTTTTTAGTTCTCCTTGTCACTGGAAGGGTCTTGACCTCAATTATATCTTCCTCACTTTTCTCCCAGTCAATTTATAGAATAGGTGATTCTTTTATTTACTCAAATTGTGGATCAATTACCTGTTCATCATTGTCAACAATTCTAGAAATGTCCATGTTTAATTTAAGAGTAATTATCTGCCCTAGGGAAAACTTGGACCACAGTCTCCTAACCTCAAATTCATCTGAACAATCTTCCCAGTAATCCTCTAATTGAGGAATATGTGAAAATCCTATTCCAAGGTCTAAATTATCTCTGGCAAAACCTTTTTTGTCAATTTTTGGTTTGGCTATGAAGTACTAAAAATTGAATTTCTGAAGATCTAATTCTAAATTCAAAGCATCAGACATTGTTTTGCATGAATAACGTTCAAGTTCAATAGGAAAAGATATACCAGATTTATTCTTTGTTGGGAAATTTTTATCCACATGTGGTAATTGCCTACAGACTTCTATTAGCACAAATTGGTCAAAAACATATCTAGGTAACCTCAAGAATTCACCATCAAAAACCCCAACTCTAATATAAGTGAGCCTAGAAAATTGAATGAAGAAACTACCATAAATACTAATTAACTACATAGATTCATCAAACAACCTCTTATTAATGTTATTTGACAAATCAAAAGTCATTTTCCTAGAGAAAACATCATTGACCCTCCTATAATCTTCATAGCAGTTATGCATTTGTAACTGTGAGTAATAATCATAAATTTTACTTTCTTTAGCCAAGGGTGTATGAAGTAACCCTACCCATTATCTTGTAGAAGCTAGGTAATAGAGTAGGTTATTTGATGCACCTAATTTGAAGTTCATATCTATTCATGCATTTAAGGACCAAGTCAGGGCATTGTATAGCCATGGGAAAGGCCACAGCTTCAACCATGCCACTTTCTACTATTTTATGCATCATAGGATTTCACAGATGATTTATAGCCCTTTCCTTAAAATCTTCCAAATCATATTGAATTAGAGAGGTGTCCCCAATTTTAAGCAGAGAGCATATGAGACTAGGGCCATGCTCATGATCAAGACAAGCAAATTTCATGGCTACAGGTCAGAGAATATAATGAAAAGAAAAAGTTTTGAATTTTAAATAATACTGTAAACTCAAAAGGATCCTTTTCAACCAAGTAGAGGAAACAACTTACAGTTAGAGTGAAACTCACCTTCAATTTATCTAAAATTACTATGTATTCAAGAAATCGAATATCTTATATCACCTATGCTGTTCTTTGTATCGCCTAATATGCTTGTTTTCTGAATTTGAATTATTTTCTCTCAATGCAGATATTAACCAGATAAAATGATTAAATTAGGACAATACATGCTTGATAAGACATGCATTCTGACATATGCATTAATGGCAAGCATATTTTATTTATAATTCTTATGAGTAATGATTATCTGTAACCTCGTGAAAATTCAAAATTTTCTACTTTATAGTGTGTTTCAGATATATTTTCTCTAAATCCCTTGCTAATTTTAACTTAGAGAAATCTTCAGGGTGAGATAAGAATATAGACATTGAACCATTGAACCGTTGAACCATTGAAATTTTGAAAATTGTGGTTCAACTTTAGGGTTCAATGATATGAAATAAACCACATAGACCGATCAATAGTCACATGATCTTTCTAGAAACTTTGGACTTTGATAGAACTGTTGAACTTTTTAGACATTGAACCGTTGAACTTTTGAACTTCGACAAAGGGTTCAAGTTCAATTGAAAGGTTCAAAGACATAAATAACATACAAAGGAATAGTGTATTTTGAGAAACATTGAACCATTGAACTTTGCTTTGTAGGTTCAAATGATGGGTTCAAGCGATGGGTTCAAGCAGTAGGTTCAAGCGGTGTATTAATTTAGACAAAGGAACTGAGTGAACATGACTCTTTTCAAAACATCAAGTATTGAACTTTTTGAACCATTAAACTTTTTCAAACATTGAACCATTGAAATTTGAGAAAGGTTCAAGTTCAACTGAAAGGTTCAAAGATATACTTGAAAAACACAAAAGGACAAACAGTTCACTTTGAGAAACTTTGAACCATTGAATTGCTAAACTCTTTGAACTTCTTGAACTCTGAGAAAGGTTCAAGTTTGAAGGTTCAATTCTTTTATAAATTTCACACACAAGAAATGATAGGTGGGTGAACTTATTTTATGGTAGAATTCATGAAGAATTGATTAAAGGTGACTCAAAAACTAACTGTAGTGAATTACCAATAAATACAATATTGGTGGCAGTTATGCAATATAAATAATTTTAGCAAATAAGGCCACCACACAATATCTTGTCTCCTGAATTTGAATGCTTGTTGGCTTAAATAGTTCTCAATATTCTAAAAATTCCAAAAATGTAGGGATTAGTTTATTACATTAGTTTATAACATGAATATTTACCTAGAGGTAGATAGTATATTAGTGATTTAGTTATTAGATTGGTTAGTTGAATATATTGTGATAACAATATATTCATTTATAGTCTATTTGTTAGTGTGTGTTATTCATAGGGATTTGGGTGAGAGTTTGATGGAAAGATAATCTCCATAATTATAGGAATGATATTCTTATAAAGTTGTAATGTCCCAGATGAATAAAATATAGAGTGAAATATAATATTATTATTAGTGAGTTTAAATATCTCTATGTATTCATCTCTATGATTTAGCATTATTTTTTGTGTTAATCATGCTCAAATTTGAACTAGATCCATTATCTAGTATCAGAGTGGGATGGGATTGTGAAAAATTTCAAGGGGCATTCCTTGATTTTGCCCTTGAGGATGAGTAAGGCATGATTTTATAAATATTTTAACGTAGTTTGTGTTTATTCAGATATATGCCTGTTGTAGTATTCAGTTTTGGCTTTATCCATAGTTATGCATTATTTCATCAGTTGCACTTTGATTTGTCCCCATGTATGAGAAAATATTTTTCCAGAGAGGAATTTTTTGTAAATGAGAATGACCAGTTCATTATAATTTCTATGTAATCTTCACTAAGCATTTGTTCAAGTCATTGGCTTCTACATATATGCAAACCCATAGCATGCATTTTCCACCAAAAATTTGCTTGCTTGCAATTTTGAACAAAAAAAAGGAATATTCAAACATATAAGGATATTGATAGGTCTCTTAATGGTTTTATTTTCAACCACAGATTCTTGAATGCTATGACAATTAAGATTTGCACAGCTAGTCTGATTTGAGTATGCAAAAGTTATCAATTTAAAACTCAATATCTGTAAAGTGTGAATTAAATTAGTAGTGGACCTGATGGTAATAGTTTGGCATTCATTTTATCCTCTAACATGTAGTATAATCTACAACATTGAATTGATATTATCTGAGGCTATGTTTTAGCCTATGAATGAGCAAGTGACAAATCTCGTTCTGTTAGGATGAGTTTCAAACATATTATTTTTCTATTATTAGATGTACATTATTTGGCATTGAAGAAATCTAATCTATGTGGTTTTGAGATGGATGACTCCATATTATATGACGACTTCACTATGTTATCTCTCCATATGGCTTCCATGTGATCTACCAACCTTCTGCCTCAATCTCCATCTTAGATGCCACATAATTTTTTGAAGATAATAAATTGCTATAAGGTCATAAATTTGGTGCAAGTTTTTAGTTAGAGAGTCATAGTAAAATATAATAGGCGTGTCATTATAAATTCATTAATGATTAGTCATGTCATTCAAAATTCTATTTATGGATAGGAGGTGTTAATATATTTGTTGAACTTAAAGTTTAAATGGTCTTTTTATTTTATATCATCAAATATAAAAATTTAATTTGTTTAGTGGTTCTATCTAGGTTATATTAAGTGTGAGATTTAGTACTTTATTGGCTTACTATTTGTATAAATTTGTCCATGTCATTTACTCCTTTATTTAGGTGTGTTTCTTAGTTATTTTATGTCAAATATTGTTAAAATATTTGTTTAATGTCATCATTTGTAAAAAGTCTTTTATGTCTTTTTAGGAAGTCATCATTGTCAAAAAACGTTCAAAAGTCATCTTTATAAAAGAGTCAAAGTTGAGAGTCAGAGTCATAATAAATAATGTTCAAATGTATAAGGATGCATTATCACTTATACACAATATCCAAATTGGGGGGGGGGGGGATTTATCCTCAAATTAATGCACTTGAGCTTCATCAACATTCTTGTCAAGTAAACAACTTCTTTAATTGAAGGTTGGAAGATACTAGAGGATGGAGGCTTTCTACACCTCTCATTAGCCACTAAATAAGGGGCACTTCTTGCATATAGACATTTTATATTTTCAGCATTTGTTTGTATGTTTGAAAATAAGAATAGAAGTACATGCTTGTTCAATTAATTTAATTTGTGTGCAAATTCCAAACATAATTCCCTAATGTGAAAACATAGTGAAAGGACAAAAATCACCAATGTAAGTCAGTTTGTGGATCTTGAAAAGGTTTGTTGTAAGATCCAAAAAACCACCAGAGGTGAACAATTGATGGGTCTTATTCATGTCAAGGTTTTTGGTAAACCTGATTAAAACCATGGAAGGAGTGAGCCTTTCTTTATATCAAGGTCATAAGCCAAATAGGGCATGCTACAAGGTGTGAGTATACTACAGGTGAGAGTGTGAATGTTTTGAATCATATTACCTATTACATGTGGCCCAAAGGTGGTGGAACTTTTCATATGGGTAATGGACCAACAACCATACTTTAATTTACACCTTGGGCAATAATGGTTGACTAATATGAAAGCAGTTATTAGTGCTACAAAGCAGTGTCTTTTTTCTAATGTGATAGAAAGGAGGTTCATATACCATATAACAAATATGGGGGGCATGTACCAATGATTTTTGGTAGTGAATTATCAATAAACATAATACTAGTGGCACTTATGTAATATAAATAATTTTAACAAATAAGGCCACTATACAGTATCTTGGCTCCTGAATTTGAAGGCTTATTGGCTTAAATAGTTCTCAATATTCTAAAAATTCCAAAAATACCAAAAAATAAAAAACTCCAAAAACCCAAAAATATGTTTAACATTTACATGTTTGATTAACTCCTTGGCATATCTGTTGTCAATTTCATTTCAGTAGATGACATATCAATATTTTCTATATACATGTGTTTCACACATCTTTTGTGTGTGATTCATGCATACATAGATACATGATATATGCAATTTCAGATCTTTGGCCTTCCCTCCACTCATAGCATGTGGACATTGGGGGCATCTGCTACTTTAATCATGATACACCTAGGCTATATCATTTTTATGATAAATTTACATTATCATGTTTGAGCTCATATATGTACTTACACATGCCTTTATTCATGCTTATATATTTTGTAGTGTACTTAATATGCTATATAATTAACATTTTTTGATAACACATATATCTAGGGACCAGTATGATATGTTTATGATAGCTGCTTATGATATCATTTATGCACTCCCTTAAGTGTCTTGCCTTGTTATTTTATTGCTTGTTTGAGCATTTGAATAAGTTTCAATTTTTATGGCCTCCATGCCTTTATTTACCTATTTGACTTTTGAATATGTCATTGTTTGTTGTATATTGACATTTAAACATGTCATTCTTTCTTCATGTAAATTTGACTAGGTCATGTCCCTTCGATTGTGTAGCATTTGAACATGCCCCCTGTTTGAGGTCTTCTTGGACCATCGTCTTTTGATTCAATTTTGAGTGATCTTGTGTGAGTTCTTGATTGATTTTTTTAATCTTTTACTATTATTATCTAGATGTTTCCATGATATACATCATGAATTTTAGGAATTGTGGGATTACATTCTTTGTGTTTTAATGATATATCTACCTAGACATGTTCCCTCTATATGCTACATGGTACATTCATAGTTTACATGGTTATCTTATCCTTTTAAGGTAAGGTAAATACTAGTTGTTACTTCCCCTAACCTTAAAAAGAGGGGCACATTAATGGGGGCATGACATAGAGGCATGAATTCCACATTAATTCAAAGATTTATATTATAGTGGGGGCATGTTTCGAAAACATGTTCTCCACACTTATTCAACATTCAACATACCTAGATTATAGTGGGGGTATGTTTTGAAAATATGTACTCTGCATTAAAACTTTTATTAGTTTTTATTTTCAAATTATAGTGGGGGAATGTTTTGAAAGCATGGTCTCCACACTTACACATTTCAAACTGATCAAATTACATAGTTATATGATTCATATACACATTTTTGGTAGAGTTCTATATATTGGTACCATTATTATACATAGTTTTAACATGAAACATATCTAAGGTGCATATGATATGTAATGTGCACCTAATACTACAAAATCAAATTAGTTTCAAATTTAAAACACTTTTAGGGATTTCATCACCCACTAAGTTGGACTTTTATAGACTTATTAAGCTAGTCTACTGTAGTAGTTGGTTCACTTTTGGTATGATTGAGGTGATTAAATCACTAAATATTGTCAAGTTTATAGGTTATATTTGATTACATCATCCAAAATCACCAGTTTTATAGTGTGATTTGACTTGGTTCACTCACACTCACCATGTTATAAGTATGATTGGGTTCCATAGTTGAGATAATCTCAACTGTCAGGTGACAACTCATATTTTCTCCAAGATTGGGGGCATGTGTCCTCCAATATATTTATATCTCTTTAGATATATACAATTTTCAGATTTTTTATTTGTCCTAATCTTAGATCTAATGATTCATAATGATATATATTTTTGAATCAAATTGCCAAAAGGCAAGACAATTGTATTGATACACATGGCAGAATTCTATACATTGGTACTATTGTTATACACAATTTCAGCACATGAAATATTTAAGGTGCATATTCTATGTAATGTGCACTTAATATTACAAAATCAAATCAATTTTAGATTTTATACACTTTTAGGGACTGTCATCACTCATTAGGTTGAACTTTTATGGACTGCATTAAGCCAATCTACTATAGTAGTTATTCTCACATTTTACTATGGTTGAGATCATTAAATAACTAAAACTTTCCAAGTTTATAGGTTGGACTTGATTACATCATCCAACCTCACTAGTTTTATTATGTGAGTTAAATTGATTCACTCAAACTCACCAAGTTATAAGTATGATTAGTTTACACAATTGAGATAATCTCAACTAGTAGGTGGCAACTCACCTTTTGTCTAAAGATGGGGGCATGTGTCATCTAATATCTATCTATCTCTTTAGATATATGTATTTTATATTTTTCCTAATCTTAGATCTAATGATTAATAATGATATATATTTTTGAATCAAATTACCAAAAGTTGAGATAGGTGCACCAATACACATGTATACTCCTAAACCTTGCTCTCTTTCAATTTAAATCATTTCAATTCTTTCAATTTTAGATTATATACATTGATTATAGAATGTAACATGCTCTTGTTTTTAGGTCAATCACCAATGAAACACTCAAGTTGGACTCAAGCAAAGGCAAGGTGTGTTATACATACCTAGGTATGCATTTCTTCTCATTTAAACCAACTATTTCATTACTAGATTAATGTAGGAACTATTTTTGAGTTATATATCACCTCAACTTTGTACACTTGGAAAATAAATATTATGGATGTACCTTTATCTTATATATCTTTCCCACTACCAAAATGCTTGCACACAATATCTCTCTATGCCTAATTACTTATATCTTAGTCAGACCAATGTCATTATGATGAACTAAGCCTTATATCTTACCCAACATGTTGTAAACCTACTTATCTTCAAAATCTATAAGTTATGGACCCACACCTATTTTCCAACTACATAGACACTTGTGTTCCAGTTAGATGCCTATGTTGATGCAAGTGTCCTATTCCAACACAAGTGTGTAGTACCCTAAAGTCATCCAATTTTCCAATGAAATTTATTCCTATGGTATGCCTAAGTGATTTAATGTGAGATATTATCCAAAGGTATTGGTATAAATACAAGATCAACCTTTATTTATATATCACCTAGAAAAAACTAAGCACAAACCTAGAAAACACCACGGAAACTTATGAAAATCATTTTATCAAGCAATCAAGTGAGCAAAGTTTCCCTATTTTCTCCTATTTTAATATTAGTCATAGGGAAAACATAATTAAAGGTCTAAATTTACTAAAGGATCATTCCATGAACCAAATTTGCTAAGTTAGAAGCTAATTCATTATTATACTTGTTTATCACACATTACATGATTCACACACAAGACAACATGTAAAGGAGAACTACATAAGTATGAAGTCCTATTTGGAGTATTGGCTATGTAGGAAGTGATCATTGATATAGAGGTCTTTGGGAAAGATTGACCCCATGTGCCCACTAAACTATTTTTCCCACATCCACTATTAAGATGAATAACTAGGGTTTTATTATTTGATAAGGATAAATAGTCCATGACCCATATATGAATACACTAGAGCAAAGGCAACACAAAACCTAGAAGCATCCAAGTGGTTGCATCTATTTTAAATAGGTACTCCATACTATACACTTACATTCAAGTCAGAAAGTAACGTTGATGCAACCATCTTAGGTTAATGAAAGTATCCACAAATACATAGGTCAAGTCTCTAATTTTAAGAGATTATTCTAGAATCTAGATCTAGTTCACTTTCTACTTGTTCTAGATATAGATTTTTATTAGCATCAGAACCAACTAAGTATCTTGATTTCTTTATCATTGCAATATATATAATAATTATACTTTATATCTTTAACATCTCAACATATTAATTTTGTAAATGATTGGACTACTTTAGAGATAGTCTACCATCCTTATGCCCTAGGCTATCTCTACCCCTTTAATCCTAGATTACCCATATATATTTTAGGGTTAAACAAGTTACTCCAAAATTTATGAATTATTTCTATATTTGGCCTCTTGATTTGTTTAGTTCTGATAATGAGAGGAATATACATCATTCTTAGTTTTTGTGCTTAGGGTTTTTATCTTAGTGTTGTTGGTGGAAAAATCTAGAAGTGTTTTTTACATGAGAATGTGATGTGTTTTACCATGGGGTAAAATTATATTTATACCTTTTCTTACTTGGCCATTAGCTTTATACAATAAACAACTCTTTCTACCTAAATTAGTTAATTTTTACCATTTCCTTGCCTACCTTTTTATCTATTGTATTTTCTTATTCCTTTTAGCATCTACTAAACTTTTTAATTCTCATTATTTGTGTCCTTATCTTGACATCATTTTGTACTTGTCATTTCATTTGAAAAATTTAAATTTTCCCACCAACCACCCATTTTATCACTAATTTTAATTTTTGTTTTTGTTTGAGTTAATCCATAAATTTTCCATGGGTGGAAAATAAATGTTTTTTCTCTTTTATTCAGGGGAATGGTCATTTTCTTATTTTTAGTTCCTCTCCTCATTAAGCCTTTTTTTTATTGGTTCTCAACATTAGCATGCACACACGCATGCATGCACATGCATACACACACACACACACATTCCTCTTAGGGTTATTTGTATCATTTTTCCATTGTTTTTTAATTCATTTCCCCCCATTTTCTCATTTTCCCCAAAATTGTTTTGATTTTTTCCCATTTTTTAACAATTATTTTATAATTTAATAAATCTTTTTTATAAAATTGTTTTAATCTTTTTTTATATATTTTTTCAACCTCAAAATTTATTTTATTTTCCTTTTGCATTCTATCATGTCATTCCACAATGTAAGCTTTCAGCCTTGCACCATTTACATATCTTTTATTTAATGTTCCTAATAACCTTTTCAATTTGATTACTCCAAAATCTATAATTTATTCAATTATGTAAGGTTATAACAACCTAATATTTAGTTTTCCTATATTTGTCTATTTTTTATTGTATAACAATACATTGTTTTATAGTTGAAGCTCCTTAATCTTGATATGGTGATCATTTAATGCTTTTTGTCTTCTCTTTTCTTAGGTTTGATTATATGTTGTAAATATTTTCTCATCCAAATTTTATAGATACATCAATCTTTAATTTTTATATTCCTCATTCATTTTGTATTTTACTTCCAATTGCAAGTTTGGTAAATGAACTTCATTGGAACAAATTCTTATAAACCATACATTGGGTAGAAGGGACAATACTTTGTGAGCCATTTATATGTTATATGGTAAGCCTAGAGTAATACAAATATATTAATTTCCTAATCACTTGTTTCTATATTACATATCTTATTCAAGAAATTCTCCAAAACCTTACCAAAAACTTTCACAACAACAATAACTTACAAATGATATTCATGCTTTGCTTGTGTGCAGTCAAGACATTTTACAATAATTCCTCAATTATGTGATTAAAACAATGTTTTCCTTGACCACTTGTGATACTTAGTGGACATAAAAATATCATAATGATATTTTCATATAATAATCTTTATATGGTCTTAATTTTGTAGTCCTTAGTAGGTAGTACTTATTCCCATATTATATATTATATCCCTGTTATGATGAATTATGCATTATTTATCCTATATACATGTTTGATTGGGCTAATGAGATTAATAAATAACTTCTCAAATGGTGATAATTACATTACTAAATGCGATAACAATCTATCTCATGTATTAATTTTTTGTACCCTTTGGAATATGTCACACACACTATCATAGTTTATCCACCATAGTCTTATAAGCATAATCTTATTTGTGGTGCCTTCTCCTATGTTATGTCCTCCTATGAATCCTTTATGTGATTTACAAATGATATAATATTTTTCATGTGGTAATGCTACTATTCTTAATACCTCATCTCATGCTTTCTTATACAATACTCCCTCTATCACTATGAACATAAATTCTTGTATAATAAACATTTCACATTTAATTTTCCCATATCCATTAGGAAATTCCCTTCTTGCTAAAAATTTAGTGATATTTTCCATGTATTTTGGTATAGTCTCAATGTATAAAAATTTCTCTCTAGGAAATTTGTCATAAATTGGCCCTTTATATTCTTATGTTATTATCTTAGACAGATAGTTAAGTCCATTGTTTGTTTTCCTAGATTTAAATCTAATTTTAAAATAAAATTCCTAAAATACCATAAACCATCTACATATTATTATTTGGATGATGAGCCTATTTATTGTTGGCTATCCTACCCACCCTTGGTCCATTGGATACTTGCACACTTAGAGAGGGGTATCATTTACAAAAATTAGTTGAGTATGAACTCCATAACACCTTCATGATGACTATTGTGGCCTTAAATTAGGTATGTCCAAGATTTTTCATGTTTCCTAAGTAGATTGTTATTCATTAAGACCCAATAGGCATATTTGATATCTTAGGTTGGTGTTAGCCTAGTAAAAGGTCTATGTGCATGGTCCTTCATCAAGGAGTGTATCAAAAGTCTTATGTGAAGTCATTACACCCTTTTCAAAGCTCCATTCCATAACTTGGGATTCCTAAGTTGCCTCTATTAGAGCCCTCATGGATGTCTACAAATGTAAAATATTTGTCAAACGTCTTTCATAGGTTCATGTTTGAATTAGAGTCCTTTTGAGGGTGATTCAATGAGAAATGTGTCTAAAAATGGTTTATATCAAGTTGTCAAGTCATGAAATAAGGGTTGAAACATTCCAAAAGGTCTTCATGAGCCCTCATTATGGTCTAATCATAGGTATGCCTAAAAATGGTCCACTCTCTTAAGCATTTTATTTATTTATTGTGATCTAGCACCCTGAATGAGGTCTTAAGTTGATGTCCTGGTGAGGCCTAGTTGATAGTTGGAGGTATAAGATGATTTTCAAGGGTAAATGCCTCCAAAAAGGGAGTCTAAGTCATTTTATAGTGTCATAACAACCTTGTATAGACCTATTTCATCACCTCCTAATGTAAAATAAGGTCATCAACAAATCAAAAGATCCTAGAAAGTGCTTATGAGAATATAAAGGGTCAAGAGGTCCCATTTGAGGTCATTAAAGTAATTTTAAGAAAGTGAAGAATTATAAAAAGTTTCAAAAATTCATTTCTTGGTATGTGAAAATTCTTTGTGATCTCTTAAATTCATACAACTGGTCAAAAGACATTGAACATAATGTTTTCCGTCCATTCTTATCCTTAATGGCCTTAAATTCTCCCAACGTGAGGAGAGTGCACCTAATCATCACTGAAATATTGCTCATCCTCTAGCATGATCATGACATTTTCATTTTTTAGGGGTATTTTTGTAGGTTTATTGAAGAAAATCTCAAAGTCAAACCACTAGAGTCAAGGCTCTACTAGGGTTTCAAGGCCTAGAGCTTTAAGGATGAAGTTTAAATCACCTTTTATAGGTTTCTTGAGATTACATTGGAAAAGACATCATGTTTCAAAGAGGTCACACCCTATAATAAATTTTATGAAGATTATTCAATGAAGGAAAGGTTCATTCATGGAAGAAATGATAGGCTTCAAGTAAAATCGCATCAACACAAGACATAAACAATGAGTGTAGGCTTAGAAAATTACAAGTTTTGGTCTTAAATGAATAGGTTTTAGGGGTTGTAGAGGTTTTATGAATGTAAATAAGATATAAAACCTTATTTAAACATTTATAAGGTATATCAAACCATCCTTTATGCCTTAACATGCAAAAAAGGCATGAAAGATCTCAAATATGAAGGTTTTCAAAAAGTTACAGGTTTTCAAGAAGTTTTTATTTGAGTTACAAAGCCTAGAAGGGGTATTGAATAAAAAAATAGTGTCACATGGTGTCCCCTCATCATCCTTAGACCCTCAACTCCCTTCAAGAAAGAGAACCTGGCTCACAATCCTCCAAATATAAAAAAATTGATCCAACATCTTGCTCGCAAGCACTTACATGTATTTTTTATCAACGAGCCATCTCAGTTAAAAAGTTACATGGATCAGTGTAGCCATTCAAGGGCATGGGGGAGGTTTTGAAGGATCATCTCCAGGTGTTTAGAGGCAAAAAAATAAAACATGACTGTGAATAATCACTAATAAGCTTAAAATAACTTATAGACAACCTGAGAGAGACAGGTTAAGGATTTGTGTGTAATCCTTCAAAATTCAAGGAAAATAATGGATGATGGAGGATGTTAATATGTTTACTATACAACATATTGAGTCATAAATATTGATCAAGAAACTTTGAATCATGTCAAATGGTCAAGAAGATCACAGGCTGTCGTAAACCCTATAACCCATGAATCCACCTTTTTGAGGTTTTAGAGCTTGCCTAAATAAGAGAGATGATGTTGTAAAGTATTCCAATGGTGTGAATATACTATAAGATTACATAAACAAACATTGTAGTTTTTAGGCCCATGGGAACCATTCTCAAGGTCTTCTCAAGGTTCAATCTTGGAAATGACCTCTACAGGTCTAAAAAAAGAATGAGTTTTCAAGATTTCATAAGATGTTTCCCTCCATATAAAAGAGCCAAAAAAAAGTTAATAAAATATCCTTGTTAATAAAAAATACCTTACCAAGAGCTACAATATTTCATCATGCTTCAGGGTCTCAAATCTCCCTTGGAAGGTTATGAGACAGCTTCATGAAGGTGTCAAGAATGTTACAAGGGGTTTAGGGATTACAAGCAAGGTTTTTGAAGGGAAAATTAAGATCTTGAGGAACATAATTGAGATAATTGAATAATATTTCAAGAGTCTCTTGATGGTCTCAAACTCACTTATAAATCATAAACAAGACGGTGGAGAGTTCTTATGAATTTAAGACTCCTATAAGAGGATTGGGGGCCTATAGGCCATAATTCATACTATACAATGTCTTATTAGGATAAATGTTTTTATAAAGGATTAAAGTTATAGGATGGTGAGGGAGTAAGTATATTCAAGTTACCAAACATGATTAAGTGACCTACAAACCTAGAAATGAGAGTTACTAAAGAGAAAGGTATGAAAACATAATTTCCAAGTATAATGTTGTATACTTATGAGTGATGATTGTTCAAGTGAGAAATTTAGAACTATAACCATATATATATATATTATTACAAGATCATAATTTCCTCTTCAAGGTCCCAAGTATGGTGAAAGAAGCTATAGACCTCTTAAGCATGATGAAGTCTACAAACGATCTCTTTCCTATAGATCTTTTGGAGAGATATAAGGAATAACTTGAGCAAGTTTTCAAGACACCCAAAGGTCCCTATGAAGTGCAAAGACATTACAAAACCTTAAACAAAGTCTTAGATTTTATCTAATGGTTTAATGATAGGTTCAAAACCCTTATGCAGATCAAAATAGGGATAATAAGGTTCCATATTCATAGAGCATTCATCTAATTTTCATGTTTTTTTGGGATAGATTGTCAAGATCACAGACCTCTTTAAGGGTCTTGAAGCATGATCCAAGCCTCTATAGTCTTAAGATATTTATGTAAGGCTTATATAAGCACTTAAATCCTATAAGTGGGGTTTCAAAGATATCATTAATGATATATTTTAAATGGTAAAGGTTGTAAATCATTTAAAAACTTGCATACATGTCTTTAAAAAAAGATTCAAGGATAAGAGATGATAGAGGCCTCTTCAACCTTATCAAGGCAATAAAATATCTACATGCATATTCCTCACAAGATTTTTAGCGTTGATGGAGCATGATCAGGAATCATTTATAGAAGAATAATATTTCCATGACATCCTAAGCATATAAGTCAGTTATATAGGGGAAGATAGGCCTTCTCAAGCTTGTAAAGTAAAAACTTGTAAGTTGTTTGAACATGAATCCAAGGCTTCAAGTCATCTATAAGTTTAATGAGTCATCAAGACCCTCATGTAGGTAGTAGGCCTATGAAAGGAGAGAGTAAGTCCTAAATAGAGTTTTTTATGGCCTTTGAGGAAGATCAAACTAGAAGATTCTTCAAAATAGTTGTAGTTATAAGACCTTCATGCAAGTTTGCAACATATTTTAGGGTTTCCATGACTTTTGCAGGCGTATCATGAAGTTTGCCATGTTTCCATAAAAAATGCAATGCGTAAAGAGGCTTGATAAAGTTTCCATAAATGTTTTAAGAGATAAAAACCTATCAATTAAGCCTATATTAGAGAGTCACAAAGTTTCATGTTCAAGAATATTCTCAAAATTTCAAATCCTCTACTAGAAAGGGGAAGGTTTCTTGATGATGATTTAATAGGAATAAGAAGGTATTATGATCTGAATATGTTCCAAATTAAGTAAAGTGCATGTTCCTCATGATTCTAGGTTTATGATAGAATGTAAAAGATTTTATGATGATAATGCCAATCTTTATAAGTATGTTCAAGGCTTCAATAGCCTATGGGGATCATGAGGTGATTTTTCTAAGGCTCCTTCAAGAGAATAAGGTAGGTTTTGACAAGTTTGGTACAATTTAATGTTGTTGAAGAAGATTTTGAACTCTAAAGACATACTAAGAAAATAATGAGGTTAAAATCCTCAAGGTCTCGACATGAGACACAAGCTTCCCAACCTATTGAAGAGGCCTTCACATAAACTCTAAGGCTAATTCCAAGTATTTCAATTCCATCATATCTAAGGCATGATAAGCATGTTGGTTAGGTCTCTTGACTAGTCCTTCAGGAATATTAGGGGTGAAGGTTAATGGTCATTAAGGCCATGATGGAGATATAAAGTGTTGAAAATTGATCCTCAAAGTGTGTAACTCCCTCCATGGAATGGGAGTTAATCCCAAGTCAAACACAACTCCAAGTGGTGTAGGAGGTCTTATTTCAAGTCATTATCCATCAAATCTCTAGAATGAATGTTTATAGGTGGAGATAGATGAGTTAAGGGAGTTAATGCTAGATTTTATCAAGGACAACACCCATAAAAAATTACACTCATCATCCACAAGGCCACAAAAGGACAAAAATAATAGGCAAGGTCTCCTCCCTCACTACTGCACCCGTCTTCCAAGGGAGACCATCATGATGAAGATTCCTAATGCACTAGGGAGAGTTAATTATCCTGATTTCCACTTATTTTTATGTTACATAGGTTGAATGATAATAACTACATTTATGCTATCTAGTGGTGTTTTAATCTAATTTATTGGCTCTCATTTCTTATCTATAGGTCTGAAAATGCCTTATTTTGGATTCCTCTATTGGGTATAGAATTTTTTTGTTTCTATAGAGAATTTTAATACTAGCTTAAGGCATTTTAATTTTAAAAAGACTAGTTTTTACCTTCTCTAATATTGTGTCTAGTGTTATTTTAGTTTTTGTTGATCTATACATGTGGCAGAGAGTTCTCTTCCTTGTGTATGCCCATCTCCCTTCAATTTGGTACAAGTAGGCATGTCTTTTGCAAGTTATATGTTGTGTTACATTAATTATTTGAGTGATTAGTTGTGGAAGTTCACCAATTATGTCTTGTGCAAGACCTATTGGATATCCCTTTTAGTTATAACATAGGCCACCACCTTCATATGAAATATTTATGCTTGAGAAACCTAAGTTGGAGTTTATGTAGAGTACAATTCAATATTTATTAGTCATATTATGTTATTTTAGGTAGGTAAAGGAGATACTAAACCTTGATGCATCACTTAATTTTCAAGTTTTTAGCTTTAATCTCTCTCTTTTCATGAATAAAGATCTAGTGTAGCTTAGATAAGATTTGTTAGTTTAGATTTTAGGGATAGAACCTTATCCTAAATAAAGTGCACTATGGTTTGAGAAAGAGATAACCTTCTCCAGATATTCACTCCTATCATATGTCACCCAAACCTAGGAGTATTTATATTATTATTTTAAATGGGTCTCAGGACTAAACATGGTGCATTTCAATGTGATAATTTCTAGCATGCCTAATGGGACAACTACTTTAGAAGATTAAAGACTTTTCTAAGGATTTACTACTACTTTTGGTAACTTATAGCTATTAAAAACATATATTAAGCTCTTGGTAAATCATAAATCCATTAAAAATATATTGGTTTTAGATTAGCACATGGTATTTATGCCAAAATTAACAATAAGGGCATATTTTAGAGGTAAAGGGATTGATTTTGTTGAATTACTATTGACAAATTTTTCCACCATTGGTCAAGGTTGATTATATGTAGGTATTACATAAGACTTTATTCATAGAGTGAATATTAAATAATATTATGCTCAGGAACATATCATAAGGCCAAATTTTGGTATAAGTTTCTTCTATTCCTCTAACAAGCTAGTAAGGGCAATTTTCAAATGTTCAGTTCATGAAGGAGAAGATGAGTCAGTTTGAATGATATTAGGATAAGATATGTTACAATATTAAATAAATATTCAATCCATTATTTTAATGTTATATTGGCTTAAATTTATGAATCATCATTAAGAAGGAAAGGTGCTCTATATCCCTCCTAAAACCCCTTTAGCTCAGTTTTCGGAAATATGATTGCATTTTTGAGTTATTTATTAAAAATTAAAAATAATGTGAGATTTTAGGGGGTATGAATAAATTTAATAAAAATTAATTAATCAAAATTTGAATAAAAATAATGGAGAAAGGTAAAGGTACAAGTTGTAGGGTTTCAAGCATGCAAGGGAGACAGTTAGAAAAGACATTTTTTGAGAGGTTTTAGTGATTGATTAAGCATATAAAATATTTGGAATGATTATAGGGGATATTAAATATTATAATTAAAAAATAATTAGGTATTTATGACTCACAAAACTCAATAAAATGTCAAAACTTAGACCTACAGGCATTCAAAAAAGAGAAAGTGCAAGCTAGAAAACATTAAAAAGTGCATTTTTTAGGTTTTACTAAGTGAAATATCTTGAAATTTGACATGGAGGTATATATTTATATAATTTAATATTTAATTTTTTTATATTTTTTTTAATGCACTTTATGAGAGATAAAATGGTAAAACACAGGTTTTGCACCTTGAAGAAAATCAAGGTTTTTGACTAATTTGCTCATAAATGGAGTGAGAAATGAGTTTTTTAGATATTTAAAAGAGAATATAATGATATGATAGGGTGTATAATTCATGTAAAGGTATAAATATATTATTATATAATGAAAATAAGTTCAAAATAAGCTCAGATCATTGAAAAACATCTCTAGGTGACCCTGTAAATAACAAATAGACACTTTTTTGTGAATTTTTGCTTGAGAGTTTGGTTAAGAGTTTTAAATATTTTAATTTTTTTAAAGGTATGAAACATTTATAAATATAAAATGAGTATATAAGGAGTGTTTTGTGATATTTATAACTCATTTTATACCCCCAAATCCAAATCAAGGTTTTTTTAGACCTAAAGAGCATAAAAGAGCATTTTTGGAAGTTGTATGTGGAGTTTGGTGCTAAAAATTTGTTGAAGTTATGTGAAACTATTTTAATTATTTTAAAATCATATTTATAATCCTTATATTTTCAAATAATTCAAATTAATCAATTTACAATTTCTCATTGTGTATTCAACAAGCGTGCTAAAATGGAGAAGATGTACACTTCCAAGAAAGGTTAATATAGAGACTTGTGATTGTTCATCATGAATTTAAATATAATAAAGGATATTTAATGTTAATTAAGACTTAAATAAATAAATCATGAAATATTTATCACTTATATGCCACCTTAGAGGAAGAAGACACAAGCTCCATCAATGCATTGAAATCCTCAATTACCTTGCCAAGTAAATCACATGTGCTCTTTGCCATTTGAAGATCAAGAAGAGGTCAAGTGTTTATGTTAAAAAAGGAATAAATATTTTAATAAGTATTAAAAAAAATTGACAATAATTTTATCTCACTTATACACCACCTTGAATCTAGTTATGGAAAAATTCAAATCAAACAAGAAGAAGCCTTCCATCAGCCCTATTAAGGTGGAGAAACAACATATAAGAATGAAGGAGTATAGTTAAGAATTGATCAATAATTGAGGGAATATTTTAATGGATGATAATCCTTCAACAAATTAAACATTAAAAACTCTCCCTTATACACCATCTTGGATAAATTTGAGGAAGTCAAGAGAAAGAAACATGCATGCAATAATATAGGTGCATAAGTGGGTCAAACTCTAAGATACAAGGAATATAACTGAAGTCACTCACTATAAATATGGAGAGTATAAATTATATTTAATGTATTTTTCACAATAAGTTAAGTGAATATTATCAACACCTCTTGAAGAATTGAAGACCATCAAAGCATGCAATGAGACTAATTCTTTTAAAAATAGGTCATGAATGAGGAACTAGGACGACTTCAAAAATATTCAAACAAGTTTATCTCTCTCTCCCATACCATGTTACAAGAAAATAAGTTTGAAATATATATGTAATATGTATGAGTTTGGATTTTTGTGGTTGATTTGAAGGAAGACTGAAGGATGACTAGGCATGATGACTCATCGCTAGTTTGGAGCTACTTTGCCTCCTTTTTTCTAATTTATTTTCTATATATATGTTCATTTTTTGACAAAATAATTAAGATTATGCTTTTGGATATAATAAAATATACCACAATTTGTAATACATCACCTTTGAAGTGATGAGAATATATTTTCCCTTCATTTTCAGGTTGTTCATGAAATGTGTGCCTCATGTTCATTGATGTAACTTAGTGCATGTTTGATTTTCTTATGTTTATGTCTGAATATTTAAATTTTATGCAGCATATAAAAATTATTTTAAGTAATATCAAGTTTTTAAGTCTAATTTATACCTATTTTGGAAGTGAATTCAACATATGTTCATTCCTTCCATGCTAGTGTGAGTGTTTATCAAGATCTTTGTATGAAATACTAATGTAAGAGTAATTATATGAAGATGAAGTGGATGTGTGCAAGTTATTTATATTTACAAGTATGTAAATTATAGGCATAATTGAATTTCACATTGGTGCATCATCCCAAATTTTCAATTTTCATGTTCATTTTAATTTGAGTATTGCTCCTTTTACCCTTTTCCTAGTCAAGAAATCACTAAATTAAAGAGTTTAGAGAGAAGTAGATGATTGTACTAGAGGAAAATAGATTTTAATATAAATATTATCTAAAATATAAGGACATACACACACCTTGGAGGGTTTCCATTGAATCAATAGGAGTGAGAACAAGCACACATTCTTGCAAGGGTGCACTTTTGAGTGATAATAATTTTTGGCATGCCTAGTCAAACAAAAATTGTAGTTGGAAAAAGACATTTGCAGTAGTTCTGAAGTACTAGTTTCATGCCTAATATTACTACAAGGTCTTCAATTAGAGTTATACCATTTGATTTTGCTAAATTAATTTTTCATTCAAACAAAATAAGACAATTTTAAGAACAATTCCATATCTTAGAGGTTATTTTAGTTACCAAAACAACTTATTGTGCAAACCACTACAATTTTAAATCCCACTATCAATATGGCTATCCATAGAAACCAAAAATTTGTTCCTTTCAATGATTTAATCCCTCTCAATTTGGAATAATATGATTATATCCCAACCTTAATGCTCAAAAGCCTACTATATTTTATAGGTGAAGATCAAACTACACCCATAGAACATATCAACGATGTGGCCAAATTGTATTAATTCCACCATGTTACCAAAGAGAATGTTACCATCCATTTTATTACTACATCCTTCAAGGGAAATATGTTTTAATGATAAAATAACCTTCCCTTGAACTACATTACCACTTGAGATGATTTAGGTGTAGTATTTTGTGGATATTTTGAAGATAAATTAGACCATTTATCACTTGTTGAGTAGCTCACTACCATAAAGAGAGCACCACATGAATATATGACTAATTTCAATCTTAGATTTCATAAAACATGGAATAGAATACCTATTATGATAAGGCCATCTCTTGAGTATGCTTTTCTATACTTCTTGATAGCCTTGAATTCTAATATTTTAGTTATGATTCATTCCATGGGTGGTAGGACTCTCCAAAATGCCTATGAAATTTCCATTAGAGCTTAAAATAATCTAATTCAAGCTATTAAAGTTGTACCTAGGCCTCCAATACCATTTTTTCTAGAAACACAACCATTCTACCTCTTAAAGTTCCATCATTAGCCCTAATTCTAGCTCCTCAAAGTCAAGTTCAAGCTCCTCTTAGTCAATCTAATGATCTTGGTGAACTAAAATGTATGATATAATATTTTGGTAATGAGATAGTTTAGTTGAAAAGGAAATAATATCAAGCAAATAGGCCATATTAAACACCTAATCATCCCATGTATCAGCCATATAGAGAGCAAATACTTCCTTACCAAGGCTTTAAAGATAATAGGCCTCCATGGCAAACTCAAAGAGTCATTACACTAGCCAAACCATATGACACAATTTACCCCAATTCTCCTTCAAAATCCAAGGCCATTGTACTAGTACAAAATAATTTGATGTAAGATTTAAGTTGGCAACCTTATAACACCAATGATGTGCAAAATCAAGCTTTAGTAGCACAAAATATGTAAATTCATCAAATGACACAAGAGGATGCCTTTCTTCAAGGAGACCAAAAAAATTAAGCTATGATGAAAAAAGGGGAAGTGAATCATGAACAATTAAAACTAGATGCAACCTTGGTAAATTATCAAGTTGATGATCACATGGTAGTAAATCAGATTGGTGAGCCCAAAAAATCAAACAACTTGGTTGTAAACATCACAAGAGCTAAGAGGAGGGATATAGATGAGATCCAAGAGGTAATTCATGATTAAAATATTCCTAATATGGTTTATAAAAGTACTAACGATCATATTTATGCCCCTTTAGATCAAAAAAATAAAAATGTAGAAATAAGCAAGGTTCACCAAATGCCTCAAGTACAAGAGTATCTTGTTGCTTCGAAGGTGAAAACAAAGATTGGAGGCTCTTCCTTAATACTATTATATCATATGAATAAATAAAACATCATGGCCATGTGAGATTCATTGGCCATCCCAGGACAAAAGGATATCGTTATCTATGAGCTTTCAGGCCGTAGCTTGTCTACAAAACCAATAGAGAAGGAAAGTGTGGTTCTATAAAATTTAGATCATCAAGGGAAACAATAATAAAAATAGGTATATAAAGGGATAAATTCCATAAAATATGATTCAAAACCAAGTAAGAAACCTCCTTTATATCTTTCCTTGATTGTTGGAAACACACTAGTTCATAATTACATGGTTGATAGTAGAGTAAGTAACATAATGATGCCAAAATAGATAACAGATAAGTTGGGTTTGGCATATGATCAAAATAATAAAGGTGTATTAAAACTTGATGGATCTCCAACCAAGATATTGGTTATAATAAAAAATCTAAAACTAACACTTCATGCATGCCCAAATGCGACCATTCAACAAGATGTGGTGGTGGTGGATCTTCCTCCATAATTTGCTATGTGCTTATCATGTGACTTAACTTCAAATATAGGTGTGTATATTTAAATTTATTCAACATACCTCATGTTTATAACAAGGTACGCAACTAAATTTATAATCCATTTAGATCCTTTTTCTCATTTTCATCCAAAACCATACATGCCTAGTATTGTAAATACTAATTGTGTCATCTCAGATGAAGTAGAACAAACTAGTGAAGGTGAAGAAAACTCATCTCTTGATGGCATTATTGATTTGTTTATTGATTAATGGGATAATAATATTTATGATCATGATACCTAAAAGATGATAAAGGCATAATTACTTTGAGTTTATTATTTACATGAGGACGGTTTACAAATTTTAGCTCTATACAAAGAAGGTGAGCTAAATGATGGTTTATGAAAAATATATTTTGATGGCTCATAGAATAAACATGGTATAAGGGTTGGTATGATTATAATTTAACCCTAAAAACAAAGGTAATATGTTTTTGTAAATTTTTAGTTTTGATGCTCTAACAACATAGCAAAGTATGAGGCTTTAGTTCATGGTTTGTAGTGGGCTAGAAAGATGGGACCTAACCTCTTATAGGATTTTAGATATAGTGGAATTATGGTACATAAAATAATAGGGATGAATGTGTATAAAAATTCATTTTTAAAATCATAAAAACATAGGGTACAATATATTCTAGAGGAATATGATGCATTTGACATACAAGTAGTGCCTAGAGAGAGTAATAAGTGTGCAGATAATTTGGCTGCAATAGGAACCCAATTTGATATTCTAATTGATGTAAAAAATCATAAAACTTAGCCATACATCAAGATTTTGGTAAGAACCTCCATTATTTATAATAATGTGAATTGTAAAGTCTTTGAGGATGATGATCAAGTTGTTTGTTTCCTACAAAAAGAGGCTAATTTCTCTTCTAGAAATCAGTCAAAACTTTTGCAGTAGTATAGTGATCAAATAGTTCAAATCAAGTCTAACAAGTTACCCAAGGGTCTTCTGACACTTGAAAATATTTTCAATAGGGATGATTGGGTAATAAAGGAGAAAAATTATTTGTCTACCAAAGAAGAACATTATGTAAGCATTGACATAGTTAATGGGAAAGCTCTCAAGCTTGGTAAAGTATGCTCTCAAGATCAAAAAGAATATTTTGTTGATTTATGTAGAGATTATACTGATGTGTTTACATGGGAGAACAATGATTTAAAAGTTTTTGATCCTAGATTGAATCAACACACCATTGAATTAGAAGAAGATATAAAACTAGCGAGGCAAAGATAAAGGCCAATAAACCCAAAGTTGGAACCTTTGATGAGAATAGAGCTTCACAAACTGATTGAATCAACTATCATCTTTCCCATCAAGCATTATACTTGGGTGGATAAAATAATTTATATGAGGATGAATAATGTATAAATCAGATTGTGTGTGGAATTCCATGACTTGAAGAATGCCTCACTCAAGGAACATTATCCTTTGCCATCAATGGAGCAAATACTACAGTTAGTGGTTGGTTCAGAAATGTTTTCATTGCTAGATGGTTATAGTGGGTATAACCAAATAATTTTTAAGGAAGAATATCTATTCAAAGCAACATTATTCATCAAGTGGGACACTTTTACATACCAAAAAATTCCATTTGGGTTGTTTAATGTAGGAGCAAATTCCAAAGAGCCATGGATATGTCCTTTCAAGGTTTAATCAATAAGTTTGTTCATGTATTTGGATGATGTTACAGTCTTTTCAAAGAAGGAAAGTGATCACATGATTTATTTTTGAGAGGTGTTTTAGTGAATTTTAGTTTATATTTAGAGAAAGGAAAAAGAATAAACTAGATATGGGTATGGTTGAAAAACTTGTTTGGTTGTGTGCACATTGAATTAGATGATTATGAGGAACTCCTCTTTGGCTTGGGAGGATGACCTACAAATAAGACAAAACTAAAGCAAATGGTTGGTTAGATAGATATTTGGGTGGATTGCCTAGTGCTGGCTAGATATTGAAGCACGAGCTTCCTCAAGGGCTATCAATCCACACATTTTAAACAATTAAGTTTAGAAAATAGAAGATAAAGTACTTGTATCAATAATCAAAAGCTACTGAAATTGAACACAAGAAATGCTTGATAAAGAAATAAGACTAAAATTAATAATATAAAAATAAGTGGGTCAATACTAATGCTAAATAGGTCAAGTGTGCTTTAGAAAATAGGTTATGGGTCTGTGAATAGGTAGACAAAGAGAAAGTGGGATTTGGTTGAGTGTAAAGGGGTGAAAATAACTTGCTATTATTCCTACCATAATAACCATTGATAGTTGGTGTGATTGTCATTAGTTGAGGTGATCGTCAATGATTAAGGCAACTATCAGTGGTTGGATAAACCATTGATGGTCAAGTTGATCATTGACAATTATTATGTGTTGGGTTTTGGTTGATGAAAGTCAGATTGATAGGATCATAATAGGCAATTTTGAGAGATTTGTTTGTGCTAGCCTAGTTTTAAAATATAAGTAAAGTAATTGAATAATGGAAAATAAATACTTAGCTTACATAAGGTTGGTTGAATGAGTGGTTAAGGTGGTTGGCTCATTAATAGAGTCTGACATGATTCTGATAGAATAATGTTACTTGGTTGTCGATCGAGGGTTGGCAATAATTTAAATCTCTGATGTGATGGTTGGATTGCTAGATTACTAGAAGAACACCTACAAAAGAAGCTATGGATGTAAAAGCTCTTGATATTTATGGATACCTTTTCACCTCCTTATCCTCTCTTCTTATAAGTAAGGAAGGAGAGGTGCAACAAGATGTTAAATGGACTTTCTAATTATAACTCACACATGTAATGGCTTGCATGTGGATTTAGATGAGATAATTATAAAAAATCAAGGTGGAGTTAAGGGTGAGTTAAGTTGGTTTAGATGGTGAAACCTAATTTTATATGGTCAAGGTGATTACCAATGATCACCCTAACCATCAATGGTCAAGGGTCAAAGGTAGGGTTGGTTAAAGGGTGGGTTTTAGCCAGAAGGTCAACTGACTTAGGTTAGGCCTGACTGTTGGTCAAAAGGCCAATAGTTGGGCTTAAGGGGGTCCTAAAGCGGTCTAAGGAAATTGTGACATTCAAAACCATCATGTGTAGATTTATAATGTCTATATTTTGCCCCTTTTTGTTATACAATTTTATCATCAAGTTGTAAAAAAAGAATGGATTGTGGGTGGAAAGTCAGGTTACCTTGAGTATGGGAGGAGGTGTTCCCCCTCAAACTGAGAGTCAATGAGGTAAAATTGAATCATGTATAGGTTTGATAATGTGGATTAAGTTGATGATGAAGGTGGATGTCATGAAGGTGGGTGATAGGTTAGACACTAAAGCACAAATGTGCATATGAAGTGTGACAAAAGGTATGATAACCAAGATCATGCATAGACTAGGTTGCCATAGTTGGTAAAAATTAAGGTTGGTGCTTAGAAGGATAATGAAAAGTGGATTATGTGACTACAGTTAGGCATGGTAGTTGGGTACACTCATAAAAACAAGTCTCTTAGGTGATGTCTATGGTTCCATGGGTATCCAAGGCAAGAAGTGATCTCAAGGAAAATACAAACTAGTCAAGTAAAGTCATGGTTATCTAAGGTAAGAAGTTTTCCCAAGAAGACATAAGTGGGTCAAGTATGCATAAGGTGGCACAAGTTAAAAAAAAGTGGTAAACATTGCAATATTGTTATTGTAGTCAAAAGGACCAGGTAAAAGTCATCATAAAATGCATGCTAGTTAGGATAAAATAGACCAATGGCAAGGTGATGAAGTGTGGGGTGAGGTGGGAGGAGAAGGGAGTCTCCATGGGTAGGTGCTTGAGAGGTGAAGTTTAAATTTTGATTTCTTGAGGAAAAAGTAAATAAATTTCCACATCCTGACTATTGGTAGTTAGGGTGCCTAAAGGTGATCGTCGGTGGTCACCTTAACCATTGATAGTTAGGGGCAAACCATAAAAAACACTATGGTCAAAAGTGAATATGTTTGTCTTATTAGCTCATTTTCTACTATTGAATTGTAAGTTATAGCTTTTTATTATATTGGGAAAATTCATAAATAGTGATTGTTGAGTAAGTGATTTGTTGAGGTGGATTGACCGAGTGGACTAAAGAGGATGCAGGGTGGGCATAGATGTGGATGAGGATGGGTAGCAGGTCCCTAGATTCCTCTTTGATAATGGCTGAGGAATGAGGTAGGTGGTACCTTCAATTGGTAAATTTATAGTGATATTGGTAAAATTATATTTACATTTAAAGTTGATTATTGGGTGGGTAGGGTGTAGAGGTCATGATCAGGTTGTGCCCTAGGGCTAGGGTTTTACTTGTTTTGGTTACAAGGGTCAAGTGATTCCTAAAATGGAAGGGGTAGGTTAGTGTGGGTAGGGTATAAGGTATCTAGGTTATCTTATTTTTTAGATTTAGGGGTGAATTTTTGATGTTGGGTAGGTAGGGTTTTGAGTGTTTCACTCATGAAACACCCATAGTGACCATCGATGATCAGGACCAACCATCGATAGTTGACATCTAGAAAGAGATGGATGTCTGACCATCAGTGGTCAATACTTGCAAAAAGTTAGAATGAAGGGTTTTCAAAGTATGTGTATATGGAGTGTTGGATGTGTTAAATTGGTTAGGCACTGGGTGGGTTAGGGCAATGTTATTAGGTGTTGATGTAAATGTGAGTAGTGTAATGGTCAAATAGGTTAAGGATAGGTAGGGTTGGTTAAGGAGATTAGCTATTAGGCAATCATAGTATAGATAACTAAGTTTTGTGTTGCCATTAAACATTACAAGCCTGGGAGCAAATATAGATGCAAGATCAGGTTCCCCACATCTTTGCAGAGATTTACCAGGGTATGACCCTAGTGGATTGGGCACATATGGATGAGGTTAGCCTATGAGTGATGCAACACTACTAACACATGCCACATGATGTGATGATGATCATGGCCCTCATTAGGAGATGGGATTTGACCATGAACACCTTCTTTTTGCTGATTGGTGAGCTTATGATCTTACCAGAGGATGTCCACAAGATCACTTGACTACCCCTATGGGGTGATCTAATTTAACACATTGAGTGGGAGGAGTGAGACAAGATATTAGAGATTATATATGGAGATGACTAGGATCATGTTAGGTTGTATGATGTGGGTTTTAATTACTTTACACTTTATCAGATGGTGAGGGGTGAGAGGAAATTGGTGATGATGATGATGATGATGGCTATGTAATGTTTTACCCTTCCAAACTTGAGAAATGAGAGGTTTCCATAATTACTATTGGGGGTATTAGTTGAGATTTTGATGGGATGCATAGTGTTTTAATGGGTACTATATTACTTATTTATATATATAGGGAGCTATGAGGATTTAGAGATAAAATGAGGTATGACATTAACATTAGGCTTATCCTACACTACTGGGCCTATGAGCACATCTGAGTGATGAAGTTGATGGGGATACTATGGGCTGGGTTTGTTTAGATAGATTTCTTGGTTGGGGTCATGTGGTAGAGAGATGAATTTTCCACTTCAGGTGTAGGAAGAGGAACTCATGATGTAAATTGGTTCAGAGGTGCACTTGCTACCTTGGTCATTGGTGATATTATCTAGAGGCCATATGTTTAGTTTATAGTATGGGTCAGACACAGGAAGTGAAATTTATCCCTATAGATTTATAGGTGGATCTTTGGCAAGCGAGATAGGGAGGTAGAACTCATCCCATTTGATAGGGTGTAGAGATAGTTTGGCTTGGTACAAGGGTATCTTGGGCTCATTTCCTAGATATAAATGGGAGGACATAAAGGTCCTATTACCTGAGCCATATCCCATACAAACTTTACTTGATAATGAGGAGTTACCTATGAGGCCAGTGATTTATGATGTAGGTTTTCTAGATGGTTACAGTACATGGTACCAAGCTCTATACGTGGTAATAGATTTTGGTGGAGATGATGGTGGTAGGAGGTAGATGAATGTTGACCCAATTGGGAGACAAGGCTAGAGGGCACATGTATAGGGGGATGCCCTAGATACATAAGTAGGAGAGGTACTAACCACTACATAGGCACAAGATACAACTTTATAGGGTTAGGTGGATGATTTATAGGGTCAGGTGGTGACACTTACAGGTGATAGGGATCAGGCTAGAGCTTCACTAGCCTTGGTTACCTAGGAGAGGGACTCCTTGAGATAAAGGGGATGAGGATACATAACATGTATAAGACCACTAGGTACCATCCCCATGACATGACACCTAGCCATAGTGGAGGAGTAGTAATAGTCTTGAGGTGATATCCTAATGAGCTCTGATGGGGTAAGTACATAGCTAGTTTGGAAGGTGGTACTAGTGTGGAGACACTAGGTTAATGGGATACATCTATAGGTGGACTGAAAATTACTATAGGAGGATAGACACTAAGAGACAATGGTGTGCTAGGAGATAGTGGTGCCCCATGGGCATAGCTAGGACATGGTTTAGGTATATGTTATATGCTTATATTTATCATTTTGATTTTGACCTGTAAGATGATGCAGTGAGATGTAAATTTTAAGAGAGAGTTATGTATATTGGTGTATACATTATGATGTTAGACTCATAATTTATATATATGATCCTTGTTTATTGTTCATGATCCATGGCTTACTTTCATGTGATATTTATATTGATCATTGATGATGGTATATCGATTATGCTTATGTTATAGATATGGATGCAGACTCACCTAGATAGGCATGTGATGGTTTTATTTATGTTGATGATGATGCTCATGATGATGATGTTTATGCTAAAATTTAATAAGTATATACTTATTTTTTTTAGACATGTGGTGAAAATGGTTGATTATGTTATTATTCATGGATGCTTGATCTTAACATATTGATGGATATGCTAATAATTATGTTTTTGATTATGATATATGTTGATGCACATTGTTTATTATTATGGTTATTATTATTTTTCTTGAGGCAGAGCACATAAAGTAGGTTAATTAACACCACTAGATGTAAGAATAAAGAATATAGTCAAGAGACACATGTCTTAATGAATATATCAACTAGTCATACTAGGGTAGAAAGAGGACATGATGCTTCTTCTTTGACAAGGACTAAAATAAAATTGAAGTTGGATTAGCTCAAAGAATGTAAACCCTTCAAATGCTTCACATTAGCATTCATTAGTTGGTTAAAAATGTGTCTTGATCACATAATGTCAAGTGAGCTCAAAATACCTTGATTTTAGTGTATAAAGGGAAGATGGATGAAAGATGGAACCTTCTTGTGAGACTATCATGCCTCCTCTATAGGTTTTCTAAAGATTTAGTATAAACAAGTCTATGTCATAGAAAGTATAGAATAATCGATGAGAGAAGTCTAATTATGAGAGCTGATTGTGGATTTCAAGATTATTTTGCTTATGAGATCCGATTATATCTTTCAATTTTTTTTTTTTTTTTGATTTTGATTGATACTGGGTCTTTTGCTTATTGATTAGGAGGGTTGGGGAAGCTAATCGATGTGGGAAGCTTCCAAAAAATTGCTTGTTTTGAAAAATGCTTTACTCAACCATCCTTTAAGGGAGTGGTCTAAGTTTGTGTGCTTTGTTTAATGATTTTAATAGCTATCCTTCAAGGGAATAGTCCAATTTTGAACAATTTCAAATATGTTTTTAATAGCTATCCTTCAAGGGAGCAGTCTATGAATTCTAAGAATGGACCATGATTGATATTGGTTTGGATTTTTATTTTTTGCTTTGTTTGATTTTTATCACATAGACATGCTTATCTAGGCTTAAAGGGTTCACCTTTATGAAGGCAAAAATAAAAACACAAGAAGGTTGACTAAGTGTAAAGGCGTTTAGGTGACAATGATCATGGGAATCCATCATGTATAAGGGGTGGAAAGTACCATGAAAATCATGCCATGGGTAGAGCCATGGTACCCATTATTCAAGACTAGGATATGATTATGATGTATAATAACATGATTCAATTTTAATCAGTTGCCCCTAAAATAGGGAGATGAATGTGGTTTTTAAGCAAGGGATGAGCTTAAGTTAGACAAAAGGTGAATTTAATCTTTTTTAACAAAAAAATGATGCAAATGTTAAGCATTGAGGGGCTCATGTTTTGGGCTGCCTTCAAGAGAGGACACATATTAAGCTCCTAATCCATAATTTTGGGTTATGATATAAGGTCTAAGCCAATTGAAATCAAATTTACCCTGCTTTCTTTTCTCCATATTGGTGATATGTTTATTTTATTTTAGGATTAGGTATTTAATGTTGACTTCTCACACTCTAAGGTATTTATTATAGGTACATTTGACACACTCTTGATAGTCATGAAGATGGGTAAGGGAGGCTATGTGACACTCAAGAAGTAGCTCAAGCTGGGCCACATAGTGTTGATGATAATCATCTTAAAAAATGAGATCTTACAAAGATATGTGAATATATGGGATTTAGACTTTGAGAGGTAAGACAACCTCTTTTCTAAATACAAGAGAGAATGGGCTAGCACTTGTAAGGGTTCAAATGCTAGTACTATATGGCCATAAGGTAAAGGGGATGTACAAATGCCAATCCTGACTAGATACATTGACCATTTTTGTAAACATGTTATTAAGATTTTTGTTAGAGGCTTCTTCTTGTCCATTAGCTTGAGGGTGATAGGGCAATGAGAAACTTAACTTGATACTAAATGCATCACAAAGACCCTGGACTTAATTTTTAAAAATATTTACAATTATTAGTGATAATTTTTTGAGGAACACCAAAATGGTAGATGATGTGATGGTTGATAAAGTTGATAATCGTTTTTGCTTTGGTTGAGACTAGAGGAATAGCCTCTACCCATTTGGTGAAATATTCGATTGTAGTAATGATAGAATGGTGTCACTATGAAGAGTGGGGGTTAATTTCACCAATAAGGTCTGACCCCATTATGAGAAGGGTAAAAAATTAGTGGATACATGAAGACTATGGCTAGGTGCATGATGTAAATTGGCATGTTGTTGAAACTTAACATAGTTTTTCACATAATCACAATAGTCTTAGTTAAGGGTAGGCTAGTAATAGCCAAGGTGAAGGATGCACTTAGTGATGGCTAGGCCACTAAAGTGTCCCCCACAGATCCCATCATGCATTTCCTTGATAGCATGAGAGGCTTTGTGAATGTATAGGCAATGAAAGAGGAGCCCATCAAAGCCACGTTTGTAAATAATTCCCCACATAATAGTATAACATGAGGTACTCTATATAAATGCTCTTCAAGTATTCCTAGAAAAACTACAAGGAATAATGGCAAGGTTGAAGTAGTCAAAGGTCTGCTGATACCAAAGTTCAAGTTAGGTCTCTTCCACATTGAAAATGGTGGGATAATCTAGTTTGACATAGGAAGGCTAGGTAAGTTTGTGTCTAATAATAGATAGCTTAGATTCAGAGGGTAAAAATGGGATTTGAGAGGCAACTCAATCCATGGTGTTGGCAAAACTTATTGGTACATTACAGGGTTAACTAGATGTGGTAGTGTTCAAATGATGTTAAGAGTTCATCAACTAGTTGTTTATACTATTTCAAAACATCATTCTTACACTAGTAAGAGCCATTTATTTTATTGACCATAAGTTGATAGTCACCAAAGATGTTGATTGTTTTGATTCCCAAGGCTAAAGTAGTTTGAAGGCCTATCACTAGGGCTTCATACTCAACCATATTATTGGTATATTAAATGTCAAGATTGAAAGACAAAGGAAAAGGTTAATTTTCAAAGGGAATGAGGATGATGCTAGCTCCCCAACCATATTAAAACTTAGATATGTTAAAGAACATGGTGACTTGATAGGTGAAGTTTGCCTGAGAGAGGGTCATGATGGACTCATTGGAAAACTCAAGAGGAGGAGGTTGGTTGTCTACTTATGGTGATTCAACTAATTGAAAAGCAATGACTTACCCTTTAATTGAATTCTATTGAATAAACTCAAGGTCAAAATGTACTAACAACATGAGCCATTTAGCCATCCACTAGTTTTGGTATGGCCTAAAGTGCATGTACTTGAGTGGGTCAGTGTTGGTGATGACAAAGGTCTTGTGGTTAAGGAGGTAGTGGTGAAGTTTGGTGGCCACAAATACTAAAGCTAAGAAAATCAAATATTATTGTATGGGTATAATGAGTCTCATACTCTACAATCATGCGATTGATGTAGTAGATAGCTTGCTCTTTGTGTTGTTCATCTTGATAAGCAAACATTTCCCCTAGGGAGTGGTTGGTGGTAGAGATATAAAGGTAGAAAGGTTGGTCATCCTTGGGAGGGGTGAGGATAGGTACAGATAGAAGGTACTTTTTGAGTGAATCAAATGCCTTTTGATAGTCACTATTATACTTAAAAGATACATCCTTCTTCAAAAGGTGATGGAAGGGCTGGCATCAATCTAAGAGCTGGGAGATAAATCAATGGATGGATTGGAGATTTACCTAAAAATTATGGAGTTGGTTGAGGTTGATTAGATGAAGAATGTGGAGGATGGGTTTGATTTTGGTAGGATCAACTTCAATTCCCTAAAGGGAAATGATAAAGCCAAGTAGCTTCCCTGAAAAGAACCCAAAAATGCACTTCTTGGGATTGAGGTAGACATGGTAATGGATGAGGCACTCAAAGATAATCTTGAGAATGAATAAGTGATCCTTTTGATGTTTGGATTTCTCAAGAAGGTAATCCACATAGTCTTCGATAATCTTATAGATAAGGTCATGGAAGATATAGGTAATGACATGTTGGTAGGTTGTACCAATGTTCTTTAGTCCAAAAGGCATGAACCTATAGTGGAAGGTCCTCCATGAGGTGATAAATATTGTTTTATGATGGTATTTATGGGTAATAAATATCTGATTATAACTCAATAATTCATCCATGAGATATAGCATCTCATGGTCGACTGTAAGATCAACTAGCTAGTTGATGCTTGGTAGAGGAAAGTCATCTTTGGGGCAAGTGAGGTTGAGGTCATAAAAGTCAACACAAATTCATGGTCCCCATATGGATTTGGTGACATGTAAAACATTCAAGACCCACTAGAGATAGTCAATGGGTTAAATGAAATTGATAGATAGGAAATGTCAACGCTCTTTTTTGATGAGAAGGGCTATGCAAGGGTGCATTTATCAAATTTTCTACTTGATGGGATTGGCATCATGGTTGGTGACTATGTTATGGGTGGAAATGGTGGGGTTATATATATATATATATATATATATATATATATATATATATATATATATATATATATATATATATATATATATATATATATATATATAAGACAAAGAAAATGCTATGTTGTAGCCTTGAAAGAAAGAGGGGAAGTCTTAAAGTTCGTCAAAATTGAATGATTGGCCAATTTTGATAATGTGGGGGTTATCTAGAGTGCCCAAGTTAATATCTATGGTGGATTTATTTAACATGGTTGAAGTCTCAGGAGGAGGGATTTATGGATGGAAGTATCTAGTGTACTAATATAGGTGAGGATGGAATCATCATCTTGTCACTAAACAATGTTAATGGTAGGAGAGTCATCTCTTATCATCTCAGGATGGGTCAAAGGGATGGTAACAGTTGCCCCTTCATTTTGATAAGGGTTCAAGGCTGATCACGTTGATGAAAAACATTTAGGTGGGATGATGTCATCCTCCTCACACTCAAGTGGATAATAGGTTGGTGAGGAAGGGATCTCTTCCTCAATGCTCATGATAGTAGGTGGTTTGGTTTGCTTCTTATTAGGTAGAATGAAACCAAGGCCATGTTTCTCATGAGGCTTTTTGGTTTCAATGGAAGTCAACTCATGTGGGCCATGTTCATATCATCTAAGACCAAATCCCTTCCAAACACACCTATGGAGGTATGTCTTGGAAAAACTCATCTTGTCTAGATAGGATAAGTCGGAGGTGAATGGTTGAGGTGAAGAGAAGGTGGTAGAAGCACCAAGTAGTTTGTTGAGTCCCCCATAGATGAAATTGATTTGATAGTTGGGAGGTCCAAAGGGAATAATGGCTTTGATATTGGGGTCATACCTAGGTTGGTTGTCAAGTTTCCCATATTATTGGGGAGTAGGGAAAGCGTCAAGGGTGAGGAGGCAATATTTCCCTAGTGAAAGACATTGGAATATGGATTATAAGTGATATATGGTGAGGATTTGGTCTGAAGGGATGGATGAGCTAGTAGATGCCACATTGGTAGAATAAGGTATGACTTCCTATTTTATGGTTGAGGGCTTATCTTTGGATGATGAGGGTGTGCTAGATGGAGGTAGGAGGACATCATTGGGTCAGTAAGTCATGTTGAATGACAAAAAGGGGCTTGGGTCAGCTTGTATAGTGATAACCTTATTTTTGTGCTCAAATTTAATAAAATGATGAAGGGTAGAGGGAACACAATCAATGGAATGGATCTAAGGTCATCCCAGTAAAACATTATATTGGAATTTTCCTTCCACTACATAGAAGAGTCCAAGGAGGGTACGAGGCCCTAAATAGACATGAAGGATAACAATTCCTAAAGTAATCATCATGGTGTCATTGAAGGATTAGAGGACAATTGAGGTTTCAAACATGATATTTTTTGGTAGGTTGAGTTGGTCATAGGCATGAGAGGAGATTATATTAATACTAGCTCCCCCATCAATCATGACCCACTTGAAATGAGTTTGGTTGATGTAGGTAGTGATGAAAAGAGGGGATATAGGTCATAAAGGTGGATAGAAGGTATTTTTGAATCTTTGAAGGTAACAAGGTTATAAATTTGGAAAGCACCAATAAATATTGTGAGGCTGGGGGTCTTCAAGTTGAACCTCTATTGATTTTAATGCTTCTATCATTACTTAGTGATGATGAGGTGAAGTAGAAATCAGCTCATATAAGCTCATCTTCATCAAGGTTTGGTGAAGTTGTTTGAGTACCACTCTCCTGATTGATTCAGAGGGGTTGGATTTGGAGGTATCCAAGATAGATACCTTAGGTTTGGCTAAAGGTGAAGGCACTTGATTTTAACTTAGCTGGAGGTGGAAGTTGGGTATGTCCATGGGATGGACACTTTGGCCTTTCCCTTATCCTTTTACTGAGTGTGTGATCATGTGACCACATAGATAGTATGGATAGAGGGAAGAGTTGGGGTAGGAGATGGGTTTGGTTCCTCATCACTTTGAGGTGAGAGTGGGGTAGTAGGTAGGTATTGGGTAGTGGTTGTTGGTTTTTGGATTGGTAACAGGCCTATGGGAGGTTCTTATATTAATAGATCATCCTCATCATAGATTTGATGGATAATGGTTTGGAGAGCTTTGTACTTCTTTATGTCATACCCTAGTATCCTATGATAGGAGCACACTTGGTAGTTATCATAACATAGTAGTTTTGGACCCAGAGGATCGAATGGCCTGATAAGAGGTAAGGTTAAGCAAGAAGCTTACAATAACCTTTGGAAAATATTCAAGTAGGATTTAGATAAATTTGGAGAGGGTTTGGCCTTGGTTGGTGAGATAGATGTCTTTTTGGAAGTGATCTTAGTGACAGAAGGTTTGGGTAAGGTGGTGTTATTAGGTGATGGCTTGGTTTTTATTAAGGTAGAGGTTGAGAAGTTGGGGGTAAGAAGTTTTAGGATGGGTGGTTTGGTTTTTAATGGCTTGGTGAAGATGGGTGTGTCAAAAATCAAGTGTGTTGGTGTAAAAAAGTTCTATTAGTTTAGGTTGGGGTAAAGAGAAGGAAATTTGATTAATTAGGCTTCTCTAATGGGCCAAAAAATTAGCAATAGATTCATCATCAAATTTTTGTATAGAGTAAAGATCAATGATAAAAACCTTTTTGGAGATATTTATAAAAAATTGATCTAAGAAAGTTTGGGCTAACTAGGTGAATGAGAACAAAGAATGTTTGGTTATGGCACTATAACCGTCTAATGTTAGACTAGATAGGGACATAGGGAAGGTAAGAAGAAGGAGGGCATCATCATAGGTAATCAAATAACATGCATGCCTAAATACCTTGAGGTGATGTTGGGGATCCTCCTTACTCTAAAACTTAGAGAACTTGGGAAATTCCCACTAAGGAGGATATGGTCTAATAAGGACAGATAGGTGGATGGGATCATTACAAAGCTATTCATATGATAATATGTTGTGAGCTCCAAAAATGGATGAATCTAAGGTAGTCATTTTATCCATGATTATTTTCATTAGATCTATTTGGGGTTATGCACCCAAAAGGTTGTAAGGTGCAAACTATTGTGGTGTTTGGGTGACATATTGGTAACTGATAGGAGGTTGAGGAGCTACCACGTATTGGTACATGGACATTGGTGGTTGGGTGGATGTTATATAGGGGTAGGTAGATGTAGGTGGTTAGGTAATAGGTAGAAGTATATGCCCTTTTGGGTTAGGGATGTGACCCAAGTTTGGTACAATGTGCACCTATTGGATAGAAGCGGTGGTTAGGTTGGTGATAAAAGGAAGGGTAATGACCTCTGTGTTGATTGGAGGTAAGGTATAAGTTATAGGCACCACAATATTTTGAAGTGGGATAGTTGTTAGTGGATTGGGGGTAGCCAAAGGAATGGTGGAAATGCTAGTGGTAGGTAATCCCATGGTGAGGGGAGTATAGGTGGCTAGTGGTTGGGTTGATACTAAGGTAGAGGATTTTTTGATGGGGGTGGAAGGTATAAGGGTGTTTATAGGTTGGGCCTGCTAGTTTTTCACAATAGTATCAAAGGAATTATTGGTGGATGAGGAAGCTTGGGTAGTAAATGGTTGGGTAGTGACTGTGGTAATAAAAGTATTTTCCATAAGGTGGGAAGGCATACCATAAGGTGGGTCCACAGGTGGAACTGAAGTAGGGGCATAGTGAGCCATGGTGTTAAGATAATGCTAAAGGGCCACATGATTATTATCTAAGAATGTGGCAAAGTTTGTATCTCTTTGGGGGACTTCTTGAGCTAAAGGACTTCTCAAAGGATGAGGATAATTTTCTAGTTTAGAAATGTACTCCATGGATGAGGAGGTAGAAGGGGTTGATTAGTTTGGCGATGGGTTTTATTTTGATAGATTCTTTCTCTAATTACAAGTTATAACCATCCAAGATAAGGGAGAGAGAATACATAAACAATATCACCACTCAAACAAAGAGAAGACAAGAAATGAGAAAAGAAATCAATCACACTCTAAAAAGTATGTTAAGTCCTAAAAGTTCTTTTTAGTCTCTCTTTTGGCTTATGCTTTAAGCTTTCAATAAATTGTGTGTTTAAAATTAGCTTGTAGAGTGAGTACTAAAAAAGAATTCTATGGTTAGTTTTAGGTTTTTTAGGCTCTCAAAAGGATCTATATTAGAAATAAATACATGGATTGATATTGGGGCCTACCCCCTCACTTCACACACCATAACGATAAAGGTGTCAAGTGCTTAGCTAGTATATACCAATTTCTAGAGTTTATACTCAACCAAAGAGTTGAGTTTGTTCTCCCCTTGGTAATGACCTCTAAGTAGGATTACTAGGAAAGGATAAGGTGACTGTTAAGTGATGAAATCCTAGTCAGGCCTTGTCTCAAGTTTTTTAATGTTTGATTGATGTAGGTGGTTTGGTTTAGTATGTGCAACAAGAGTGATACTATGATAAAATTACTGTGCTTTAACTTAAAAAAATTATCTAAACTTACAAGCAAGAAATGGATGCACTCAATTTTAATCCCAAAAGAGAATTTGATGTCATTTATGAGAACAAAATAGGGAGAAGAGCATATAGATGCAAACAACAGAAACTTGAGTAAAGACTCAATGAATGCTAAAATGTTTTAGTGAATTTCTACTTATATTTCAAGAAAGGAAGAATAAGAAACTAGATATGGGTATGGTTGAAAAACTTGTTTGGTTGTGCATGCATTGAATAAAATGATTGTGAAGAACTCCTCTTTGTCTTGGGATGATGACCTGCAAATAAGACAATAGTAAATTAAATATTTAGTTAGATAGATAGTTGGGTGGATTGCCTAGTGCTGGCTAGATCCTGGAAGCATGAGCTTCCTCGGGGGCTATCAATCCACATGTTTAAAAAAATTAAGTTTAGAAAAAAAATATAAATTACTTGCATCAATAATAAAAAACTACTAAAATTGAACACAAGAAATGCTTGATAAATAAATATGACTAAAATGACTAATATAGTAATAAGTGGGTCAATACTAATGTTAAATAGGTCATGTGTGATTTAAAAAATAGGTTGAGGGTCTATGAACAGGTAGATGAAGAGAAAGTGGGATTTGGTTGAGGGTAATGGGGTGAAAATAGCTTGCTTTTATTTCCTACCATAGTGACCATTGGTAGTTAGTGTGAATGTCAACGGTCACCCAAGTGCAATTTAGAAAATAGATTGGGGGTCTATGAATAGGTAGATGAAGAGAATGTGGGATTTGGTTGAGGGTAAGGGGGTTAAAATAAATTGATATTATTTCTTACCATAGTGACTATTATTAGTTGGTGTGATCATCGACAATTGAGGTAATCATCGATGGTTAGATAAACTATCGGTGGTTAACCTAACCATTAGTGTTTACTATGTGGTGGGTCTGGGTTGATGAAAGTTAGATTTATGGGATCATAGATGGAAATTTTGAGAGATTGGTTTGTGCTAGGCTGGTTTCAAAATACAAGTAAAGTAATTAAATAATGGAAAATAAATAATTAGCTTATAAAAGGTTGGTTGAATGAGTGGTTGAGGTGGTTAAATCATTGACAGATTTTGACATGATTCTAGTAGAGTAATGATACTTGGTTGTTGACCAAGGGATGGTGGTAAGTCAAATCTCTGATGTGATGGGTGGATCACTGGATTGTTAGAAGAACACCTACAGAAGAAGCTCTAGATCTAAAATCTCGTAATAGTTGTAGATCCCTTTTCATCTCCTACTCCTCTCTTCTTTTAGGCAAGGAAGGAGAGGTGCAATAAGACATTAAATAGGGTTTCTTATTATAACTCATGCATGGAATAGATCACACATAGATTTAGATGAGGTAATTATAAAAAATAAAGGTGGATTTAAGGGTGATTTAAGTTGGTTTAGATAGTGAAACCTGACTGTCGGTGGTTAAGGTAACCATCGATGGTCACCCTGACCATCGATGGTCAAGGGTCAAAGGTAGGTTGGTTAAAGGGTTGGTTTTGTCCAAAAGGTCAACTAGTTTAAGTTAGGATTAATTTTTAGTCAAAAGGCCAATGGTTGGGCTCAAGGGGGTCCTGAGGTGGTCCAAGGGAATTTCAACATTTAGAACCATTGTGTGCATATTTTTGGTGTCTATCAGAGGCATTTGAAATATGTAGGTAATATCGGGTGTCAATTAAGCCAAAGAAATGTGTTTTTTGATGCATGAAGGTAAAATCATTAGTCATGTTATTTATAAGCATGGTTTGAGTATTGATCTAGAAAAAATAGAGTCTATTATTATATTATCCTTGCCTAAGCATAAAAAAGCATTACAAAATTTCCTTGGTAATATTAACTCTATAGTAAGGTATATATATGATTTTACAATTTTGTCAAGACCTCTTATAGCTATGATCAAGAAAAATTAGACTTTTACTTGAACCAATGAAGGCATAATTTTTTTTAATAAGTCAAACAAGCCATAGCTAGTGCTCCCACTTTTATCAATTCTAACTTTTCAAAAGATTTTGTATTGTATGCATATGCTAATGTTGATACAATTTCAAGAATATTGACACAACATAATCAACAAGGTTTGGAGCACCCCATAGCATTTTTTAGTCAAGGATTTCAAGAATATGAAACAAGGTACACATTTGTTGAGAAACATGTGCTTTTCATAATCAGATGTCTCAAAAAATTAGGCACCTATTATCTAACAACAAGATCCACATGATGGTTATTCATCCTAACATCAAAAAATTATCATTGAACATGGGCATAAGTAAAAAGAGAGTAGGATGGATAATAAGGGTCATGGAATATGACATGGAAATAAAGGTAACCAACTTGATTAAAGGTAAAGGGTTGTGTGAGCACTTAGCTCAAAACTTGCAAAAAATTAAAGAGGTAGTTTTGGTATTGAATGATGAAGATATTACAACTAATCATACACCTTCAACAAATTAATATTAAGATATGATAATGTACCTTCAAATTGGTATGTATCCTCAAAATTTAAGTGGTTCAAAGAGAAGGTACTTGAGGCTGTAATCTATTACTTTTTTGCTTATTGATGGTGTGCTATTCAAAAAGGATGTTAATGGCATGTTGTTGAGATGCATAGAGCCAAGTCAAGTTGAAAGATTAATTGAATAATTTCATGATGGATAAGGTGGAAACCAATTTATATCAAGGATAACATCCATAAAAATAATGAGGGATGGATATTATTGGCCAAGCATTTTCAAAGATTTTCATGCTTGGGTAAGGATGTGCAACAAGAGTGCATTGTTTATAGGAAAGGAAAAACTTATTGCCTTACCTCTTCAACCTATTTTAGTAGATCAACCCTTTGTCTAATGGGGTTTTGAATTCATTGGTATCATCAATTACCCTTATATCTTGGGCCATAAGTGGATTATTACAACCACAATTTACTTTACTAGATGGATAAAGCTAGTGGTTTTGAAGGAAGCAAATGAATCTTGTGTCTTGGACTTCTATGAAGGTTTTTTCATAAGGTTTGGCATTCCTTCCACTATAATTTTAGACAATGATATGGAATTTATAGGGGCTAAAATAAATAAATGATCTATCCAAAACGGTTTGTATCTTATAACTTCTTTCAATTATTATCCATAAGGCAATGGCCTTACTGAGTCTACTAATAAAAATTTGTTGAAGATCATTAGGAGAACCATTGAAGACAATCAAAGGACATGGCATTTAAAATTAAAGTCAACTTTATGGGATGATAGGATTACCTTAAAGAAGTCCATTTAAAATTCACCCTACAAGTTAGTATATGGGAGAGAATATAGATTACCAATTTCACTTGACCTCCCTACTTTGGAGCTGATGCATTAGCTAGAATTATGGGAGATTGAGCCTATGGAAGTGACATATTCTGGACTTATAGAGTTAGAATAAATCATAAATCAGTGCATGTTAGCTATGTAGATACATAAATCACAAGTAAATATATTTTTATATATAAGAACATCTTCAAGGAGCTTTAATGAAGGTGGCTTGATTCTCAAATGGGATAAGGATAGGGCCAAACTAGGAAGACACACAAAGTTTGATTCACTTTAGAGTGGTCCTTACATGATTTATATTTACAAGCCTCATAATGAATTATAAATATCTAAGATGGATGGTGAGGATATCCCAATTCCAGTCAATGTGATTTATCTTAAGCATTATTGCTGAAGATAGGTTCTTCTTTGTACGTATTATCTATTTCTCTTTCTTAGTCTTTCATTATTTCTTCATATACGACACTCTTTTCATAAATAAGTGAACTTTCATCCCTCAAAGAAGTCTTTGCACTTCTAGGACCGAGCATATCACTTGGCAGTCCACAATATATCTATCTAACATTTTATTTGTTTGAGTCTCTTTCTCTCTACAGGTGTCTTCCTCCATAGCCAAAGAGGAGCTCCTATAATGTCTAGATACGGTGCACAACTTAATTCGGGTATCATCTAACCCCTAACCATTATCTTAGTTTCTTATTTATTCTAAATATAATTAGCAAAAATGAGTAGAAACATTCTGGCACATCCAATGGGACCTTGGAGTTTTCCTTGGGTTCATTTCTTCTAAAAAGCAAACGTTCATATAGTTGCATTAGGGAAATATTCTCTTCTTGCATCCTTATTCTATCTCTTTATTTTAAAAGAAATCATAAGCAGGAATTAAAAAGAACATCTGTCTTTTTCTTCTTGTCATTTCTTACCTGCATCTTAGAGTAGTGAAAATTCATACTCTTAACCTTTTCTCAACTTGTTTGCATCTGAACAAAACATTTCAATTTGGGTTAAAAATATATTGCATTTCATTCCTACTTGAATGCATTTTTAGCTCATCTAGTAATTAAAAACACATTATGAATAAATCGTAGTGCACATATGTTACACAACCTGACCACATTCACAATCAAACATATAAACATCCCTGAGATAAGGCCCGTCTAGGATTTCATCACCTAACAGATACCTTACCTTTCTCAGTGATCCTACTTGGATTTCATCACCAAGAGGAGGACCCACTCTATTCTCTAGTAGAGTATAAACTATAGGCAAAGTATATATTGGCTAAGCGGCCCTGCTCGGCTCTGGGTTTGTGAAGTGAGGGGAGAAAGCTCCTAGCACTAGGCCATGTACAAAACCTAATACAAATTTTGAGCACCAAAACATAACCCGAAACCAACCTTAGACTGCCTCTTTTAGGACCTGTTATAAAATCCCAATTCGCAAACATATTCTTCTAAGGCATAAGCCACCATGACTCTAAAGTTTATTCTTAAGAATTTAACATTTAGAGGTTACTTATCATCTTTTCTGATATTTTCATCTGATTATTTGAGCTGGTGAGGATGCATTATTCTAAGCTCCAAAAACAACTCATAATTTTCTTTTTCTTCCAAAAACTTTTAATTTTCTGAGTTTCTAGAAATACACAGACACCGGCATCAGTTTTTCCACTGACATCAACAAATCATCTTCACCAGCATCAATTTTTCCACCAATGTCGGCAACTTTTCTTCACCGGCATCAGTTTTTCCACTGACGTCGGCAACTTTTTTTCACCGGCATCGATTTTTCCACCGACGTCGGCAACATACCAACATTGGTCACTGTCAACAAATTTTCCTCCAAAATAGCAAGATTAAAACCTGACTTTCTTGCTGTTAAACACATATTTTGGTTTTTTGAAACTGAAAAACATAGTTTTTGGAACCTCAACCCTTTTTGCCTTGAATGGTTTTGACATGCAGTCAAGCCAAATCTCTTGTTGACCACGCAAGTCAACAACCACTTCCACCTTCCCCTTCTATATCAAGTCACCAAATGGAGTATAATTTAGAAATTGAACGTACTATCCAACTAACCCCAACTCAACCTCCTATTGTTCCCGAAGGGGATCAAGACTTTGAGAGGTTCCTTGACCTTAATGTCAAGGCTCTCTAACACTATCTCGCAAGAAGCCAAATGTAAGACCCTTCAGGTAATCCTGTTTATAGGATGCCAACTTCCTTGGGTGAAGCAACAATGATATCAACAGAATCTGCTACCCAAACCATAATCACTCAAGCCATTACCTCGACCAATAACCCAACTATGGCTAATGTTCAAAATTTGGCCTCCCCTTCCATTTTTGGACCTACCTCCATCAGGGTTTCCATACCCCCTCAACCACAAACAATTCAACCAAGTTTGACACCTTTTCAGAACTTGATTGTCTCTATCCCACACACTCTTGCACCCATAAACACAAGAGTGACTACCTATCCTTTTATCAGTGCCACCATTCAACCACCTTTGGTGGTATCTAGTCAACTTGTGCCATCCAACTTCACGGCACATGCCCCCTTAGCCTCAACATCAGTCCCTATGATGAACTACCAATATGTTGCACCTACATAAGTGCAACCAAGTACGTCATACACCCTTCCTAATGCCTTCCAGGCACCTTACAACCTAGGGGGTGCCCCACCTGCCAATCTGTCAGTCGATCTAATTAAGATGCTGATGGATAAGATATCCAATCTTGAGACATCCATTTTTGGTTTAAGCAATGTTCTTTCATATGAGCAAATATGCAACGAACCCATTCATCCTTTGGTGCCTATTAGACCATACCCTAACCAGTGGGAAATCCCTAAGTTTACTCACTTTCAGAGTAAAGAGGACCCATAACAACATCTACGAGCACTTAGACATGCTTGCTACCTTATAGCACATGATGATGTGTTATTACTACGCACATTTCCCATGTCACTTTTTGGCACCACCCTTGACTGGTATAGCTCTATTACCAATCATTCACTCTTTTATTTCACTCAACTAGCTCAACTATTTCTTGACCACTTTTCAATCAACATCACTAAGAAGGTCTCCATTACAGACCTATATTCTATTAGACAATTCGACGATGAGTCAATAGCTGACTTCGTCACCCATTGGAGAGGTTTGATCAACCAACTCTCCTTTTCACTACCTCAAATTGAGCTCATTGAGCTCTTTTCAAGAGCATGTGCCAAGCACATCTCATCTACTTTGCAGATCCAAACAATCCACACATTTGGTAAAGCTTTCACCATGGCTCGAAAGCTTGAACTCCACGCTGTCAAAGAAGACAAGGTCAAATTACATAGTAACAATACCAACACAAAATCCAATGACCCTTCTTCTTCCAAACCTTCTTCTTCCCACTCCAAGTGTAAGGGGTCAACAAATTCTGTGGTACTTAGGTCATCATCCTCTACCACAACCAACCAATCTCAGCCCTCCACATCAGAATACATCACTCGACAATTCCAACAATGATACATACAATGTCAATACACTCCAATAGGAGAATCATATGCTTCCATGTTGGATAAACTTGTCAAGCAGGGAATCATTAACCTCCCTCAAATTCAACCACCCCATTTTGACCCCTCAAAAGCCATCCCTACATGGTATAGGGAAAATGACTTTTATAACTATCATTGTGTCAAGGGTCATGACACAGACAATTGTAAAACCTTTAAAAACGTCATTCAAGACATGTTAGACAAGGGGGATATTGTTTTGGATAACCCAAATCTGCCAGCTAACCAAAACTCAAATGTCTTTAGACAACTATTTCCTAACCATACCCTTAGTCAAAACAACATTCAAACCATAGCTGATGACCTTCAAGAGCATAATATATGCACGGTCGACATGGTTTCTAACCAACCTCTCCCATAGTCTAAAGAGGTTAGTCAACCTATTTCTCCACCATGGGTAGAAGAGCCTTCTTCTCCTATTTGTCCACCACAGGTAGAAGAGCCTTCTTCACCTATTTGTCCACCATAGGTAGAAGAGCCTTCTTCACCTATTTATCCACCACAGGTAGAAGAGCCTTCTTCTCCTATATGTCTAGCACAGGTAGAAGAGCCTTCTTCTCCTATTTGTCCACCACAGGTAGAAGAGCCTTCTTCTCTTATTTGTCCACCACAAGTAGAAGATCCTTCTTCTCCTATTTGTCCACCATAGGTAGAAAATCCTTCTTCACCTATTCATCCACCACATGTAGAAGAGTCTTCTTCACCTATTTGTCCACCATAGGTAGAAGAGCCTTCTTCTCCTATTTGTCTACCACAGGTAGAAGAGCCTTTTTCTCCTATTTGTCTACCACAGGTAGAAGAGCCTTCTTCTCCTATTTGTCCACCACAGGTAGAAGAGCCTTCTTCTCCTATTTGTCCTCCACAAATGGAGGCTAGTCCTCCATCCACCCCCCTTTCACATGTGGGAGAGTCTACCTTAACCTCTCCCATATTGGAGGATGCTTTGACAACACCAACGCTGGTTGCCTCACCCTCATCCTTATTATCATCAATGGGGGATCATACTTTCCCCGCTCCTCGACCACACACGGAAGCCATGATCATCCCTACATTCTTTCCAATTAAAGAGCCACATTCTCCAGCCCCTTCTCCGTCAAGAGAAGAACTTGCCACCTCACCCACTTCAGCTGAAGAAGATTTGGTGAAGGTTGATTTGAACCTCACACCACACAATAATAGTCCTCGCACTAAACTAAAGAAGGCTACTAAACCACGCTGAAGAATTACTCCCCCACCTTCATCATTTCCCTCTATTTTGGGCCCACACCTGTCCACCTTAATAGGAGTGCTTCCTAATCCAACACATAACAAGAACAAATTGCCTCCATTACTCTTTCAACCCATCAAAAACATACTTCTTCCAACAAATATGACACATCTAACATCTACACATATGACCACACCACCAACTAAAAAGGTGGTACAACACACTCTTCCTACAACTTCTAAACAGAAGTTGTCAACCTCTACTACAACAAGCACAAACCCATTAAGGGGATCCTATGCTTTGATGTTATGCCAATTATTGCAATCTTCGAGCATTGTCCTCCTGCCTATTAAACCATACCAACCTCTTTGACCAAAACCATCTTGGTTCGATGACACCAAAATCTACTGGTATCATCGCACACCTGGACATGATATTGAGCATTGTTGTGCCCTTAAGGTTTTCATTTGCCAACACCTAAAAAAGGACACCCCTCACATTGAGGCTTCTTTTGACCACTTTTTTGACAAAACACCAACAACATCCCAAACTTCTTCACCTACATCGGGATCCCAACATAAGACTATAGTCCCTCAACCACCTTTATTCAAAATAAACACAATTAATGTGGCCACCAGGCCCCAAACTGTGAAGAATAAAGGAAAAGACCAGACTTCTACCCTTTTGACATGTCCATTCGTCAAGCCCTCTCAACCACCAAAACCCAAGATTTCCATCTTGGGCACATCTCGACCATCATCTTTGGGGGAAATTACTCCTAACCTATCTAATCCACATGACGTTTGGTATAAGTGACTTGTTGACTACTTGACATATTTTATCATCCCTCCTAACCTCTCTGGCAATAGACAGTGAGCTTTTATCAAGAGAACTGCTCGCTACACCATGCTAGGGGGTCTTCTCTACAAATGAAGTCTCGACGGCCTCCGTTTCCAATGCCTAACAACCACTCAGACTTCTCATGTCATCAAACAATTCCATGACAGGCTTTGTGGGGGACATTTCAGTGGTAATGTGGTTGCCAAGTGCATCCTCCGCTTGGGCTATTATTGGCCCACTATTAACCAAGATTGCCACAACTATGTTCGGCATTGTACCAAATGCCAAAAACATACTAACCAACTTCACGACCAACATCGACCAAAACACACCTACAACAAAAATTTGAAAGAGCAAGATTTCAACATCAAAGATCTCATTCTTAAAGAAGCCCAACATATGACCAATTTGAAACGAAGCAAATGGGGCAAGTTTTCTCCTAATTGACTCAGACCTTACATCATAATGCACAAGCATAGATCGAGGACTTATCGTCTGTCTTCTTTCGAAGGCCAGCCAAAACCTGAGCCCCTCAATGCCTTACATCCTTGACCATTTTATTATTAGTCAAGTAATCATTCACTTGACATTTAACTTGAGCTCATCCCTTGAGCAACCCCCCATCATCGTCATTACTATTCCTTTCAACCCTTTCTCGCTATAAACATTAGTCAACCCTTTTGTCAAGCATGAATGCTTTGTCCTAATAAAAGGGAAACCCCTCAACCTCTATAGTCAAGTCCATGACCAAAAAGTTTAGTAAAAAACCAAAAAAAACATAAAATTGGGATGCCTATTCAAAGTTCATAAACTATAAATGTAGACTGCTCCCTCGAAGGATAGTTGCATCATTGCTGTAATAAATAGATTGCTCCCTTGAAGGACAGCTATTCAAACACGTCAAAACATACAAATAAAGATATAGACCACTCCCTCGAAGGATGGTTGCCTAAATTTTGATACATACACATCACAACATGACCATAAAACAAAACAACATCCCCAAGTGGACTTCCCGCATTGATCAGTCTACCATTAAAAAAAAAAAAAAAAATTGACTGACAAACTATTAAGTCATGGACTTGCCTATAGTCATTCTCAGGGTTACCTATAAAAGGGGCAAAGTTATCCCTACCAAAAAGGGGTTACGTTATCCTGACATATCACATATTATATAATCATGCCTATCACCCCAACATACTCAAGGGATTTTGAGCTCACTTAACGTCAAGTGATTCGAATACTTCTCTAACATAAATCAATGGTCAATGATGTAATGCATGAATGGGGATTTTGTTTGCAACAACCCTATCTATGCTATCATTATGGTCCTTGTCAATGAAAGAGAAATACACCTTTCACTTCTTACATACCTTTGTCACATACAACCAAATCATTTTCTGAACCAAACCACACCGAACCAAACCAAACATTTTCAGACCACTAACATGACATAGCCCATTCACACTAGTTTCTATGGACAACAATACACATAGAAACTATCAATTCAACACAATTTATGTCAAGCATACACCATCACCAATATGGACACTTGCTGAAGCATAAATAAACTCATTTCATTTTTAGCATACATCCATCACCAATATGGAAAATTGCTAGGGATGAAAAACCATATAACCAATGTTACAGAATACACCATCACATAATATGGAAAAGGCTATAACATCATCATACATTCATAATTTATAACATAACCAAACCAACCAACAACCTCTTTGAATCTTCTTTAGAACTACATTGGTCTGAGACCCTTAAAATAGGGGCTATGTAGGCAACACTCAGTTGACATGGAGTCTTCTGGGGTTAGCTCAGCCTTTCATCCATTCGTTCATTTGTCTACCTGATGGACCAACCATATAACCTTTTAATCATGACTTAACCTAGTCAAACCCAATCCATAAACAACCCTCTTCTTCCCTTTTAGGGAGAACTACATTGTCCTGAGGCCCTTAAAATAGGGGCTATGTAGGAAACACTCAGTTGACATGGGGTCTTCTGGGGTTAGCTCAGCCATCCATTTGTTCGTCTACTTGATGGACAACCCATTTAACCTTTAACCATGACTTAACCTAGTCCAACCCAATCCATAACCTACCCTCTTCTTCCCTTTTAGGGAGAACTACATTGGCTTGAGGCCCTTCAAACAGGGGTTATGTAGGCGGCACTCAGTTGACATGGGGTCTTCTGAGGTTAGCTCGGCCATTCCTTCATCCATCCATCTAATGGACCAAATATCTAAACCAACCCAAAATCATTACCAAACAACCAACCTTGACACTGAATGAGTTACCTAGACTTCTCATGGGGCACATTAGAGATCACATACATCTCCCCATCCACAATGCACACCACTTGAGATGACTTATATCTCAGCCTGACTCGACCAATGACCCTGGAGATCGCGACTATCTCCTCAGACCATGACCACTTTCGAGACAAATTTGCCTTGGTTATTTTGATTGTATATATGCTACCTCACAAATAGTTAGTAAATTGTTCACAACCCACATTACGACCCTCACAAGTATCAGATCATGTCCAAGTTGATCCCCACTAGTTGTGACATTTTCATGTTTTCCAAGAGCACTTCCTAAGCCCAGGATACTTAGAACACGACGACCATTGGAGCTATAACTTTGATCATTTAACCCAATCAATTATGACTAAAAGTTGGGGCCCGGTTACTTTGATTTTAGCACTCCTCGACCTTGCCTGTGATAATTCGACCTGACTATCACGTGAAGTGGTATACGTGCAATCTCAATTATTGGAGCATTCTCACTCTAACTTCACCATATCCATCCACTATCTATCAAATCGGCACCCAATTTCAGGTTCCCTTCCCTCAAATCCTACTTTGAGGGGGTATACCTCAAATTACACCTATTTTTTGTCTTGCAGTTCATCAAAACAACCAACAAGACAAAAAGGACCTCATCCCATACCTGGGGCAACCTACACTTATTTTTGTCTTGCAGTTCATCAGAACAACCAACAAGACAAAAATGACCTCATGTCATACCTGGGGCAACCTACACTTATTTTTGTCTTGCAGTTCATCAGAACAACCAACAAGACAAGAAAAAGACCTCATCCCATACCTGGGGCAACCTACTCCTATTTTTGTCTTGCAGTTCATCAAGAACAACCAACAAGACAAAAAGGGGCAAATATAGACACCAAAATTGTGTCGACTCCCCCTTGGTCCACTCCTAACACTTACACACTTTATTAATTTAAAATAAATTACTTATTTTAAATTAATAACATCACCCTTGACATCACCCATGGCACCTCACCTTGGACACCTCACCCTTAGACCATTTCTCACCCTATGACTCACCCTTGAGACTAAGTCATCCCTATCCTAACCACCTAAGATTTATTCTCACTCCCTATTTATTCCCTAATTAACCCTCATGCTTAATAACCCCATCATTTGACCATTTACCAATGATTAGTGCACTTGGTAGATGAAGAATGGGCAAAGGGCTAAAAATAGCCCCTTTTACCTGTTCTGCACCCACCGGCGTTGGTCAACTGTCGACTGACACTGGTGGAACTACCGATGTCAGTTACATAAACTGACTTCAAACGTGAGTTAACCCTCTTGAATGGATGGATTCTTAAAATATCAGACTCTCTCTCTCTCCCAGATGCACACACTCTGAGTTCAAGCATTAGACTTCAACCAATGCTCTCCAGGCTATAGAAACTCTACAAAAATAACTCCAGATTGGATTGGAAACACTGTATGAGATATTTGACATTAGCTGTAATAGGGAAAAGCATTCAAACACCTTGGATCTCCACCAAGCAGAGCTAAGTATTCTTCTGCCTTTCATTTTAGTAATTTAGAATACGTTAGTAATTGGTTTCCATTTACTATTTCTGAATACTATCAACCAGACCCGGCTTTCTTCTTGGAGAGGCTGAAAAGCCTTCCTTTTATCCTGACCCTTTTTGAAAACCTGTCCTCTACCTGACTCCTTCCTTAGACCTTATTCATCTCCCTGCAACCCTACACATACCCTTTTAACTCCCAGACCCTTCTGTCGACCATGGACATAACCCTCAGACCCGTTCAAGGCACATTGCCCCTACCGATGTCGACAGACTAACTGACATCAGCAACTTTTACCAATCGACGACGGTAGACTAATCGACGTCGGTGATTATGGAAGACTGACTGTAGAATATAGGTACACATTATCTATTTCTCTTTCTTAGTCTTTCATTATTTCTTCATATACGACACTCTTTTCATAAATAAGTGAACTGTCATCCCTCAAGGAAGTCTTTGCACTTCTGGGACCGAGCATATCGATTGGCAGTCCACCATATATCTATCTAAAATTTTATTTGTTTGAGTCTCTTTCTCTCTACAGGTGTCTTCCTCCACAGCCAAAGAGGAACTCCTACAATGTCTGGATACGGTGTGCAACTTAATCTAGGTATCATCTAACCCCTGACCATTATCTTAGTTTCTTATTTCTTCTAAATATAATTAGCAAAAACGAGTAGAAACAAAAAATTAAAAGTTGTGTGATATCTTATGGGATCATAAATAACATTAATAAACATTATTAGATCAAAATTTTAATGTAAATAATGGATAAAGGTGAAGGTATAGGTTGTAGGGTTTCAAGCATGTAAAGGAAATAATAAAAAAGGTATTTTTTGAGAGGTTTAAGTGATTGATTGAGCATTTTTTTTTTTGTAATTATTAGAGGTGATATTAAAGGTTATAATTCAAAAATAATGAGTTATTTATGCCTCATAAAAATCAATAGAATGTCAAACCCCAGACTTACAAGCATTCAAAAATGAGAAAGTGCAAGGTAGAAAGCACTAAAAAGTGCATATTTTGGGTTTTACTAAGTGAAATATCTTAAAATTTGACATGGATGTATTTTTTTTATATTTTAATATTTAAAATTGGTTTCATGTCTTTATTATACCTTATGATATATAAAATAGTAAAACAAAAGTCTGCACCATGAAGGAAATCAAGGTTTTTGACTAATTTGCTCATAAATACAATGAGAAATGAGTGTTTTAGATATTTATGAGGGAATAACATAAAAGGTGTATAAATAATTTTAAATTATTAATCCATGATAATAAAATGAAAACCAATGCAAAATAGGCTTAGATAATTGAAAAATGGCTACAAGTGACACTACAGGTAGTAAACAAACACTTTTTTTATGAATTTTTGTTTGAGAGTTTGGTAAAGATTTTTCAATATTTTAAATTTTTTATATATTTTAACCATTTATATCTATACAATGAGCATATTATGAGTGTTTGGTGATACATATAACTCATTTTATACCTCTAAATCCAAATAAGGGTTTATTGAGGCCTAAAGAGCATAAAAAAGAATTTTTGGAAGTTGTATGTGGAGTCTAGAGATGAAAATTTGTTTGAAGGGTTTTAAACCATGGTAATGATGTTAAAATAATATTTATACTCATCATTTCTTAAAATAATTCAAATTCATCAAGTTGTAGGTTCTCATTGTGCATTCAACAAGCTTACCAAAATGGAGAAGATGTACACTTCTAAGAAAGGTCAGTATAGAGAGTTATGATTGTTCATCATAAAATTCACTATGATAAAAGATATTTCATGAGAATTAAGACTTAAATAAATAAATGAGTCAATATCTCTTACTTATACACCACCTTGGATGAATAAAATACAAGCTCCATCAATGCATCAAAATCCTCAACAACCTTGCCAAGTAAATTACGTGCTCTTTGCCATTTGGAGATCAAGAAGAGGTCAATTATTTGTGTTATAAAAGGGATCAGGGTTGTATATAGTATTAAACAACATAAAAAATCCTTTTCTCTCACTTATACACCACCTTGGAGTTAATTATGGAAAACTTCAAATCAAATAAGAAGAACCCTTCAATCAACCCTATTAAGGTGGAGAAGCAACATGAAAGAATGGAGGAGTATAATTAAGACTTGATCAAGCCTTGAGGGACTATTTTCATGGAAGAGACTTCAAAAAATTAAAAATTCAAACCTCTTCCTTCTATGCCACCTTGGAGTAATTTGAGTAAGTCAAGAGAAAGAAACATGCATGCAATAATATAGGTGCATAGGTGGGTCAAACTCCAAGATACAAGGAAGATAGCTGAAGTCACTCACTATAAATATGAATAATCTCAAAGAGTTTGAATGTGATATTCACAAGGAGTTAATAAAATATTATCAACACCTCTTAAATCATTTAAGACCATCAAAGCATGTAAGGAAACTAATTCCCTTAAAAATAGGTCATGAATGAGGAACTAGGACTTATTCAAAAAAATTCAAGCAATCTTATCTATCTCTCCTATGACATGTTCAAAGAAAAGAAATTTAAAATCTATATTTACTAAATAGGAGTTTGGAGTTTGGTGTTTGAGTTGAAGGAAGAGTGAAGGATGACTAATCATGATGGATCATCCCTAGTTTGGGGTTGCTTTGTGTTATTTTTCTTGACTTTATTTTCTATATGTGTGTTCATTTCTTGAAATAAGAGATTAGATTATGCTTTTGGATATACAAAAACTCTACCAAAATTTGTAATACATCACCTTTGAGGCAATAATAAGCTAATTTTTCCTTCATTTTTAAGCTATTCATGAAGCGTGTGCCTCATATTCGTTGATGTAACTTAGTGAATGATTGATTTTACTATGTTTATGTCTACATTTTTCACCTTTATGTAGAATATGAGAATTATTAGAGGTCATATCAAGTGTTGAAGTCTGATTTCTACGTAATTTAGAAGTGAATTCAATCTATGTTCATTCTTTCCATGCTAGTGTGAATGTTTGTCAAGACCTTTGTATGAAATATTGATGTAAGAGTCATTGTATGAAGATGAAGTGAATGTGTGAAATTTATTTAGCTTCCCAAGTGTGCCACATATAGGCATAATTAACTTTAGCATTGGTGTATCACCCCAAATTTTTAGTTTTAATGTTCATTCTAGTTTAAGTATTGCTCCTTTTACCCTTTTCCTAGTCAAGAAATCACCAAATTAGAGAGTTTAGAGAGAAGTAGGTGAGTATACCAAAGGGAAACAACCCTTCATCTAGAGATTCTATCCAATACAAGGCCACCCAAACCTTGAAGCATTTCTATTGTGTAAACAAAAGTGAGAATAAGCACACATTCTTGCAAGGGTGTACTTCTAAGTGATAATAATTACCATTAGATTCAAGTATAAGGAAGATATTTCCAAGGTCTGATTCAAATTCTAGACCCCATTCTATTACCAATTCCCCCAATGCAATATAGTCTCACCTCAAATCTTTCACATGGCAGCCCAAAGGAACCAGTTGTTTGTTGCATTTGATAGAGGTAGTCCATTGGCTCTCTAACAATATGATGACATAACCATTATATCTATAATGTAAGATTATGAAGACAATGTCAGTTTCTATTTTTAGTAAATAAACTAAAATAATTACTGACAACTCACATCTTAAGCCTAAGTAATAGGGTATGAAATGATAAATAAATAAATAAATATACTAATAGAAGACAAAAAAAGCACTTACCTTCCTATAATGAATCCATATTGAAATCAATGTGAGAGAAGGCTTATGCTCAGTATTGTGAACAAATGGTCATTGAAAGTACTAATTCTTTGTGAGTAGCACCTTCTCTTGGTCCATTGGTAATTAGCTCTTCGCTTGAATTTTAAATGAATATTTCTAGCAATAATTTGGCATTATTTGTTTGCACAAAAAATATTGTTGAAGGTGTATGCGAACCTTATTATTTATAGTTTTCCTGAAATGGGGAGGATCAATTATGACAATCCATCTAAAGATCAAGATGTGTGGCCCAAAATTGGTTCAATTTTGGAGGCCAAATACATTTAATATTGTAATTAATATTGCACTTATGAGGCATGGGTTGTACAAATACAAATATTCATTTGCATTAAATTTTAAGTGCTTGACAACTTCATGGTGATGTCATCATTCTTGATATTTTCTAATGATGTCATCTTTTTAGATATTTTGGTGTGATATCATGATGATGTCATCTTTTTAAAATATATTTTGGTTGAATTTATGAATTTATAAAAATAGATATTCATTAAGTGGCCATGGATATTTTAGGTAACCATTTAATTTGATTTGATCAATTAAGTAATTTTGATTAGATTTATTGCATTTTCTCAATTTTGATAGGTTGTCCTTCACACTTGATTGAAATCATCAATTTACTAGGTCATAATTTGACATGAGATGAATAGGAGGGAGGTTATGGTTATGTGAGATGTATTGGCCCAAATAGAGATACATTGATGTGATTTAGGAAACTTATGTCTGATGTGAAAATGAATTTGGTATGAATAGTGATATATAGGCTTAATTTACATTATTTTATAGAAATCATTCTGATTTCCATTTAGACATAGAAGTGGACAAAAGAGTGTGTGTGCATTTTTTACTTATTTGAGAAGGCATTATAAGACACATGCATAATAACATATTTTTAAATAATGAAAAAATCCTTAAGAAGAAAATTTTAATGATTGATGAATGATGTGTTGACAACTATAATTTGTTACAAGCCAACATGCACAAGTTAATGAGCCTTAGATTTCCCCTTGAGGGAATGGGTAGTAAATAGTATCATCAAACATGCCCTCAAAAAGAGGAAATAACATGATCTAGAAGAAGAGTGAAATTAATATATCGATGTGATTAATCTATATGAGCTAATGCTTGCAAACTTTGATTTTCAATGATGAAAAAGTTAAAAAAGGTTTTCCCCAAAGTGAAGAGAAGTGGAAAAGATGCATCCTAAAATAAGTGTCAAACTTTGTCAAGCCCAAAATAGGGTTAAAGTTGTAGGCTTAGGGAATGATCTATCTTGAAGCAAGTGACATACTTTGTCATACCCTAAATAGGGTGAAAGTTATGGGCTTGGAACTATAAGAAAGGATAAATGATGGAAAATAGGCCCAAATAGGGAAGTCTTGATTGAATAATGATGTGCCCTAGTAGGGCATATATGATCATTGATAAATTTATTTACCCTAATAGGGATAATTTGATCATTTATTGATCTAAATAGTGTGCCCTAGCATGGTAGATTAGCAAGAATAGCTCAAAATATATAACCTGCTACATAAAATAAAGATGAGTGGATGAAAATTTAGATGTAGTGGTCTAATGACTTTTCAAATATGGAAAAATCAATAAACAACCAAGCACACAAGCATTCACAAAATTATGAAAGGCATTATAGGAAGAAATTTATGGAGATTGAAGAATAATGGTGATGGTATGAATGGTGATAACAATGATTGAGATGACCCAAGATACTCCATGTATCCAAGTGCTACCTACATAATCAAAATGGACCTTAGGCTAATGTAGTTCTCCCAGAAGTGATAGAAAATGGAATGAGGAATAGAATAAAAGAACAAGAATTGAGCAATGTGGATGATTTAGTTATAAGTGCCAATGTGGAGATGCTCATCCTTATTATCATTAATATAACTAGAATGGTCAATTGTTTTAATTTGATCAAGGAAAATGGGATGATTTTCCAAGTGAACAAGGGGAATTATCATGGCTCCATTATTTAGTAATATCACTTGTCCTTTATTTAATATAGCACATGATGGTATGCACCATGATATAAAGACTATGATGGATTGGTCTTAATGTGTATAAGGACTAACTCCTGATCCAATAAAAAATTAAAAATAATGTATCAATGATAAAAACCATGATGGTAATGTTGATGTATGGCAATGGATGGACTCAAGTACAAGTGCAAAGAATCACCCTATGAATGCATATGGATAGAGTTAAGGCAAATTAAGGAAAGAAAATAAACAAGCAAACAAGCAAATAAATAACGAAGCAAATAAACACACACAAAACTTAAAAATAAAAGCAAAAAAAACATCTTGTTATTAACCAAGTCCAAAATCCACATGTGAAGGATCAATGGAATGGTAAATAGGTGGTGCCCCAAAGCAAGGCTATGAAAGGGGATGCCATTTGGGGATACGATATCCTAGAATAACCTACATGATTACACTACCCTAGGAGGGTGAAAGCTATGAGCTTGGCCTAAAAATATGAATTGGATGGTGCTCCTAAGCAAGGATACATGCAAAGGGAAGGTCACATCCCCAAAGTGGTTGAAGGGATTTGGAACCAAAAATGAATCTATCCATATAGATAAGTATTAGGAAGGACACATCCTAATGGTTTCTAAAATAATTGGCTCAATGACTAAGTTACCCCAAAGTGGGTGGATTGAGGATTGTTGACTAGATTTAGGACAAGACAAATGTGTTTGAATTTTGGGGCTTTATATCTCTTGAGGGTATTGTAATGTGGTTTAAAATGTTTAGGTTTTTATGGTTTAATATCTCCCATGAAGATATGAATCCTTTTCCAAATTTTTTTAGGATTTTTTGAAATGTTTTGAATGTTTTTGGGTATCTGAACTCAATGGAGAATTAAAAAATATAGAATGGTTTAACTAACAAAATGGCAAGATAATTGGCTTAGGTTTCTCATAAAATGGTGAAATCATGTCTTAGGTTGCTTATAAAATGGTGAGAGTGTGGCTTAGGTTTCTCATAAAATAATGAAAGTGTGGAATAAATGTGTAATAATAATAAGGCAAGGAAAAAGTGCAAGGCACAATGAAAAGGTATAAAAGGATGGAAAGACAATGAACATGGAAAGGCAATGAAAATGGCAAGGTGAGGGAATTATAAAATTTCATGATTCTATTATACTTGATAATGTGGAGATGCACTTCTTGATTAACATATGATATAACTAGAATAGTCAATTATTTAAATTTCTATCCCACACCCCTTTTGAATAGCTTCTCTATCAAGAACCTAATGTTGATGTAAACTCTAATAATGTTGTTAGATTCATTGGTTAATGATTATATTTCCTCCAAACCTCTAGACAAAATGTCTTCATAGCATCAATGAAAGAAAGTGTAGCTAGGAATGGTAAATGATGATAGGCATTGGATAAAAAGTCTGATTGGGAAATGGAATATAGGTCTATAATGGAATGTATAAAGGTTGGGAAATAAATGAAGATCAAGAATTTTAATCACACACAATGTTGTTGATTCTAAATTTGACGTAATTTTGGTTGTGGTGGGGCTGAATTCTTTTGAATATGCTCTTGATAGGACCACTAGATTTTTTTGTTGTTTGGGCCTAAAAGATGTTACAATATAATTATGATTTGAATTAGTAGTTGTACTAATGTGTACTTCAATAATTTCTTCATCAAGTAATGAAGAAATGTTATGCTCAAATATTGGCACCTCGAATAGGTTTTCACCAATAAAGTTAGCTTAATTATCCCATAGTTCCTCCAAGAAGGTTTCACTAAGGAGCATTGACTTTTGACTTTGATTGTCTTCTAGTGCCTTAAACAAGGTTTCACTAGAAGATTCTAAGTTTTAACTTTGATTGTCCCCTAGCACCTTAGACAAGGTTTCACTAGGAGATTATTATTCTTTTGCATGGATGTGGTCTTGGCCCCTTGATTTTATGTAACTGGTATGTCTCCATGGATTTAGTTTAACAACGTGTGATTCTATTGGTCCTAATCAGTGTTTTTGGGAGGTGTAATGTCAATATAATGGATAGGGTTATTGGTGTCAATGGAAAGTGGAATGGAATAACAAAAGGTGACATAATCCTCATAGAGGCTACTAGGAGAACATTTGTCAATGCTAAAGAAAATGTCCTCAATAACTGTTGAAGGATCACAACTATTTGCTAATTATGAATGTGATTGTAACTCAAATGGATCTGAATCTAATGTTGAGATTGATGTTGATTCTAATTTTAATGCTAACTATGACATCAGTTCAATAATGGAACCTGACTCTAATTCTAATTATTCTTATGATGTAGATGCTAAACCTAATGTTGATTTAGAAACAAAACCTATCTCTAATGTATATATGACTAGAAATATGTCATGTTGAATGTTTGGCAATGGATGAGAATTGGCCTACACTTCAATAATATGTTCTTTAGAAATTAGCTCAGCTAAAAAGAGTTCAACAAATACTGGCTTGTTAAAGTGAGTCTCCTCAAAGATAGGGGAATGGTCAAAGGGTGATTCTACAAAGACTGGATTGTCAAAGTGAGGGTCATAAAATATAGGGGAATGGTTGAAGGGTGACTTATCATAGGTTGACATAAAAATTGAATCTAGGACATCAATTAAGTGAATGGCCTTAAATATTGTGATACTCATAATATTTCTCTATTCGGTACCAATGGGTTTGGGAGCATTTTCATCAAAATATTGGGGGCATGGATATCTAATCATGTTTTTTATGAGTAATTGGTAAAATATATCTCTCAAGGATTCCTTGGGCAAACTTTCCCTTTGGGGCCATGTTTGGTTTGAAAGTCTTGGTCTATGGAATTGGAATGGGCCCAAAGAGGGAAAACTTAGCCTTGGTCTTGGTGATTATTCCAAAGAGGATGGTCGTGGGCTTGGTAATTGGTATGGACCAAATGAGGTTAAACTTGGTTTTGGTAATTGGACCAAAAAAGGATGGTTTTGACATATGATAATTGGCATGGCTTGGCTTGGAAATTAGAATTAGCTCACAAAGGGCAGCCTATGCACTTGATAAGAAATATATTAAAGAAGGGAAAACTTGGTACTTATAATATATGTGCCCAAAAGGAGGAAGCCTTAGTACTTTAAAATAAATGTGGCATGTGGGTTTAAAATTAACCCTAATTCAACATTGAAATGGATTGGTAATAGGCATGTGGGTTTAAAATAAACCCTGATTTGGATTTGTTTGTCTCATGATTGGTACATGGGTTCAAATATTAAACTTGATTGGATTGGAATATGGGTTCAAAATAAACCTGAATTTATCATTGTTTAGAATGTGGGTTCAAAAGAAACTCTGATTCTGGCATGGATTTTCAATTTGGTTGAAAAACTTGATGTTTAGAAAAGGTCTATGTGAAATATATTTCAAACTTGGTCAATTTAGATTTGGAACTTAGCACTTGGAATTTGGTTTGAATTTGGGAAATGGTTTAAATTAAAATGGACTTTGAAATTAGTCTAAAAATGAAAATAGACTTGGTCTAAGTTTGGCATGAAATTGAAATGGAATTAGGACTAGATGTGAAATGAAAGTGGACTTGATCTAGGTTTGGCATGAAATTGGTCTTGGAAATGAACCTAGTCTAAGCATGAAATTGAAGCTACTCTTAATTCTAAGGATCCTAACTTGAAATAAAAAGGCATACTCAATTTATGTGGAAACTTGGAAACAAGATAATGACATGGTCTCAGTCTAAAAAGGAAATTATACTTTTGAAATGGATGGTGTCAACTTTGGTCTAGGTAAAGGTCTTAAACCAAACTAAAAATTGATCCAAGTTACATAATTTAAACACAAAAAAGGAGAACAAATCAATCCCAAGTTCTAGGTAAGACTTTAGTGCAAACCAATTGTCTTTAGATTTGAACCTTGAAAGATGGATTTTAAACTTGGTTTGAGATACTTAGATTTTAAATGAGAAGTGGTCTAGGCCAAAATGAGAAGCTTAATGATTTATTTCAAAAATTAAGGTACAAATGATTTTTCAAGTCTTTGGTCTAAGGCAAATGGTTTCACCAAATTTGGTCAGTATAATATTTCTTTATGTGAATGGTGCATATATCAAGTGTTTTGGTATCAAACTTATTTATTTTCATGAAAGGTTTTTAGACTCAATTATAAAAAATAAGAGTTACACAAGCATACATTCCTATCTTAATAACTAACATAAGGTTTACATAGTATTAACCAAATTTCCATCGATATACCAGTTCTTGAGACAAATTAAGTCTTAATCCAATAAATAAAAGTGCATGAAGGTAGAATTTTTATCCCCCTATATCTCTCAAGAACTTGTATGTGGCACGTAAATTAGAGTGTAAAGGCAACTTGACATTGGTTGGATAATCCATGATAAGTATGGTCCATTAATCTAAATGTTTTGAAGTGGCTTTTTAGATGGTCCACAAGCATTTAAAAACACTTGGGCACAATAAAATATCTATCACTTGGATGAAAAACTATATAAATTTTTATAAAAGGGTATTGTCCATTTCATAACCACTCCATTTATTACTTGCTAAGTAGAGATGTCTAGACTGCTGCATGCTCTGAGACCCTATTCAGCTGGTCAGGTTAACTACTCAACCACTATCCCAAAAAATAGTACACTCAATTTATATACCCCACCAAATAAGTGGGGTTGGTATGATGTTGAGAGATGAAACCCCAAGTCAATACACCCCTAATGAACTTGTGAAGAGGTGATCCAATTTTAGGTCACCCACATTCAATAAAATAAGGGGAAAGTAGACATGACTTGAACTCCAGGCTACAAAGAATAAGTTGCATAGTCCCATTTTTGAGTCACCCTAAGTAGGGGAGAGCATACATACAACTTTGTTAAATAATGCTAAAAAATAAAATATGAAAGTGAAAGTGCGAAAGTAAATTATTTTTCAAAAACCAAAATGGAAATGTTTGAAGGCCTTGTAAGAAGCTGGTATTAAAAAACACAAAATTTATTAAATTTATAAACATTAAATGTAAGTGTAAAATGGTCTTGTTTAATGTTTTAGGTCTCTTATCTTTGCTTAACACCCTGCAACAAATAGTTAGAAGATTGATTTAAGCAAAAAATTTGGTTTTTTAAACTATAGTCTTTGTCATCCTGCAAGTAAATAAATGATCCCTTTTTCACTTTCAATTTTATGAAAAATATATGCATAATTAACACAAATTAACTACACAATCTGAAACTTCATGAGAAGACATGTAGTTTTAAAAAAATCATCGAAAACATAGTTCAGATGACCATAAATGAAGCTCTAGAACATGATCTTCTGACCTTCTATCCAAACCATGCATTTTTAGGTACAATAGTGTCCTTGAGTGATGTTAGGCCATGGATTTATAGTCCAAGCCACATATTTTCACTTAGAAACCCAAAAGTAGGATTTTAGAAAACTTTAGTGAAAAAAATCATATTAAACCATGATTAAAATCAAGTAATGGTATACAAATATGTTTAGAAGTAACTAGAATGATTTATTGGTTGCAGGTGTCCCACCCGGGATGCCAATATGTAATGTAGGATTACAGAGATAATGTTACTTTATATTGTTAGTGGATAAACCAAAAAAATAAATGACAACTAACATTCTAATCCTAATTACTAAGGTGAGCAATGACAACAAAATAAAGATATCTACTAATAAAAGACAAAAACACCATTTACCTTCCTAGAATGACTCTATCTTACAATCAACATGAGATAAGGCTTGTGCTTGGTATTTTCAAAAAATGGTATTTGACAATGCTAATGCTTTATGGGAAACACCTCCTCTTATTCCATTGGAAATTGGCTATTGGCTTGTTTTGGCAATGAAGTTTTTTATCAATAATTTGGTGTTTGCACAAAAGAGCTTATTTAAGGTGTGTGAGAACCTTGCTATTTATAGTTTTCCTAGAATAAGGAGGATCAATTGTGACCATCCATCTCAATATGAAGATATGTGGACCAAAATTGGTTCAATTTTAGAGGCCAAATGTATATAATGTTGAAATTAATATGGCACTTATGAAATAGGGATTGCACAAATCTAAATATTCCTTTGCATTGAATTTTGAGTGCTCGACAAATTTTAGGGTGTTTTATGCATGATGTCATCATTCTTGCTATTTCATGATGATGCCATTTTTAAAGATATTTTGGTTAAATTTATAAAAATATATATTCATTAATTGGCCATGGATACTTTAGCTAACCATTTAATTGGATTTGAATAATTAAATAATTCTGATTAACTTTATTGCATTTTCTAAATTTTGACAAGTTATCCATCACACTCAGTCTAAATCATCAATTTACTAGTCATAATTTTAATGGATATGGATTGGAAGGACGTTATGGTTGTGTGTAATGTATTTTTCCCCAAATAGGGATACATTGACATGATTTAGGGAACTTACGTCTGATGTGTAGATGAATTTGGGATGAATAGTGATTTCTAGGCTTAGTTTGCATCGTTTGATAGAAATTGATCTGATGTCTATTTAGACATAGAAGTGGACAAAAAGGAGAGTCTATAATATCCATAAATAACATTCCATCCTTCACTGGCCAAAACTATGCAACACTTATTGAACACATCTAGGATGTTACAAACATATGTTCAGTTCATCATGCTACCCAAGATAATGTAGCTATGAGGCTTCTAGATACATCCTTGAAGGGGAAAGATATCCAATGGTATAAAGGTCTAAAACCAAGTTCAATCCATAATTGGGATGAGTTGGGATAAATAATTTTCTAGCATTTCAAGGATAAAAGTGACTGCCTTTCAGTCACAAGTACATGGTCAACTTTAAATTCAAATTCACAAGAAGCAACTAGCCACCATCAAGATAACTCCTCACAAGTACATGGTCAACTTCAAATTCAAATTCTATAAGACATGAGATAAAATCCCACCCTTGGTGAAGCCCAATCTAAATAAAACTTTCTCATACTAGTTGAGATCCCTAAATAGTGATATTTTTGTCATGATATAGTCCATGGGAGGCACAATGTTATGAGTTACATATGATATTTCCATAAGGGATGATAATAAATTGATTCAAGTAGGGAATATTACCCCTAGGCCTTTAATGCCTTTATTCCCTAAACACCCACCAACATATCCCATTTTGGCATCCATTCTAATAGTTACTAGCCAACCAACTAGTCAAGGGACATCTCTTCCTAATGAACTACATGAAGTGAAATCACTATTATAGAGCTTTGGAAATGAATCAGTTTCCTTGAAGAGGCAAAAAATATATAATTTTTGGCCTTATAAATCATAAAATCATCCCTTCCAACCTAATAGACAACCCTATCAGGGAAATTCTCAAATATAGGGCTAAATTACTCATGTTAGGACTTAAAATAGTCACAACCCCAATCCTATTAGTACCTCAAAGACAATTGTGCCCATGCAAAACAAATTGGTTTAGGATTATGATTGGTGTTTTCCTTGTAACCAATCTCACAATCAGATAATTTATGAAAATTGAGTACTTAATTAGGCTCTAATGGTTTAAAGTGTGGCATCTTCCTTAGGCCAATCTAGTGAACTAACTCTACAAGTTGAAGGAGGGCATAAACTAGCTCAAGTACAAGGTGAGTCCACTCTTGTGAATTGGCAAGAAGGTGATTTCTATTATATGAACCAAACTTGAATTCCAAGCAAAGGTGGAACCCATTTAACATACAACACAAGGTTTAAGAAAAGGGTAATGGAGGGAGATTCATTTTCCTCGATTGGTCAAGTTGTAACTCCACATATTTCTCAAGAGGATACTAAGGAGAGATAAACTATTGGATAACCTCAAATGCAATCAAATCAGGTTGCCCCTAAAGAAATATAGTTCCAAACTAGCACACATTAGAAAGAGGATATAGTTGTACCTAAATTATAGATAAAGGGAGCTCAAGTACCCTTAAATATTGTTGAGTAGATGAAGAAAACTAGTTTGAATGTGACCATGTGGGAGGCTCTATCATCCTAGATCAAAGAGACTTGTTTAAGGAAGCCTTAAGTCATCTTGGTTAAATAAGTAAAGTAAGTACAACAACTATCCCTACTAGTCTATGACAACCTAAGGAAGGATATAGTGGCAAAATTGGTAAACCTTATCCATTTTACATTTCCATTATCATTAGAAAAAACCTTATCCATAACTATATGATTGACTTTGGGGAAATCAACTATGTCATGTCTAAGAAGATAGTTGATTTTGTAGGTCTAGAGTATGCTCCTATCTCAAAGGGACTACTCCAATTGGATGGTTCAACTATTAGGATTGTGGGAATAATAAAAGTCTTAAATATAACCCTACATGCTTGTCTAAGTATCTATATTATCCAATATATTGTAGTCATTGTTTTACTCCTATATTTTGACATATTCCTGGATTGTGACTTCACTGCTAAGCTAGGTGGATACTTGTCTTCTAATTGGTCCCATATATTTCTTAGGACTAGGTCTAGTCAAGGTGAGTAGGTTGCTAGTCATGAAGCCACTACTCTTGTCAAAGAGGTCCTTGATTGCTTACTTGAAATTCTTGAAGAGGATTCTATTTTGACAAATCTTGTCAAGGGACAAGAGCACCTTAAGGGCATGTGATAGTTTTACTTTGATGGTTATAGGAGTAAGAATGGGGATGATTCATGTATTATATTGATCTCTCCTCAAAGGGAGAAGTATTTTTTTATCATATAAGTTGTAATTTAGCTTCATTAATAGTGTAACAAAGTATGAGGCACTCATTCAAGGCCTCCAAGTGGCATAAAATAGAAGGATAAATTTGCTTCAGGTGCTTAGGGATAGTGAGTTGATTATGAATCAGATTATAGGTCAAAGTGCATCTAATAACTAATTTTTGAAGGCCTACAAACACATGGTATGGGAACTTATTGAAGGCTTTGATGCCTTCAACATACATGTCATGCCAAGAAAGTAGAATGCTAATGCATATAGGCTTGCCAGAGTGGGATCACAATATGATATTCCTAATGATGTTGTGAGAAGTTTAGATCAAATTGTCAAGCTATTTGTTAGACCTATAGTTCCTGACAATAATGTTAGTTGAAAAGTATTTGAGAATGATGCAAAACTCATCAAATTTATACAAGATAAATCAGAGTTCTCAACTAAAAAACATAAAAAAATCCAAGATAAATATGAGGCTTAGATAATCTAGTTAAAGGGCAAGAAGTTTCCTAAGGGTTAGTTACCTTATAAAGCATATTCAACTTGGATGACCAGCTTAAAGGGGAGAAGATGAACATGAAGATCAAATATGAGTACTACAAACTAACAGCCATATTTGATGGTAAATTTATAAAGGTTGGTAAGTTATGCCATTAATTTGAAATTGATGATTTTATTGGCCTTTTAAAAAAATATGATGATATATTTTCTTGGAGATACCAAGATATTAAGGGCTTTGACCCAAACTTGGCCGAGCATACCATTGAGATTGATCCAAGTTCCAAATTATTGAGAAAAATGTAGATGCCTATAAAACCCAATCTCGAGTCATTGATGAGAAAATAAATTGATAAGATAGTTCAAGCCAATATCATATTCCCTATAAAATATTCCTCATGGGTGACCAACCTAGTCCCAATTAGAAATAAAAATGGGGATATTAGATTATGTGTGGACTTTAGGGACTTTAATAGAGCTTCCATTAAGGATAATTACCCTCTTCCTCCTATGATAAAATACTTTAAATTATGGTAGGGGTTGAGAGGTTTTCACTTTTTGATGGTTATTTAGGTTATAACTAGATTCTTGTGCAAGAATGTGACCAATACTAGACAACTTTTACTACTAAGTGGGCTACTTATGCTTTTAGGAAAATGCCCTTTGGGTTGACCAATGTTGGTGCAACCTTCAAAAGGCCCATGGTTATGGAATTTAAGGGCCTTATTAATGACATAATCTTGGTTTAATTGGATGAAATAATTATTTTATATAAGCATTTAGTTGATCACTTAGATCACTTGAGGAAAGTATTTGATAGATGTAGAGTTTGGTGTGTCCTTGAACCCCAAAAAGTATGTATTTTCTATCTATGAAGGCAAATTATTAGGGCACATGCTTTCCAAGGATGGAATAGAAATTAATCTAGAAAGGGTGGAAGAAATCTTGGCTCTCTCACTTCCAAGTCACAAGAAAGGACTTCAAATATTCCTAGGTAAGATCAACTCTATGAGAAGGTTCATTCCTAAGTTTGCTTCTTTAGTAAAACCTCTCAATATTATGCTCAAGAAGAGTGTTACCTGTAGCCAAAAAAGATAAGGTAAGGATAACTTTGAGTCAATAAAAAGATAAATTTCTCAATCCCTTACACTCATAAATCCATGTTATGATAAATATTTCATTCTGTATGCTTTTGGGGGAAATGAGAGTATATCAGCCACATTAGTACAAGAAAACAATGATCTAATAGAACATCCCATTGCATTTTTTAGTCAAGATATTAAATATTATGAGCTAAGGTATGGTTTTTTGGAAAATCAAGTCCTTGTTTTCATAATAACTCTTAAACAATTTAGACATATTCTCTCCAAAAACAAAATACAACTAATGGTTTCACACTCAAGTGTGAAGGAATTCTTGTTGAACAAGGACAAGGAAAAAGAGAGCTGATTGGATAATAAAGGTAATGAAATATGACATTGAAATAAAGGTTACCAATATTTTATGAGTAAAAATCCTATGTGAGTATTTGGTAGTAGAATTAGAGGCTAAAAATAGTATAGTCCTAGTGCTATAAAAAGGTCAACAAGTTGATCGTGAGGTTCTGAGCAGTTGGACTAAAGACATGTCTACCTTCTTGCAAACCAATGAGTATCCACATGGCCTTAATAAGGATAAAAAAATATATTTAAGAATTAAATAAATTCCATATGTAATTATTTATGGTGTATTGTTTAGAAAAGACATTAGTAGATTTATTTTGAGATGCATAGAGTCTAACCAAGTGGATAAGGTGCTATAAGAGTTTCATGATGGCCCATTAGTAGACCATTTTTCACCAAATAATATTTTTGTTAAGGTAACTAAGGAAAGTTACTATTGGATAATATTATTTAGATATGCACATGCATAGGTTATAAAATATAATAAGTGTACCTTATTCATAGGCAAGCAAAAATTAACAACCCTCACTCTCCACCACATCTAAGTAGAGTATCCATTCATGCAATGGGGTTTATTTTTCATTGGTATGATTAACCCACCTTCAAGTACTAGTCAACAGTGGGTTTTTAATACCATATATTACTTCACAAGGTGGACAGAGGTAGTGGTACTCAAGGAAGCTAATGAGACATCTGTGTTGGACTTATACAAAGGTATTTTCACTAGGTTTGGTATTCCAACAACTATCATATCTAAAAATGCTCTAATTTTTGTTGTCACTAAGATAATTTAATGGGAAGTAAGGAATGGTATTAATTTGAACACTTATTCCAACTCTTAACACTAAGGAAATGGCTTGGTAGAATCTACAAACAATAATATTATAAGGATCATCAAAAGGACCATAGAGGAGAACTAAATACCTTGGCATATTAAATTTAAAACAACCTTATGAGATGATAGGATCACTCAAAAGAGAGTTATAAATTCCACCTTCATGTTGGTTTATGGGAAAGAAGCAAGACCACCATTATCACTTGCGTTATTAGCACTGAACTCACTCAATAACTGGATTTGATGGAAAATGATGTTATAACTATGAGGCTAGCAAAATTTATGGAGTTAGAGGAAGTTATAAATTATGGAATACACACTATGGTTCTTCACCAAGCTCAAGTAAAGATGAATTTTGATATAAATGTAGTTGATAGAGGCTTAAAAGAAGGAGACCTACTGTTGAAATGGGATGAGGATAGGGCCAAAGCTAGAAAACACACTAAGTTTGATGTCATATCAAGTGGCCCCTATGTCATAGTCAACTATAAATAATCCACTAATTTTAAAATATCCAAGCTAATTGGAGAAGAGCTACCAATCCAAATCAATGAGATTCATTTAAATCACTATACTTGAGGTCATTTTAGACCTTATACATAGTAGGTTAGTTATTTTTTACTCTTTCTAAATGTTGGTTTCACATTGTTTGAGTAGCCTAGTTGTTCTCCCTTTTACATTAGGTGATGTTATGCATGTTATGGTTTTTTATTAATATTTGTTTTTTGTTGTTGAGGCATTTTCAGTCTTCTTAAGGCTAGTCTAGTAGAGTGTCACTTTCAAACTAAGTTCTTTACTGACTCCATACTTGATGGATTTTATAAGGCAACTGGTCTAAGTGTTTAGGCAGGCAAACGCCCCTTGGAGGTCACTAGAATATTGTCTATCCTATCCATATTTGGTTCCTTGAACACTTTCACACTTGGAGAGGGGTATTGTTTGAAAAAATTTGTTGTGTATGATCTTTATAACACTTTTATGATGACTATTGTGGCTTAGAATTAGGTATGTCCAAGATTGTTCATGTTTCCTGAGTAGATTTTAATTCATTGAGACCCAATAGGCATATTTGAGATCTTAGGTTGGTGTTAGCTTGGTAGAAGGTCTATGTGCATGGTCTTTCATCAAGGAGTATATCAAAAGTCTTATGTGAAGTCACTGAAACCTTTTTAAAGCTCATTTCTATAACCAATGATTACCAAGTTACCTCTATTGGAGCCCACATGGATGTCTACCAATGAATTTTTTTTTCAAATATCTTGGATAGGTTCATGTTTGAATTAAGGTCTTTTTGAGGGCACTTCAATGAGAAATGTGCCTAAAAAGGGCTTATACCAAGTTTTTAAGTCATGAAATAAGGTTTTAAATGTTCTAAAAGGTCTTCATGAGCCCTCATTATGGTGTAATAATAGGTATGCCTAGAAATGGTCCACCCTCTTAAGTATTTTCTTCATTTATTGTGATCTAGCGCCCTAAATGAGGTTTTAAGTTGAAGTCTTAGTGAGGACTAGTTGATAGTTAGAGGTATGAGATGCTTTTAGGGGTTGTAGAGGTTATATGCATGTAACTAGGATCTAAAACCTTCCTCAAACATATATAAGGTGTATCAATCCCTCTTTGATGCCTCAACATGTAAAACAAGGCATGAAAGCTATTAAATATTAAGGTTTTCAAGAAGTTATAGGTTTTTAAGAGGGTTTTCTTTAAGTCATAGAGCCTAGAAGAGGTATTCAATAAAACAATAGGGTCACATTAGGTCCCATCATAATCCTTAGTCCCTCATATGCCTTCAAAGAAGAGAACTTGACTGACAATCCTTAAAATATGGTAAAATTGATCTAATATTTGGCTCATAGGCACCTACAGGTAGTTTTCATTAATGAGCCATCCTAGTTTAAGAGTTGCATGGATAATTAAATACATTTTATGGCATATGTGAGGTCTTGAAGGATCACCTCTAGGTGTTTAGAGGGAAAAAGACTAAAATAGGGCTATGAATAAACACTAACAAGCCTAAAACAACTTATAAACAACCTGAGAGAGACACGTTTAAGGATTTTATGCACTCTTAAAAATGCATGGAAAATAATGGATGATGTTAATATGTTTACTAGGCACCATATTGAGTCATAAAGCTTGATTAATAAGCTTGGAATCATGTCAAATGGTCAAGAAGACCACAAATAGTCTTAAACCCTATTAAACCCTAGAACCTACGAATCCACTTTTCTAAGGTGTTAAAGCTTGTCTAAATGGGATAGATGATTTTTTAAAGTCATATAATGGTGTAAATATCATTTAGGATCACTTAAGAAAAGGTCATAGTTTGTAGGCCCATGGGAACCATTCTCAAGGTCTTCTTAAGGTTCAATCTTGGAAATGACCTCTACAGATCTACAAAATGAATGAGGTTTTCAAGATATATTAAGACATTTCCATCATAATGAAAGAGCCATAAATAAGTGAAAAAAATCTCCATATTCATTCAAAATACCTTACCGAGATTTACAGGATTACATTATGCTTTAGGGTCTCAAAGCCCCCATGGAAGGTTATGAGATAGGTTCAAGAAGGTATCAAGAACATTAAAAATGGTTTATGGATTACAAACAAGATTTATTAAAGGGAAAGGTAAAATATTGATGAACATAATTAATATAATTGCATAATATTTCAAGAGCCTATTGATGTTATTAAACTCACCTGTAAATTGTAAACAATAGGGTGGAGAGTTTATATGCCTTCAAGACTCTTACAAGAGGATTATAGGCCTATATGATATAAGTCCTTTTATACAAGGTATTATTAGGCATAAATTTTTCTATATAAGATTTAAGTTATATGATGGTGAGGGAGTAAGGCTTTTCAAAGTCCCAAGAATGATCAAGTGACCTATAGACCTACAAATAAGAGTAACCAAATAGAAAGTTAAGAAATCAGAATTTCCAAGTATAATGTTTTAAACTTGTGAGTGACAATTGTTCAAGTGAGAAACTTAGACCTACAACCATATAGCAATATGCTTGTAGGATTATAAGATCCTCTTCAATGTCCTAATAATGGTGAAATAATTTGTAGGCCTCATAAGCATGATCATGTCTATAATAGATCTCTTGCCTACAGATCTCTTAGAGAGATCTAAGGAAGACCTTGAGTGAGTTTTTAAGACACCTAGAGGTCCCTGTGAAGTGCAAAGACATATCAACAACCTATAATAAAGTTCCATGGTTTCTATAATGGTTTAATGATAGGTTTAATACCCTTATGTAGATCAACATAGGTGTAAAAAGGTTCTATATCTATAGAGTCTTCATCCATGTTTTGATGTTTATTTTGATAGGTTATCAAGATCACATACCTCTTGGAGGGTCCTGAAGCATGATATACGAATATATAGTCTTAAGATAGTGATGCAATACTTTTATAATCACTTAAATCATATAATTTGGGTTTCCAAGATCTCATGAATGTTAAATTACAAATGGCAGAGGTTCTAAAGGATTTAAAAACTTGCATAAATATATTCAAGAAAATATTCAAGGATAGGAGATTATAGAGGCCTATTCTACCTTCTCAAGGAAATCAAACAACTAAAAGCATAATTATCACAAGATTTGTAAGGCTGATATAACATGATCTAGACTCATTTATAGAAGAACAAAATTTTCATGACTTCTTAAGCTTGCAAGTCAATTATATAGGGGAACATAGGTCTTCTCAATCTTGTAAAGAAAAACGCTGCAAGTTATATGAACATGAATTTGAAGCTTCAAGTCATCTACAAGTTTAATGAGTCATCAAGACCTTCATTCAAGTAGCAAGAATGTGAGATGAGAGAGAAAGTCCCAAATAAATTTTTTTATGGCCTTTAAGGAAGAGCAAACTAGAAGCTTATTAAAAATGGTTGCAATTATAAGACCTTCATGCAGGTTTACAATATATCTCAATGTTTTCATGACTTTTATAGGTCTATCATGAAGTTTTCTATGTTTTCATAAAGAATGCAATGCTCAGAGAGCCTTGATAAGGTTTCCATCAATGTTTTAAGAGATAAAAACCTATCTAATAAGCCTATATCAGAGAGTAATAAAGCTTCATGTTCAAGAATCTTCTCAAAAGTTCAAATCTTGTACTAGAAAGGGAAAGGTTTCTTTATGATGCTTCAATAGGAATAAGAAAGTATTATGATATGAATACTTTCCAAATCAAATAAAGGCATTCCTAATGATTTTAGGTTTATGATAAAATGTATAAGATTTTACGATGATAATGCCAAGCTTGATAGGTATGTTTAAGCCTTTCATAGCCTTTGGGGATCATGAGGTGAGTTTTCTAAGGCTCCTTCAAGAGCATAAGGAACATTTTTACAAGTTTGGTATAATTTCATGTTGTTGAAAAATATTTTAATCTCTAAAGACATCCTAAGAAAATAATGAGGTCAAAATTCTCAAGGTCTCAACATGAGACATAAGCTTCCAAACCTCTTCAAGAGGCCTTCACATAATCTCCAAGGCTGATTTCAAGTATTTCAAATCCATCATATCTTCGACATGATAAACATGTTGGTTAGGTATCTTGACTAGTCTTTAAAGACTACTAGGGGTGAATTTTAATGGTAATTAAGGCCATGATGTAGGTGTAAGACATTGAAAATTGATCCTAAAGGTGTGTAACTCCCTCCATGGAGTGGGAGTCAAGCCCAAGTCAACCAAAAATCTAAGTGGCATAAGAGGTTTTCTTTCGAGTCAACCATATAACAAAGATCTAGCATGCATGCATGAAACTGGAGATGGATGAGTTAAGGGATTTAATGCAATAGTTTCTTAAGGATATCAGCCCTAAAAGACACACTCATCATCCATAAAGCCACTAAAGGACAAAAATAGTAAGTAACGTCTCTTCCCTCACTACTATGACCATCTTCCATGGGAGAACTATTGTCACTCAAACTTGTACCCTATAAATGGTTATTAAAGCCTTATATATATTGAGTGAAACATTGGATTAACTCTATTCTTGTGGGTTTCCTATTGAAGAGGTAAACCTATAGGTTTAAGGGATAGCTCCCTAGATTAGATTTTGATTGATTATCACCTAAAATACTTGTTTACATAGGTGAAAAGGGGTAGAAATAAACATGAAAATAAAATAATCTAATGAAGTGATACACCAGAATGATCTCCACAATACTACCATATTCTTTTACTATGAAAAATGACTCACAATACTAGTTTCAACATCCTAGATTGATATAGCATTAATATTTCAAACATGATGGTGATATGCATTATACTACTCAAGGTGAATGAATGAAAGGTTATATTTTAGACAATAATGATAATAATTACACTTAGATATATAAAATACACTTTACTACACTTTATGTGACCTGTTAGAGGGAGAAATACTTGCATCAAACATGGAAGAGTAAAGAGAAGGCAAGGATATATACTTATCACTAGACACTTCACTATGCACCACTTCACACACTTAGACAAGAATCTTGTGAACTTAAAAATAGATTTAAAATATTTATTTCAAAGGCATATATATTATTCAAACTAGTAGGGCTTTTCCATACCAGGTGTGGATTCCCCTATAAAAGCTAAAATGGCTTGCATTTATAGAGTGTGTGAGAAGAGAGAGAAGGGAAGTGGAAAGGTCACAAATCCAAGTGTCAAGACTTGGAAACTATTTAAATTAAAATATATTGGAGTGAATAACATAACATGAAGGTCTTCTTGGACAAGTGTCTATCTAAAGCATGACAATCTCTTCACACTGGTGTAAAGACTCTTCAACTAGACATCTTGAAACTACCTTCATGATGAAGCATCTTTTGACCACTTGAAACTAAACTAGGAATACTTGAAACATATGAAATGTCTTATGGATGTTGGAAACAAGATTTTAAAATCATTAGATACCTCCCTAACTGATATTCTTCCTCTTGACACGTGAATTCACTATCTATAGTAACTTATCGTCCTTCTAGGCCTAGACCTTCATGTTTGTCATCAAGGTGACTTGAAGTTACTTAGGGAAATCCATGTAATAGGTGTTAAGACACTTTTTTAGAACCCATTTTAATTCCACTCCATTATGAAGACCTAAAAAAGGTTCATTACCAAACTTCTCATCCTCTCACTAGGCAATCACTTGTCATCTTCACTATCTATTCAAGACTACCCATGATGAATGGTGTAGTAGAGGGCCTTTCATGTAAAAATATTATAAATGAGAATAAGGAGTTATAATAAGCCCCTAAAGACATCTTTAAATATATTTCATCTAACAATTCTCCTCTGAACCTATATAATACATCAAAACTTATAGAAAACCTTGAAATAGCTCTATTTGTACAAGTGAAAGTACAAAACAAATGGATGTCTAGGAGCCTAATAGATTATTAAAAAAGTATAAAAAATTTCCAAGGAAAAATTACCCCTTCTATATGCATTCCTATTTGTTTGTTATTCATTAGTTCTAGACAAGGGTTTTATGAGGGGTTTTGGTCATTTGGACTATTAACAATGGTTCATAAAACTTGGACATCCAAACCCTAAACCAATTCCAAAAATTTGGAGTTAATAACCCTCTTAAACTACCCATATATCCTTGAAGCACCATGAAATATTTCCATATAGGTATAAGCATTTTAAAATGGCCTCTTAGTCTTCTTTATGCATTCTGGGTAGGCTTGAGATAAGTTTGGGTCAAAATGACCAATTTGGTGTATTTATCTACAAAAAAATGGATATAATAAACCTTATACCTCCAATTTAATACCCTAAATGGGATTGGAAATGTAATTTAATCATAGGAATGGAACTAGGCCCTTGTAGGGTTTAGGCCTTGTTTTGGGCTTAATAGGCCTAACTGTGTGCTTGTGTGTATATGACCACCATTGAGTATTCATTTTGACTGTAGATCATTTTATAACCATATTAATATTCAATTAAACTATAACCAACATATTATTACCATTTAAAATTCTTTTGTTCATCCATTTATCATTCATATGTCAAGCCTGTAATTATCTTAATTGGGAGTGTCCTCTGTCTGAGATAAAACATAGGGCACTTACCTTATTTGACTAGCCAACTGAGGACATGGATGGATTAATTAGGTATTGAATATGTTTTTTACCTAATTTTAAAACTTTTTCATGCTTCAAGACCCCTCAAAACTTTAAATTCTTTAAGACAGACTTATATGACAAATGACCATGCACATAATTTATATGTAGAGTTGGGCTTGTTTGTTCATCCTTCCTTTACCCTATTTCCTAGATATAATAATAATATGATATTTAATTTACCACTATGAGAGTTATATCAACATGTTTTCCATCTTACATCTCTACCACTCTCCCAAGCTCACATCTCTCATTTGATAAGGCTAGTCTATAGACTACAATCAGACTGTAAGTGGTACTTCGTAGCCAAATGAGATTATTTTAGGTGTCTATTTATGAAATAATAATATGTTAGATTATATTGATTCTCTTTTATATCATTTTTTCATTTCCAATATTGGATGAACATATATATTTTCAAATCTCTTAACTTTTTATTTCTTATCATCAACTTTGTGGGTCTACAGTCAGACTGTAGATGCTCCATTTGTGGAATCATGGGATTCGTATAGGTGATGGTGTGTCTCTTAACCCTAAAATTCACATTCCTTGATTATTATTGAGGTTAATCAGACCATTACATACCTATATGAGCTCTTCTCATGCCTAGAGACCATAATCTCACTCACCACTAGAGGTCACTACAATTTGGGTTGATTTTTGTCATTTAAACATAGTGTTTACTGAGTGTTTTAGGCCAAAACCTATCTAAGTTATAAACCACTCAAATACCACTCTCTCTTGATCAATAAACCACTTTATTATGTCAATTCATTACCCCTAGGCTTGGTATATAAGATGGAAACTACTAGGCTAGTCTAGGTCTCAAGACACTTCACCATGGAAAGACTACGTGTATGAGAAAAACTTGATTCAAAGAAATTAAGGTAACTTGTATCAATTGTAACTTTCCAAACCTATGGACATGGTTCTACATTTTTCTACCATCTTATGGAATCACCATTACCAAAATGGTCTTCTCTATGCTCTCAATCCTAATTAGAGGTTTTAGTTGAGTTCAAAAACCTCCATATCAACACTACTTAGATCCTTGTGGTGTTGGCATCAAATCACTATTGGTGATTGTCTATAGGTCTGCATGATATAAAAATATGTATATGGAATTGGTTATCACAACCAATCTCAAAATAATTTGAATAAGTCAGTCTTATTTTTTCCACCTTAGAATACTATTACAACTTAAAACATTCATGTGTCATCAACATGATTGACCAAGAATTAGCTCCACTTGGCTATAGGTGATAGTTCTAGGGAAACCTGACTGTGTGTAATTCTTAGACCTTTCACTTTACCAAGTGATACTCTTTGAGACTCAACATCTAAAAGAACAACTAATCATCATGCTTATGAGGGATTGAACATACACATGACCTTTATTCTTAAGACCAACATAGTAAGATAAGCCTTCTAATTGTTGAAACATTATTAGTAGACTATAATGAAGTCTTCTACTAATAAAAAGAGGTAGTATTGCCTATCAATTGACACTCACACATGGAAAATAGACTAAAAAAATTATGATAAGGAAGGTCATACTCCTCGAAATCACATATAACACTTTATTAGTATAGAACAATGTAAACATAGAAGAAACTTAAAGCCATTAGGGATGTGAAGGTAGAAAAGAGGATCTAACACTCTTAACAATGGTACATAGAGAAAAAATCACCAGACTTGTGACTATTACCATAAAGTAGAAGTACATAGAGAGTAATATCACCCACCAAAAGCATTTTCCCTAACTCTAATACTACTACCTGTACCAAGTGGAAACTGGTTGACCTTTTGACCTTGTTTAGGAGAGCGATGGGAAAGAGAGGTTGGTTTTGCTCAATTTTAGGTCTGTTAAAGCTGCCTAAGTCTATAAATGAATTATAGGGAACCGTTGACCAAATTTGGATCACATAGAGATCTTTTCTTGGAAATGATTTAAGTAAGTCGATCAAGTTTTGGATGGAATTAGTGGTCCAAGGATCACTTGTAGTGTGCAAAATTTTTAAAATAATTTAAGTTAAAGTGTATTTTGTCAATTTTGAGGGATAGGTCTGCAGAGCAAAGAGGAAGGTTTCTATGAAGTTTCATGTTGATCAAAATGATTCGAGGTCAGGGATGGTTTTCACAAGCTTTAGGTTTTCAAAGATCAAAGAGCAATATTTCTAGAATAGGTCCAAAAGAGCCTTCAGGCTTTAAAAAATTTAAGTGCAAAACCTTTTTTGGTCTAAGTCCTTAGGAAATATTTTGAGCTTTCTATTTTTTCTAAGTGTAAATTTTGTTGGGTATTTGGCTAAGTGTTAGGGACTTGTCAAACATATTATCCATGACAAAAGTCCCAAAGACTCAATTCAGTCAGACATTTTATCTGCAACAAGAAAGGGGTTAAGTACAAATTATTTTAGAGAAATTATTCTACAATAATTTCTTGAAAGGTCAAATTATATCAAGAAAATTGTTTGGTAAAAAATCTAAGTAAAAATTCTTTCAGTAAAAATGTTTGGGAAAAATTGTTCGTGAATTTTTTTTGAAGACTGAATTCTTTCAAAAATAGTGGCTGAAACAAAAATTTTGAAGAAATTATCCCAAGGGCAAAATCCCAAAGTTATTTCCATCAGAAAAATTATTTGATATAAAATGTCTGCATTAATGGTTTCAACAAAGATAAAAGATCGATGTAAAATCTTTGATAGAATTGATTATTTTGGGGAAATTGATCTAACAGGGTGATGATGGGTGTGCAAGTGTCAAAATCAATCCATGGTGAATAGCCATTTGAATTCAAAAGCCTAGGACTTTTATGTGAGTGTAAAATTCAAGCATAGAATATGACCATTAAAATTCAAATATGATGATAGGCATGTGAACATCATGACTGGTGTGCAGATATCAAAGATCAAGTTGTGGAAAATGGCCATTTGTATCTGAATGGGTCCAAGATCGATGCTCTGCATTCTATCTAAGAAATAAATATAATGGCATGTATAAGGTTAATAAGTCAATAATATGTTCAAATGACTATCAAATTAAAATCACAAAAAATAGTCATTTAATTTCAAAACATTGTAGATCAATAGTCAACATTCGATAGACATAAGATCCAATGATGAGTGGTGACTAACATAACAGTGGGTCCTAACAAATCAATGGCATGCATTTAATCATGTATTTAGATCAATATTAGGTAGAAGTCAAGGAGGTCAACAAATATCAAAGGAAATTGCATGAATGATAAATAACACAAGCACATTAGAATGATAAAAGATCAATAATCAATGTTCATCTAGATAAGTAGGATCTAATAGAGTAAGATGGGTCAACATGTCAATGATCTGAGTTAGTTTTTTGATGGCCAACAAAATATAGGGAAAATATTACAAGATCAAATCCCCACCAATGAAGCTCATTAGAGACAACATAATTCTTTTAAGACCTAATACAAATAAAGGGTTGGTAACCATTATCAAAACAACATCAAACAACTGGTGAGATCTATCTCATTGACATGAATGCTATAGGAAAACTTATAAAAATGATTGGTTTTTAATCTTTAGAGTTACATGTCTCTATCAATTTCAAGGCATGAAGAGTTTTCACTCTTTTGAACAAATAAATTGAAAGCTAGTGTGGAGTCTTGAGAAGGTGACATGGTGGTTGATAAAAATCAATGGAGCATTCAATTATTTTACGAGGACGTTATTTCTTGATAAGATCATGAATTAGCATTCTCAAATTGATGCTAAATCATCAAAAGTGGTTGGGCCTATTTAAATGCACAACTCTCTCTCTTTCCTTTTTTATATAAGTACTGGCTTCCAAGCCTTGAAATGGATCCCTCTTTGGTATGACAAAAATCTATTGAGATTTGTACTTAAACACCTATTTCATGCAATAAAAGACTAAATTCATCAATTCTATAGCTAAATTAAATTGTGTCTTATGAGTTTATTAATTGGTTAAGTGAATGTATGCTTTCCTTGCCTCTATATGATTTTTTTCAACTTCATGATCTACTTTGGAAATCCTCATAGGTCATTCTAAGTGCAATATATGGTCTGTTGGTCAATTTTGGAAGTGGATAATTGCTCTCCCATAGTATATTAATAGTCACTTCATTATTTTTTGTGAAGTACTGATGTGAGTGATTTTTTGTAGTCTTGAATGCATCTTATAGTGTGTCTTGTGCAATTTTGAGTGATCAAATCATTAGTGCATCACTTCTTTTTTATATCCTTTCATAAGCTATTGTTAAAATCTCTCTCTTTTTTCCAAGCAAGTGATAATTTAGGTTTAGTATAGGTGATAGATCCAAAAAGAAGCTAACCTTCTCTAAAGGTTTGATCCATTATTAGGATACCCATAGCTTAGGATCAACCCCATATTGGACTAGATTTGGGTAGATGACTTGAACAATCCCCTTCTCAACTAGGGTGTAAATCTAGAAAACCAAAATTTTTAGCACACTTGATGGGACCATTTTTGTTAGAACATCCAAATTCTGGAATTAAGAAAAATATTTACAATAGCAGGAGACATCCACCACCATCATAAGTCAAAGATCCTTTAAGTTGCAAGGTTCATAGCATCTTCTAGACAATGGTTTTATGACAAAGGTTACAACAAGGTCATCAAGTAAAGGTATTACTTTTGATTTCATTGAGCTACCTTCTACTTATTACAAAAAATAAAGATTCAATAGGACAAGACCTTATCCTTAAAACAATTTCACCTCTTAGCCATCCTATTATATTAGTCCAAGCTATTGTCCCCATTTTCCAAATCCCTTTTGCCCAAATGGTGGTCATGAATCAAGTGTTTGTTCTATTTAATAGGGGTAGTCCCCTAAATTTGGCCAATATGATGACATCCCTATGTCTGTCTTAAAGAGTATCCCTTTCTTCTCAAGAGAAAGGGATAAAACTACTACTATTGAACATATTTAGGATGTTGCCAACCTATGTTCTATTCATAATGTTACTTAGGATAATGTGGCTATCAGACTACTTATTACTTCTTTCAAGGGAAAAGCATTACAATGGTCTACAAATCTTCTTTTGACCTCCATTTCTACTTGGAATGAGTTAGGTAATTTTAAGACAAGTCTAATCATCTATCTTTGGTTGAATAATTGACTACCATACAAAGGTACCCCCATGAGTTCATGTTTTATTTTAACCTTAGATATTAAAATACATGGACTAAAATCCTTGCATTGGTAAGACCATCCCCAAAGTATGAATTTTTATACTATCTAAAGGCCATCAATTCTGATATTAGTGTCATGATACAGTCCATGGGTGGTAATACTTTACCAAATGCCTATGAACTTGAAATAAGAGCAGAAAATACATTGATACATGATGGTAAACTTGTTCTAAAGCCTTTAATGCCCATATTTTTGGAATTGTAACCTATTCATCCTCCTCAAGTTCCTAAGATTCCATCTATAGCTCCCATTCCATCTCCAAAAGCCCAAGTAGTATCCTCTTCTAATCAATATAGAAAGATTGGAGATCTAAAAAGTATGCTACAAGATTTTGGGAATGAAATAGTTCAACTCAAGAGACAAAAATACTAAGTTAGACCTTATCAGAAACAAAACCATAACACTTATCAGTCCTTCAATAATCAAATACCTCATTATCAAGGTAACAAAGACAATAGGTAAACTTACCAAAATCAAGGAGCTATAACGTAAACTAATCCATTTGCATCCATTGATCCTAATGTACCTTTCCATTTGAAAACTATTTTTACTCAAAACAACTTGATGCAAGATTCAGGTTGGCAACCTTTTAATCCAAATGAAATCCAAAATCAAGCCTTACTATCATAAGCTATGCCACAAATGACATAGGAAGAGTTCTCTCTTCAAATTGGTTAGTATCAAGACATGAATATGAAATTCTAAAAAGAGACTCAACAAGTTCAAGTGTAGCCTAGTGCTATCAATGTGAATTGTCAATTGGATGATCATATTGCATTCAATCAAATTGGTGAGACTAGAAACATAAATGGTCAAGTTACAGCTTTGACCAGAGCTAAAAGAAGATTAGTTGAGGATGATTAATATGTGATCAATACTTCTAGTGTTTCTATCATTCTTCCCAAAAGTGTTAAGGATCAATGTGCTGCCCCTATAACACAAAAGATCTAGAATGTAGAGGCATGAAAGGTTCCCCAAATGCCTCTAATTAGAGAATAACCAATGGTTCAAAATTTGCAGCCAAGGATTAGTGTAGCCTCATTTAGAATAATAGATCAAATTAAGAAATCAAATTTTAGAATTAACATGTGGGATTACCTTACCATTTCAGGGCAAAAAGACATGCTCATTCAAGAGTTTTCAACTCTCAAGGTGTCTTTATAACTAGTTGAGAAACAAGGAGCTATCTTGGCTAATTTAGACCAGTAAATTAAGCAACCTGATCAGTAGGTACATAACATGAAAAAGGTGGACAAAATCAATGTCAAATAAAAAAATCCCTCCCTTTTATCTCTCACTTATTATTGGTGACTATTTAGTCCATAATTATATGGTTGATAGTGGAGCAGTAGCACTATCATGCCCAATAAAATTATAGACAAGCTTGGTCTTATCTATGAGCCAAATACTAAAAGAGTATAAAAATTGGATAAGTCACTAAAAAATATAGTGGGAATCATAAAAAACCTAAATTTAACATTACATGCTTTCCCCAATGTTACCATTCAACAAAATGTAGTAGTAGTGGACTTGCTTCCCTATTTTGCTATGTGTCTTTCAAAGGACTTTAGGTCAAAGATTGGAGGATATTTTTCAATTGATTGGACATATTTAATTTTTAGGACTATGTATGGTAATAAGGTAACAATACATTCTAAACCTATTTCAATATTTCATTTAGAGCCATATATGCCAAGTATGGTGAACACTAATTGTGTTATCTCAGACAAGGTACTAGAAAATAGTGAAATAGAAATTGAATCACCTTTAGATGGAGTTCTAGATCCTTTCCCTGATGAGTAGGCATATGATTTGCATGGGTATGATACATACAAGTTAATTGAAGAATAAGGAATTGGTGTCTATTACCTTCATGAAAATGATACACCAATTCCAACATTGATGAAAGATGATTACCCTAGTGATGGCTTGTGACAACTATACTTTGATAGATTTAGGAATAAACATTGTGTAGACACTAATATCATGTCAAACCCCTTGGTCCCCTTCTAAATGTTAACACTCCTAACCCACACTTGCACACCTTATTAATTTAGAAACTACTTATTTTAAATTAATTACCTAACCTTGGACACCTCACCTAGACACCTCACCCAAAGACCGTTTCTTAGCCTATGAGTCAGCCTAAGACTAGGTCCTCCAAATCTTAACTACCCATGACCTATTCTCACTCCATCTTTCTTCCTAACCAACTCCCATGCCTCATAAGCCCTTGTTTTGACTGTTCTCCAATGAAAAAGGCACTTGGCGGGTGGAGAAATGGGCAAAATCTATTCTCTCTCCACCAACGTCAGTCAACCCTCAGCTGACATCGGTAGTCTGACACTAATGCTGGTGGGATCGCTGACATTGGTTACATAAGCCAAGATCTAAACATTGAGCTACCCTACCTTTTCACACATTCACATGCACACTCTGAGATTTCAAGCACAAGAATTTGACTATCATTCTCCTGGCTATCGAATCTCTGCGCAAATCATTCCAGAGACTAGATTGAAAGATTGTACAAGGACCTTGAGCTACTGAATTGAAGAAATCCATGTTTGCTTCATTGGCTCACAACACCAGTCATATCAGCCACACTAGGAATCACCATTTTGACACCTCTAGGTCTTCACCCTATAAAGCTAAGTACTCTGGTCTTCATTTCAAAGTTTTAGAATATATTGTTAATTAGTTTTCATTAATATTTCTAAATACTGTTGAGAGGCCTAACTTCTTCTATGGAGGGGCTGAAAGGCCTTCCCCTTATTCTCACCCTCTTTTCACACCTATCCTCTACCTTTACCCTTCTTCAGACCTCATTCACCTTCCCACAACCCTGCACCAACCTCCAAACTTCCAGAAACTCTTCTGTCCATCACAAAAATATTCTAAAAGCCATCCAAGGCCAACAACCCTGACCAACATCGGCAACCCAACTGACGTCGGCACCATTTACCCGACTGACATCGACAGACCCATCGATGTTGGTGACTATGTTCAAAATTAGCAATCCAAAAAGCCATCCAAATAGCCCATCTAGACCAGACAGAACCTTCAGCTAGTCTTCTGTAGCATTCTGAGATACATAGACTACAGGGAATAGGTACACACCATCTAATTTTCTATATCTTTAGTCATTTATCACTTCTTTCTTTACAATACTTTTATCTTTAAATAGTGGACTGTCATCCCTTAAGGAGCTTCACGCTTTTGGGACTGAGTGCATAGCTTGGCAATCCACCATATCCTCTTCTAACATTTTTCTTGTGTAAGTTTCATTCTTACCGTAGGTGTTTCCTCCAGAGCCAAAGAGGAGCTCCCACAAAGCTTGGATACGGTGCACACTAAATCTAGGTAACATCAAACCCATAACCTCTTAACCTTAGTTTATTTCTCATTTAAATGTAATTAGTGAAAATCTAGAGAAACATTCTGGCATGCCCGGTGGGACACTTGTAGTTGTCCTTGGGTTCATTCTTCTTCTTTTAAAAATAAAATTTTCATGTAGATGTATTAGAAAAATATTCACTTCTTGCATCCCCTCTTCTATCTTTTTGTTTTAAAAGGAAATCATTAGTAGAGGTTAAAAAGAACATCTCTTTTTATTTTTGTTACTTCTTGCATGCATCATAGAGTAGTGAAAAACTCATACTCTTTACCTCTTGTCCATTTGTTTGCATTTGAATAACATATTTTGATTTGGGTTAAAAACTACTGCATTTCATTCTTGCTTGGATGCACACTTAGCCCACTTAGTAATTAAAGCATTATGAATGAATCGTAGTGCACAAATGTGACACAACCAAACCACAATCACTTCAAATCAAACACATAAACTTACTTGAGACAAGGCCCATCTAAGATTTCATCACATAGTGGATACCTTACCCCACCTGGTGATCCTACTTGGATTTCACCACCAAGAGGAGGACCCACTCTGTTCTCTGGTAGAGTATAAACTATAGGGAAGGTATATTCTAGCTAAGCGGCCTAGCTCAGATCTGAGTTCGTGAAGTGAAGGGAGCAAGCCCCAGCACTAGGCCACATACTGACCCTAACATAGAAATCTTTGAGCACCATAACACAACCTAAAACTAGCCATAAACTTCCTCTCTATGACCTATTCTACAAGCCCAACTCCCAACACATTCTCTTAAGGCATAAGCCACCACGACTTTAAAACTTATTCCTAAAAATCTAAAATTTTAGAGGTTGCTTGCCTAATCATCTATTCTGCTAGTTTTATCTAAGTGTTTGAGTTGGTAAGGTCATACCATTCTAAAGTCCAAAACAACTCAGAATATCTTCTTCCAAAAACTATCAATCTTCTGTGTTTCTAGAATTACCCAAAAACTGACATTAGTTTCTCCACCAACATCGGCAACCAAACTCACCGACATCGGTTAACTGACCGACGTCGGCAACATTTTCTAACCGATATCGATTAAATAACCAACATCGGTCACTGCCAATAAATTAAAAAAAAATTCCAAATAACAAGCTTAAAACCCAAATTTCTTGCTGTTTAACACAAATTCTAGTTTTCTAAAACTAAAACATATAGTTTTGGGATGTGAACCCCTTTTGCCTTGGATGGTCTTGACATGCAGTCAAGCCAAATTCCTTGTTGACCACATGAGTCAACAACCACTCCCACCTTTGCCCTTCGTGCCAAGTCATCTAATGGACTATACTTCAGACACTGAGTATACTCCTATCCAACCTACCCCTAATCAACCTCCTATTGTTCCTGAAGGGGATCAAGATTTTGAGAGATTCCTTAACCATAACATCAAGGCTCTCTAACATTATCTCGCTAGAAGCCAAATGCGAGATCCTTTGAGTAACCCTATTTATGGGATGCCAACTTCTTTGGCTGAAGCAGTAATGATATCAATAGTATCTACTACCCAACCTATGGTCACTCAGGCCAATGCCTTGACTAGTAACCCAACCATGGCCAATGTTCAAGATTTGGCTTCCCTTTCTATCCGTTCTTGCCCTACCTTCATCAGGGTTTTCGTATCCCCTCAACCACAAACAATTCAATCAAGTTCGACACCTTTCTAGAACTTGATTGTCTCTATCCCATCCACTCTTGCACCTATAAACATGAGAGTGACCACTTATCCTTTAACTAGTGTTACCGCTATTCAAACACCCTTAGTGGCATCTAGTCAAGTTGTGCCCTCCAATTTCGTGGAACAAGCTCCCTTGACCTTGACATCGGCCCCTATAATGAACTATTAGTATGTTGCACCTACACAAATGCAACCAAGTATGTTAAATTCCCCTTCCAATGCCTTCTAAGTACCCTATAACTTAGGGGGTGCCCCTCATGCCAATCTATCTACCGATCTAATTAAGATGCTGATGGATAAGATGTCTAATCTTGAGACATCTATTTTAAGTTCAAGGAGTGTTCTTTTTTATGAACAAATCTACAACAAACCTATCCACCCTTCAGTTCCTATTCAACCATACCCTAGCCAGTGGGAACTCCCAAAATTTACTCGCTTTCAGAGTAAAGAGGACCCACAACAATAACTACGAGTGTTTAAACACACTTGCTACCTCATAGCGCATGATGATGCATTATTACTTTGTACATTCCCTATGTCACTTTTTGGTGCCACCCTTGACTGGTATAGCTCCATTACCAGTCATTCTCTCTTCACCTTCGTTTAACTCACTTAGCTATTCCTTGATCATTTCTCAATCAATATTACCAAGAAGGCCTCTATCACAGACCTTTATTCCATTAGACAATTTGAGGATGAGTCAATAGCAGACTTTGTCACCCATTAGAGAGGTTTGATCAACCAACTCTCCTTCTCACTACCTCAACCTGAGCTCATTGAGCTCTTTTCAAGAGCATGTGCTAAGAACATCTCATCCACTTTGTGGGTTGAAACTTTCCACACATTCTCACCCTCTTTTCACACCTATCCTCTACCTTTACCCTTTTTCAAACCTCATTCATCTTCCCGCAACCCTGCACCAACCTCTAAACTTACAGAAACTCTTCTGTCCATCACAAAAATATTCTAAAAGCCATCCAAGGCCAACAACCCTAACTGACATCGGCAACCCAACTGATGTCGGCACCATTTACTTGATCAACATCAATAGACCCACTAATGTTGGTGACTATGTTTAGAACCAACAATCTAGAAAGCCATCCAAATAGCCCATCTAGACCAGACAGAACCTTTAGCCAGCCTTCTGTAGCATTCTGAGATACATAGACTACATGGAATAGGTACACACCATCTACTAGTTTGGTGAGAGTAAACTAGTAGTTCACCAAGTAAGAGGACTTAATGTATGCAAGAACCCACTACTTAGGTCCTATAATAATAGAGTATGGGAGTTACTTGAAAACTTTCAAGCTTTCAATATTTGTGACATATCAAAAAATAAGAACAAGCATGCAGATAGGTTGGCTTCCATTAGGTCACAATTTAGTATCCCAGATGACGTAAAGAACAAAAAGGTTCAATCAAACATCAAGGTGATTGTAAGGCCTTATATCCCAAATAACCATGACAATTGGTAACTATTTGAATATGATATTCAGATTGTTAGGTTCTTATAAGAGGAAGCTAAATTCTCTTCAATGAACCAAGACAAAGCATTTTTGGTAGTATGGTGACCAGATTATGTAATTGAAGATAAATAAGTTACCTAAAGGATTGTTCACCCTTGAAAACATATTCAACAAATATGATGAATTGATAAAAGAAAAATTTTCCTCGTCAACTAAGGAGGAACACTATATGAATGTAGAGATTTCCATTGGAAAGAATTTGAAGTTGGGTAAAGTTTTCACATCTTCAGAAAAGGAAAATTTTATTGAGATATGTTCAAGTTTTGTAAATGTTTTTTCATGGTATTAAAGTGACCTTAAAGGGTTTGATCCAATTATATCCAAACATACCATTGAGTTAGAGGATGAGACTAGTCCAGTCAGACAAAGATAAAGGTCAATTAACCCAAAGCTTGAGCCTTTGATGAGAGCTGAGCTTCATAAGCTCATTGAGTCAGCTATCATATTTCTAATCAATCACTCAATTTAGGTGGCAAACCTTGTTCTAATATAGAAAAAGAATGGTGAAATAAGACTATGTGTTGACTTCCATAACTTAAACAAGGCCTCTCTTAAAGATCACTATCTATTGCCATTAATGGAGCAAATTTTACAGTTAGTTATAGGTTCAGAAAGGTTCTCCTTATTGGATGGATATAATAGATATAATCATATTTTGGTCAAAGAAAAAGACCAATTCAAAATAGTCTTCACCACAAAGTGGGGGACTTTTACATACAAAAAGATGCCTTTTGGTTTATCTAATATTGGAGCAGCCTTTTAGAAAGCTATGGACATGGCATTTCAGGGTCTCTATAACAGGTTTATACTTATTTATCTAGATGATATAATAGTATTTTCTAATAGTGAAAATGAGAATATGGTTCACCTCAGATAAGTGTTTGAAAGGTGTAAACAATTTGGGGTGTCTTTGAATCCCAAAAAAGTGTTTTCTCTATTCATGAAGGTAATCTTCTTGGAAATGTGATCTCAAAATATGGTACAAGCATAGATACTGATAGGATAGATTCAATTATTCCATTTTACTTACCTAAACACAAGAAATCCTTGAAAATATTCTTAGGTAAGATCGATTTCATAAGAAGATACATTTATGAGTTAGCTACTTTAGCTAGGCCACTCAAAGCCATGCTAAAGAACGGTCAGAGTTTCAGTTAGTCCAAATGAGTAAAAAGCTTTGAATAGATCAAGAAAGCTATAGCCAGTGCTCCTACACTTTTAAACCTTGATTTCAAAAAGGATTTTATCCTATACACTTATGCTAATATTGACATAATTTAAAGTATCCTCATGTAGTAGAATCAAGAGACTTTAGAGAAGCAATATCATTCTTCAGTCAAGGCTTGGAAGAATATGAAATAAGGTATAATTTTTTAAAGAAGCATGTACTTTTAGTTATAATTTCTCTAAAAAAGTTTAGATACTTGGTATCTAATAAAGAAATACATCCAAGTGTTAAATATTTACTCCTGAATAAGGATATAAATGATAAGAGAGTTGGATGGATAACCAAGGTCATGGAATATGATGTTGAGATCAAGGTCACAACACTAATTAAAGGCAAAATACTTTGTGAACATCTAGCCTAGGATTTGCAAGAGGTTAATGGGGTGGCTATGGTGTCAAATGACGAAGAAGTTATAAATGATCACACCTTACCTTTTATCTGGTTCCAAGATATGGTAAGATACTTATAATATGGTGTTTATCCTTCTCATCTGATCCCTTCTAAGTGGAGATATTTTAGATTGCAGTCAATTCCTTTTCTTCTTGTTAATAGTGTGTTGTTCAAAAAGGATATTGATGGCATGTTTTTAAGTTACATAGAGCTAGGTCAAACACAAAGATTTCTTGAGCAATTCCATAATGGACATGGTGTAGGGCATTATTTAGCAAGAACTATAACCCATAAGATCATGAGAGGTGGATATTATTGGCCAAGTTTATTTGGTGATTATCATGCATAAACTAGGAAATGTAGACAATGTGTTATGTTTTGTTGGGAAAATAAATATTTCAACCTTACCTATCCATCTAATTACAATATATCAACCTTTTATCCAATAGGGATTGGAATTTATTGGTCTCATTAAACCTCTTTCAAGCTTAGGACACAAGTAGATCATAATTGCCATATATTTATTTACTAGATGGATAAAGGCAGTAGCATTAAAAGAAGTAATGAAACCAATATTATAAACTTATATGAAGGTTTGATTACCAAGTTTAAAGTCCATTTAACCATTATTTCTAATAATTCTATGACTTTTATGGGGTCTAGAGTCAACTAGTGGATAGTTCAACATAGTTTTTTCCGCAGTACCTCATCAAATTATTATCCACAAGGCAATGGCCTTATTGATTCTACTAACAAGAATTTATTAAAGATTATTAGGACTGTTAAAGACAATCAAAGGTCATGGAATCTTAAATTGAAGTTAGCTATATGGGCTGACATGATTACCTATAAAGGGTTAATAGCCAATTCCCCATACAATCTAGTATATGGTAAGGAACCAAGAATGCCTATTTCTCTTGAATTCCCTACTTTAGAATTAATGCATCAACTTGAGATTTTGGAGAATGAGCCAATGGAAATTAGCTATGCTAAACTCATGATGTTAGAAGAGATAAGACATCAGTACATGTTGGCTATGGAGGTCCATCAAGCAATGGGAAAAGATATTTTGACAAAAGAGCTTCTTCAAGAAGTTTTCAAGAAGGAGATTTGGTCCTCAAGTGGAATGAGGAAAAAGCTAAGCCAAGAAGGCACACAAAATTTAACTCTCTCTAGAGTGGTCCATATACAGTCTCTAGCTACAAATCCCATAATGATTTTCAACATGCAAAGATGGATGGTGATGAGCTTCCTATCCTAGTCAATGGGATACATATAAAACACTACTATTGAGGAAACTAAGTTTCCTATACATATTTGGTTTTGTTTTTCCTTTAAGTGTTATTATAACACATTAGTTTATTTTTTATTTTGTCCCAAATAAGTGCTTTGTTTACATAATTATTTAGTAGATTAGTTGCCCTTACTTTATTAGGTTAGTTTCCCTTTCAAATTTGTTTCTTTCCCTATTTGTTGGAATTATTTGTCTTTACAAATAAAGAGGTATCTTGAAATCATGGAGCAAATGTATTATCTTTAATGAGTCAAGAGTCATGTAAATGGTCTTAGAGTCATAGAGATTTCCGATTTTCAAGCATAACAGGCATCATGCCTAGCTAAGTTGCCAAATATGTTGAACAAATTTGGCCCACATAAAGATCTTTGCTTGGAAATGATTTGAGTAGGTGGACCAATTTCTAGATGGAATGAGTGGTCCAAAGATCACTTGCAGTGTGTAAAACTTTTGAAACACTTTATGTTAACTTAAAGTGTATTTTGTCAATTTTGAGGGACAGGTCTATAGAGTAAAGAGGAAGGTTTTGGGAAGTTTTATGGTGATCAAAATGGTTCAAGGTTAGGGATAGTTTGTGCAACTGTCAGGTTTTCAAAGATCAAAGAGCAATAATTTCTAGAATAGGTCCAAAAGAGCCTTCAGGCTTTAAAAAAGTTAAGTGCAAAACCTTTTTTTGGGTAAGTCCTTAATTAGGAATTATTTTGGGATTTTTATTTTTACTAAGTGTAAATTATTTTATATATTTGGCTAAGTGTTGGGGACTTGTCATACATATTTTTCATGATAAAAGTATCAAAGACTCATTTTAGTTGAACATTTTATCTACAACAAAAAGGGGATAAGTACAATTTTTTTGGGGGAAACTATTCTACAACAATTTCCCTAAAGACCAAATTATTTTAGGAAAATTATCTGGTAAAAAATAAAAGTATGAATTGTTTCAAAAAAAATGTTTCGGATAAATTTTTCATGATAAAAGTCTTGAAGACTGAATTCTTTCAAAAAAAATGGCCGAAATAAAAAGTCTAAAGAAATGGTACTAAAAGAAAAACCCTGAAAAACCTTCCATCAGACAAATTGTCTAATAAAAATATCCATAGAAATGGTTTTGACAAAGTCAAAATACCGATTTAAAAGCTCTGACATAATTGATTGTTTTAGGGAAATTGATCTAACAAGGTGATGATGGGTGCATAAGTGTCAAAATAATGCCATGGCAAATAGTTATTTGAATTCAAAAGTCTAGTATATTTACATGAGTGTCAAATTAAAGCATAGAAGATGAACATTTAAATTCAAATATGATGATGGGTATATGAATATCATTGACATGCATGCATACATCAAAGATCAAGTCATGGCAAATAGCCATTTATATTCAAATGGGTCCAAGATCGATGGTCTACATTCAATTCGAGTAAAAGAAATAATAGTGTGCATAAGGTCAAGAACCCAATAAGATACTCACATAATTGTCAAATTAAAATAACCATTTGATTTCAAAACATTATAGATAAATGGTTAACATTCAATAGATAGAAGATCCAACAATGAGTGATGACTGACATGATAGTGGGTCCCAACAAATCAATGACACGTGTTTAATTGTGTATTTCGATCTATTAAAAGTAGAGGTAAAGGAGGTCAAAAAATATCAAAGGCAAATGCATGAAAGACAAATGGCAAAAACACATTAGACTGATAGAATATTAATGATCAACATTCATCTAGACATGCAGGATCTAATAGAGCAAGATGGGTCAACATGTCAATGATCTAAGTTAGTTTTTTAATGGAAAATCAAACAAAGGGAAAATATTACAAGATCAAATCCCCACCAATGAAGCTTAGTATATAAAAAATAGGTCTTTTAAGACCTAATATAGATCAAGGGTTGGCAACCATTATCAAAACAAGATCGAATAATTAGTGAGCTCTGTCTCATCGACATGAATTCTATAGGAAAACCAATAAAAATGATTGGTTTTCAATCTATAGAGTGACATGGATCTATCAATTACAAGGAATGAGGAGTTTTTGTCCTCTTGAATAGATAAATTTAAAGCTAGTTTAGAGTCTTAAGAAGGTGACCTAGTGGTTGGATAAAGATCAATGGAGCATTTAATTCTTTTACGAGGACCTTTTTTCTTGATAATATCATGGCTCGACATCCTCAAATTAATGCTAATTCATTATAAGTGGTTTAGACTCTTTCAATGCACAACTCTCTCTCTCTCTCTTTCCTTTTTTACAAGTATAGGCTTCTAAGCCTTGAAATGGATCCCTCTCCTTGGTATGACAAAAATCTACCAAGATTTATACTGCAACACCTATTTCATGCAATAAAAGATTGAATTCATCCATTTTTCATCTAAATTGAAGTGTGTATTATGAGCTCATTGATTGGTTAAGTGAGTGTATGATTTCCTTACCTTTGTATGAATTTTCTCACCTTCATGATCTAATTTGGAAATCCTCATAGGTCATTTTAAGTATGATATATGGTTTGTTGGTCAATTTTGGAAGTGGATAATTTCCCTCACATAGTATATTAATAGCCAGTTCATGCATTTTTATGAAATACTAATGTGAGTGATTTATTACAGTCTTGAATGCATCTTATAGTGTGTCTTGTGAGAGTTTGAGAGATTAAAACATTGGCGAATCACCTCTTTTTTACATACTTTCATAAGCTATTGTTAAAATCTCTCCCCCTTTTCCAAGAAAGTGATAATTTAGGTTTAGTATAGGTGATAGATCCAAAAGGAAGTCGGCTTTCTCCAAAGGTTTGATCTATTATTTGGATACCCATAACCTAGGATCAATCCCATGTTGGACTAGATTTGAGTAGAGGACTTGAACAATCCCTTTCTTAGCTAGGGTGAAAGTCTAGAACTCAAATAGGATCTGAAGAGACATGTTGTATCTTCTCTTGAAACACTTGTCTTCTTATGAAACCATTCCACTTCAATAAATTACTCAAAAAGTGACCTTATATGACATAATACCAACTATACAAATGTGACGAGAGATGAAACACATTATATGACCTCATTTAAAATAATGTGACACATTTTACACCCTAGGAGACCCTATGAAAAGTTTGGACTACATAATGGTTTGACCTAAGACTTGAGGTCAAAGTAGTCAACATTTTGGCAACTTCTAGGGGTGACAAGAAAGCTATGCCAAATAATAGTAGCCTTCTCCTATCCATTGGGATATGGAGTCACCTATGCACTATAATAACACTCAAATACATCTAAAAAATGACCAAAACACACCAAACAATAGGAAAAAAAAATAAAATAAGACACCTAAGTAATTACACTTGTGTTCTTAAGAAAAATTAAGGAAAACACACATAACATAAGTAAATCACACCTATCCTTGAATGTACAAGACCTAAAACACTTTGAGGTGAAGAATAACTCACTATGATTCAACCAAGGTCAAAGATAGTTCCTATTACATCATTTATTCTCCATGAAATCAATCCATCATGTGAAACATACTTATCAATAAACATTTGCTTGTGTAGATAGTCAAATGACTTACCATATTTAGATCTTCTTCTAGTTATAAGTCTATCACTTAGAGATTTCAAGGATACTCTATCTATCCCTTCAAAAATCTTATTTGAACTTGTAGCTTACTTGACTTTTGTTATGTTCAATTGGCACTTCCTAAACTAAATCTTGGGAGTCATCAAGGTTGTCTCAACTTTACTTATTTATTGAACATGATACACTTGATGTATAGGACTATAAAATTTCTCTTCCTGGTGTTCCATCATAGCTAAAAGTATTTCAAAGTCAAACTAAGGTTTGGAATACTCCTTAAATACTTGACTTTCCACCTTGGCTTCATTGAACTCCTTCATGACTGCACTATTATTGGTAGTGGTTTGAGATTCATTCTCATGCTTAATAAGAAAATCTCCTTCATGCTTAGGAGATTCATTATAAAACTTGTGCTCAAGTTTACACTTATTAGGAAGAGGGGCTAGCTTATTAAATTGTTCAAATTCTTAAACTATGACATGAAACCTTTGCCATAGATCATCTTCCTCTTTATGGTTATCACATTCTTGGACTCCTCCATCTTGTGAAGGTAGAATGAAATTATCTTCATGATTATACTAATCTAACATGATTTTAAAACCATCATCATCATCATGCATATGAACAAGGTAATTACCCTAAATGGTTTATGGAAAAGAATTTTCAATGCTTACCTCAAATTATCCGTCACCTTCATCAAGGATGATGTATGTGTCAAGATCAGTCTACTCAATGAAAGTGTATGGATTATGTCCATAAGTTACACCATACTCATCTAAGAAAAGGTCAGAGATACCTTCAAGATTTCTGGATGATCCATCATCCATAACATGCTCTTTGTGATCATTGATGACATAATTAAGATTAGACCTTGCTTCCACATAGGGCTCAATATGCAACTTATCCAATGGTTGTGTCCTAATTGTCACATACCTTGTCTTGAAGGCCAAGAAGGACTAATTAGTTGAGAGATAACCTCCTATCTTAGCTATGAAATCCCTTGAAATGTAGATAGAAAAGTGTGCAAACAAATTAACCACTAATATATCTTGAAGGATAGGAAAGCTTGGATAATCATGAAAGGAAACTCTCAAACCCTTGAAAAGTCCCACTAAATTATCTATTATCCCATCATGTTGTATCACTCCCTTTCTATATGGTTCATATTTTAAACCTAATTTATCTACCACAAGTTTTGGCATCACTAAGGTACTTTCCCCACTATGCATAATAAAATTGTGAATAAACTTGTCTCCCATAATAAGAGTGAGGTATAAGGGTGAGGGATTTTCATATTGGGAAGTGGGTTAAACAATGTGAGTGGGATAAATGGTGAGTGAAACATTACCATGTCTTGATGGTTGAGGATTGAGGTGAATTTGGGGCACCTATTGTTGAAGAAGCTCATTTTGATTGAGTATGTGAAGAACATCCCAAAGAGAGAGATTAGTTTTAGCACTCTTCAAAGAATTAACAATATTAAAATCAAGAACACTCACATTTTATTTCATTATTGAAGGCAAAGAAGTGCCTTGAGCTTGAGGCATTGGATCACTTCGAGCCACTCTTCCAAAATTATGATTTTGGAGAGGTGCAAAAGTTTTAGGGACTATCACACTTGCACTCATACCTTTTTGCCTTGGAGGAGGATTACATAGAATTGTGTAAACACTATTAACATCTCCCAAATCCTTTCTCTTTAATCTGGTATTAGATGTAACTAAATTACCTTAGTTTAGGATAAATGTGTCCTCCACTAGAAAGTTTTTCAAACTCACTCCTTGAGGATGTCATCCTTCATTTTATTGCATGAGGTTCTCATCTTATACTGACAATTGAAGAGTAAATCCTCCTTGAGATACCAAATATTTTACCTCACCTTCATTGGCATCCATATACTATCATTTCTACCATTCTTCTCCTTAGACCAAGTTATTATGGACTAGAACCATAGCCCTTGTGTTACAAGTAGAAGTTGGGTTATATGAATTGGGTGGACTATTGAAGTTAGGTTGGCCTTGTCCTCTCCCTTGACCATATTGTTGGGGTGGGAACCTTTTTCATTATTGAGGATAGGGATGGGTTTTTTGGTTAACTCCATACTATGGATTTAGTTGCTTAACTTGAGCTTCTAAGGCCTTTACTTTTACATCCAAAGTAATGGCATCCTGTGATATCTTTGAGGAAGATTTAGACTTGGTGTTTGCATTTGGAATTAGAGAAAAATTTAGAGTAGCAACATATATATTGGGTAGAAGAGACATGAATATTTGTGGAGGTATTTTAGCAGCTTGTATTGGACCATTCTCAACTCTAATGACTAGGTCATAAGCTTCATGTAAGGTGTAACCACCCATAGATTATAACATGATGGCTCTATTAGTTCCAATATCCCTTAGGTATGTAGGGAAAATAAAGCTTATAGGTGGTTTCATGTGAGGAGGAAGGCTATAACAAGTTCTTTGAAATATATCATTGAAGTTATGCATATTATCTTTAAGACCTCTTTGAATCACACTCAACTGGTGAATAAGTGATGTGTGATCACTTTTGTCTTCAACCATTGAGGTTAAAAACTCTCCAAAATCATCCCAAGTGGTGATACATCCTCCTAGTAATGTCCCATACTAGTCAAGGGCCTTCCCTCTAATGCACATGCAATTTTTAAGTTTCAAAATAGTTCCTTTGACACATTCTGACATGTGGGATGTTGAATATTCTATTGAAACACTTATATTCTTATGGAAACCATACCACTTCATTAAATGAATCAAAATGTGACCTTATATGACATAAGACCAACTATACAAATGTGACAAGAGATGAAACACATTATATGACCTCATTTAAAACCATTGGACACATTTTAAACCCTAGGAGACCCTATGAAAAGTTTGGACTACATAGGGGGTTGACCTAATTTGACTTGGGGTTAAATTAGTCAACATTTTAGAGATTTCATAGGGGTATAAAGCCATCTATGCCAAATATTGATAGCCTTATCCTATTTATTGGGATAAGGAGTCACCTATACACTATACTAACATTGAAATGCCTCTGAAAGAACACCAAAACATAACAAACAACAAAAAATAACACACAAAACAAGACATTTAAGAAAAAACACTTGTGTTCTCAAGAATACTTAGGGAAAACACACACAACATAAGAAAAACACACCTATCCTAAAATTTACAAGACCTAAAACACTTTGAGGTGAAGAAAAACTCACCATGCTTCAACTAGGGTCAAAGATAGTGCCTCTTGAATCAATGCTACTCTTTGAAAATACTCCATCATGTGAAGCATACTTATCAAAAAACACTTGCTTGTGTAGATAGTCATTTACTTACCATCTTTCGATCTTCTACAAGTTGCAATTTTGTCATTTAAAGATTTTAAGGATACTCTATCTAGCCCTTCAAAAATATTGTTTGAACTTGTATCTTGATTGAATTATATCATGTTTAATTGGCACTTACCAAACTGAATCTTAGGAGTCATCAAGGTTGTCTCAAGTTTACATTTTTCTTAAACATGATACACTTGATGTATAGGACCATCAAGTTTCTCTTTATACTATGACATCATATCTAAAAGTAGTTCAAGTTTAAACTAAGGTCTGGATTACTCCTTAAACACTTGACTTTCCACCTTGGCTTCATTGGACTCCTTCATGATTGTAGACTCCTTGGAAGTGGTTTGAGATTCATTCTCATTCTTAACAAGATACTCTCCTTCATGTTTAGGAGATTCATCAAAAACCTTTCTCTCAGGTTCACACTTCTTAAGAAGAGGAGTTGGCTTATTCAACTATTCAAATTCTTGAACTATGGCATGAAAACTTTGTTAGATCATCTTCCTCTTCATGGTTATCACATTCTTGGACTCCTCCATCTTGTGTAGGTAGAATGGCATTGTCTTCATGATTATCTTGATCTAACATGATTTTAAAACCATCATCATCATCATGCATATGAACAAGGTAACTACCCTTAATAGTTTATGGAAAATAATTTTCAATGCTTATCTCAGATTGTCAATCACCTTCCTCATGATGATGTCAGTGCCAAGATTAGCCTGCTCAATGAAAGTTTATGGATCATGTCCATAAGTGCCATCATACTCATCTATTAAAATGTTAGAGATACCATCAAGCTTTGTGGATTTTCCATCATCCATAACATGATCTTCTTGATCATTGATGACATAATTAATATTAGACCTTGCTTCCACATAGGGCTCACTATGAAACTTAGCCAATGGTTATATCTTAATGGTCACATTTTCTCCATACCTTGTCTTGAAGACCAAGAATGACTGATCAATTGAGAGATAGCCTTGTATCTTGCCTATGAAATCCATTGAAAGGCTAATATCAAAGTGATTAGGAAAATCAACCACTAATATATCTTGAAAGATATGAAAGCTTGGATGATCATGCACTAAAAATCTCAAACCCTTGACAAGTCATAATAACTTATCTAGTATCCCATCAAGTTGTGGGACTCCCTTACTTTATGGTTCATATTTCAAAACTGATTTATCTTCCAAAATTTTTGGCATCTCTATGTATGCAATCAAAAATGAATCATGTCTATAAATCAATCTTAGATTAGATGGTATAGATCACACCTACACTTCCATTTGGGGGGAATACAATTTCTAAGCAAGAACATGACCAATGTGAGGATCCACTAGACCTGATTAGGGGATCACTTATCAAAACACACCATGTGAGATAGGGTTTCAAATCCTATAGTCTATCATAATTTCATAACAACCGTAAAAGAGTCCTATGATTTAATATTTCACTAATCTAATAACAAGAAAAGAAAATATAATATAGTGCATACCAAATCTTGTGGCACAAAGTTGGAGTCAGTAAAGCAAAGCAATCAAACATGTATAGATAACTTCTAATAAACTAAGTATGAGTAACACTCTAATACATGGAATATGAAGAGTAGTATTATTCAAGACAATACTTATGCTACTTTTATCTACTAAAAGATAAGAGAACAAAGTTAGAATATACTCACTTGAATGTGAACCCATCAAGACTCAATCTTTCCCGTAGCCAAAGGGGATTCACAAGAGGTTGTTATGGCTCATAAGGATCACATTGTTTGGCTAAAACATCTAAGACCTATCCATAATAATATAGTATCCAAAATAAGAAACCTATGCTAAGTCTCCTCAAGTAGAATGGTGGAAGAGTAGATTGTTAAGAAACACGAGTGAATACTAACTCTTGATTGCATATTATTATAATGAATAAAATGACCTTGTATTTATAGGAGTATCTTACCCTAAAATCATTTAGGAATGTTGAATATGCTAGGTTGACCTAGCACATTTTTTGGATAACTCACTAGGTCTATGTTAGGTCGAATGAGAAGCTAACAAACCAAAAGAGAGAAAATGTGTGTAAATTTTAATAGGTCAACTAGGTTAACCTAGTATGTTGAATAGGTCAAAAGGGTTCCAAGTAAGGAAATGAAGGATAAAAAGAGGAAAAAGACTAAAATACTATGCAAGGGAGGAGAAATAACTTAAGGAAAGGTTTTAGGAACTAGTTAGATTGGTAGTAATTTGAAAAAAAGGGACAACAATCCTAAAAAGAACCAAAGGTCTTCCCACCTCTTTCTCAATGCACCCCTTAGGGCATGCACTCAAAAAGATTGAGTCTTGATGGGTTCCTATAATATGTAAAGCATCAGTAATCAGTAGAATTTAAAAATATTATGTGTATACATATGTCTCACTTGAAGCTCGTCATGTGTCACTAAGGTGTAATAGGGGATGGTGTTTTGAGAAAGAACATATTAACACATGATGCTAATGTTAAAAAAAAATTGTAGTATTTTAAAAGCATAAAATAACTAAAAGTAAATGACTTAAAAGGAAACTAATCTAAAAAGTAAATAACTAAAAGTAAATGCAATGCATACATTGAATTACCTTTTATCATAGGATGATTTTCTATTGTGTTGTTAGTTTTAATTATGTATGGTGCAGAGATTACTTTTGACAAACCTAAGAATACAAAACTAAAGAGAAAAAACAAAAAAATGTAAGAAAAACCAAGACAAATGGTGCTATGAGGATGGGATGTAATTGGAAAATTTGGCAAGCTCGGGTGACAGGTGCTATGTTAGACCAAATTATCGAGTAAAAAAAAAAAGAGTAAATTGGGTAACCAAAATTCCAAGGCTACTAAAGATTGAAAATCTCAAACAAGATATCCTAAATTAATAAAGGCAAACTCACCAAGCCAAACCAAGGACACATGTCAAATAAGATGGTAAAACAAAAAGAAAATAAATGGTAACAAGACTAACTAAAAATACAAAATGGTAAAACAACATTGATGAGTGAGCAATAAGAATCCACATCTCAATCATTAATGAAAAAATGATGCATAAAAGGGAAAACAACATTGTCAAATGAGCAGTAACAAGCTACATCTCACACAACAATGAAAAAATGGTACGAACTCAGGTGTTCATAATAACAAGACATAAAAATCATGATAAATGGTAAAAGGAAAGTAAATTAAGTTTAATAAATTTAAATAAAATGATCCATAGTTTCTCAAACATGTTATTTTGATCTAGGGATAGATAAAATTGAAACAAAGTAGTGCTAACATATTTTTAAGAGATGAAGAAGAAGGAATTTAGAGAAGAGGGAAAACAAATTTGGAATCATAATTTACCTATCAAGGGGGTAAAATGAAATGGGTGGAGGTGAAAATGAAGGAAAAACCAAGGTAGAGAGAACTCTTTATCAAAGTCAAGACACTCAAATTAGGTTTGTCAAAACAAGAGGACTATTGAATTTAAGAACTATGAAGAACTTCTCTTAGTGACACAAGTCTTGGGTAAACAAATGGAGTATATAAATCATCCCATGAAGGTTATATGCATGAAAATTAAAATAGACCTACCTCCCCATGACGTGTTCCCCACTCTTTAGGACCCATTACAAAGCCATCGGTCTACTATGAAGATTGGGTACTTGCATAAAAAAGTAGGTATAACCAAAGAGTTTTTTTTTGAATTTCCCTATTCCAATATATTGGCCTATCACACCCAAAAGGACTTTGACTCTATGTGAAGCTAACTATGGAGATTTATATTTTATTAGAGATTAGATATGTGTTTGAAATCACATCTTTTGGTATGATTTTGACTTTTAAGATTTGTATGTTGCCTTTTAGATATCATTGCCTTTTATTTCAAATGATTTGGCTTTTAACTTTCTTTTAATGGATTTTTATAGATTCCTCCTCCATATGGATTTAGAAAACCAAACATGGGTGCTAAAGATGAATTTAATTTAAAAACTTGGGACAAGGTAGCTAAGATTAAGAACTTCAAAGAGCATGGGGTCTAAGAGTCTCATAAATCAAGGTAAAATAAACATGTTATCTTGACTTTGACCTTGGTTTATCCAATGGAGAGATGAAAGAAAGGGGAAATCAAAAGGAATGCCACATGGAATAATTTGAATTGTTTCAAATTGTAAAAAATGTGACAAAGGTCAAAAAGAAGGGATACAATGAAAATAAAGTGTGATTACTTATCATAAGAGAGAGGGATATGGAGGAAAACATGCTAACATAGTTTATTGTGCAGATTTCATCTAGCAAAAGAAGAAAAAGCTAAAGTTTAAGAACAAGGATCAAGAATATGAAAAGAATCATAATTTTATGAGGAGTGCTGGGCCCTATCCACGATCTTATGTTTCAGTTAATTTCTATTCATTTCTTAGTTTGCAAGTAAAGTAATGAAACTAATAATAGGGTGTATAGAAAAATACTTGGTAAAGTACGTGCGTGAATCCAAAAAATTGTGGTAACTCCTCTTTGGGTAGGAAGGAATAACTTATAGATAATAAAAACAATCAAAAAGGGGTTTGTTAGATGGATAGTTGAGTGGATTGCCTAGTGTGCTCTAGATCCAAGAAGTGTAGTGCTTACTAAGAAGTTGTCAATCCACTATTATAACAATTAAGTTAATAAAATGAAAAGAAAGGATACTAGCATTCAATGATATGAAAGTAAATACATACAAGAGAGAGAAAGTAAATGTTTGCTTAAGTAAAATAACTAAAAATAGAAAAAGTAGGTCAATACTTATTCTAAAATGGTTGGGGTCTAGTTCATAAAATAAAAAAGGTTACTATTATTAGACAAAAAATAGAGAAAAGTGGGTTTTATTGAAGGTAAGGGGCTCAAAAGAACTTATTAGATTTTTATGTCACAGTGACTAGTGGTGGTTAGGTTAACTAACTATGGTTGGTGTAATAGTGATGATTGGGTAATCAGTGATGGTTGAGGTAACCATCGGTGGTTAGGCTAACCATCGATAGTTGTTTATGTGTTTTGGGAGGATATTGAAGGGGAGTTGTAAAATGATGAATAAGCAGGTGAGGGTTTTGATATAGGCATGTGGGAGAGAAAATAAGATGTTAAGAGGTTTGGTTAGGGCAGGGAGGTTATAAATAAGATGAATAAATGAAAATAAGCATAAGATACCTATAACTTGATGGTGGAGGGCTGAGGCAATTTGGCTAGAGTGATGGTACTTTCGCCTTTAAAAGTGATATGGATAGAGGTTTGAGTATCCAATGTATCTATTTACTTGCTGAAGGGATGATGGATACCTACATAAGAAAATACAATTGCCTGAACATGAATTCATTTGTGGATCTATTTCACTTCTTTTCCTTTTATAAGATGAAGTTATTAATTGGGATGGAGGAAGTTACTAATTTGATAGGGGATGAATTTTCCTATTCAAGAGGTTTTAAGAGCAAGTTTCCATTTAGAGAGATGCTGATATCTCACAAGGCTATCATTATATTAATACTTTAAAATAGGTTTAGGGACCTAACTATCGATGGTTATGTCAATTGCTGATGGTTAGGCCTACTATCAATGATTGAGGGGTCAGAGGAAAATAGGGTAAATCAAGTTGAATTAAATGGATGCATTAAATGTGTTAAGTTAGGGGTCAAGTTAGTAAGGGATTCTAGTTGACTAAGCGGTCCATTAAATGCAAGGTTGAACAAGGGTTAAAGAGGTAGTTTGACATCAAAAGCTATCATGTGTAGTTTTTGAGTGTCTATATTTTGCCCCTTTTTATTATATGGATTTGATTTATAATATATTGAACAAAAATAGATGATTGGTCATGGTCTAGTTGCCTTGAGTATGGGAGGAGGTGTTCCCCCTTAAACTGGGAGTTGATGAGGTGAAATCAAAATTAGGCCAGGGTTTGATAAATGGTAAATTAGTAAGCACAAGGTGGGTAACATGAAAAGGTTGGGCATTTGAGATGCAATCATACACACAAAATACAATGAAGAGTGATAGTCAAGATCACATAAAGACTAAATTTTCCAATATTGGTAGAAATAATGGAAATCCTAAAAGGACATGTGATAGGGGTGGCTGGTCCACAACATTAGGCATAACTATTTGGGTTAGGCCTATCAAGCCATATAGACATGGTTAATGTTGGTCATAAGTATACAGGGTAGGAAGTGATCTCAAGAAACAACACAATAGGTCAAGTTATGCACAAGGTGGTGCAAAGTTCAAAATTGCAACATAGAAAGGTCAGTCGGTATGGTCAAAAGGACCAATGCAAAGTTATCACAAAACATATGAATGATTAGGGTTAAAATCCACCAATGTCGAGGTAGATGTGGTGAAGGCATGGGTTTATTGGGTATCAATTAGAAGGGGATGGTTGAGCTAACTCCAAATATACTAGGTGAGTAAATGCTACCAACATAGTTCCATAGATAGGAATCCAAAAAGAACTTCAGGCCAAATGTAGTTCTCAAAGGGTTGGTGAATGGAGTTCCAAGTGGTTACCCAGATGTAAATAGTAAAAAAGAAGGGGGATTTGAAAATTATGGAAAAACACTAACTAACAATGGTTATGGGTGTTCCCTAGGGCTGATCAGCACTGGTCACCCTAATCGATGATGGTTAAGGTAAAACCCTAAAAGGCTAAAATGGTAAAAGTGAAATGTGAAATCATTTTCACTTGACATTTAAAAATTAATGCTTAAGATATTTTTTGTGTTTTGTATACTTACGATTGGTCTTGCTAAGTTGGAGGTAACTAAGGAGTTGACTGAAGGTGTGGTTGATTGATTGAGTTTATGTGGTTAACCCAATAAAAGGTAGATGAGGGCATGGCCATGTAGCAACATAAGGTCTTTGACCATGGTAACGATCATAGAATGAGGTTGGTCATGTTTTATATTTTATTAGTGATTTAAATTTGACTGATGTTGCATGTGAATTGAATAAGAATAGGGTTGGTTTACAATTTTAGATAGGGTTTTAGGGAGAATGATGCCCTAGGGTCAGGGTTTATTGGTTTAGGCAAAGTTTATGGATAAAGTGATAGGGGAAGGATGGGTTGATTTGATATTGGATAGTAGAATATGTATAGGTATTTGTTTTAAGAAAAATAGGGTTGGGTGGAAATGAAAGAGGTCATGTGTTTGAGGTTCATGCCATTGATGATCATGTATAGTGACTGGTGGTAGTTCAACTTGATCGACACTGGTCAAACTTGGGAGTAAAAGGGTCTTAAGGGGATAATCAATGGTTTGAGGAACCATTGGTGGTCAAAGTGTGTAAGGGGAGTTTGGGGATAGTTCGATGATGTTTAAAAAAGTTTGTAAAGTTTTTAGAAAGCTTGTTATAAAATATTAGACATAAAGGTTTGAAATGCTAAAAATAGGATGTGAGGGTGTCATGTAGGTCAATGAAAGCTATGTGAGAGAGGGTTAGGAATAGAGAGATAAGGATGTAAGTTTTAAAATGGGTACAAATAAAAGTTAGGGGTGTGTATTGAGTGTGAAATGTAAGTTAGAGTGGAATAGGTTAAAAGTAGTAGGTGTAGGTGGATAATGAGTTTGTTATTGGTATGCTAATGTGATTGTTGTGTAGGCCCACGATCAAATTCAGATGAGGGATTGAGTCCTTAGGATATTTTTTGAGGTTTGAGATAGGATGAAAACAAAAGAGTGGAGGCACATAGAGATTTTTGGATTAGGGGCTAAGATACATTATCAACACTTTTCACATGATACAACTATGATCTTTGCACTCATCAAGAGATGGGACCTAGTGGTGAACACCTTTATATTGTTAATTGGTGAGATGACCATCTTATTAGAGGATGTGATAAATATCACATGGTTACCCATTGAGGGGGATCCCATTTATCATATCAAGAGTGAGGATAGAGACTATTTTATGGATCTTATATATGGAGTTGATCAGGATCATGCCCAGTGGCATACAGGTGGGTTCAAGATCAAGTTGATGTACTAGAGGGCCCCATAGGATAGATGCCTTCTAATGATGATGATGATGATGGTAGTGACATGTTTCACTTTTCCATATTTGAGCCATAGATGGTTTCCATACATGCTGCTAGGGGTATTAGTAGAGATTTTACTTGGGATGATAGTATTTAGATGATCCCTAGTGCTACTAGTCTAAATATATAGAGAGTTCTAGGGCTTTTAGTCTCATAAATTATATGGTATTAGTGTTAGTTTTGTGATGCACTACTGGAAATTTAAGCACATTCATGTTGTGAGACCATTGGGGGTACCATGGTAGGGATTCACTCAAGTAGACTTTCTAGTGGGTTTCATGCAATGGAGATATATTAATGCATTGATAGGTGCCGATGGAAGAGCTAGAGACATTGATTGGTTTAGGGATGATTTGGAGGGCTTGGTGGTAGGTGATGTTGTATGGAGGCCATATTTATATTTTCATATTTGTCTTGGGCATAGGTACCACACGTTATCACTCCAGAGCTAGTACTAGATATATGGGAGATGAGATGGGGAGATTGAGTTGATCCCATTTGATCGAGTATGGAGATAGTTTAGAATAGTACATGGGATCCTTCATAATTTTATATGATATAAGGGAGAGGATGTAGAGTTCCCACTACCAAAGCCATAGCCACAAGAGGTTGTCTTGGATTTTGAGGAACTCTCAATGAGGGTGGCCATAGACAATAAGGGATTGTCAATGGTTATGCTACATGGTTCCAGGCCAGGTATGCAATAAATTTTTTTAGATGGGTGATAGGTAGTAGTAGTCGATGGACATGGATCTTATAGGGGTGCCCACATAGGATGATGGACCAAATAGATAGGCACTGGTAGCAGCTTAGGCCTAGATTATAGGGTTATAAGGGTAGGTGGCCATGTTACAATCACAAGTTGCCACCTTAAAGGGATAGGTTATGACTTTGATAGGTGAGTGAAATCAAGCACGAGTCTTTCTAGGGTTAGTAACTTAGGTGAGAGACTTGTTAAGATAAAGAGTAGGGGAAACTATAATAGTAATAGTGGAACCACTTAACATAGTATTGAGGGCATGATACCTAGCCATTATTGAGGAGCTTAGATATTATGAGGAAATAGTGCTAATGCATCTACCTTTAGAGATGAGATATGGGGAGTATAGGGATATTTTAGTAGGTGGGTCATCTATATCTTCTGTAAGGTAGTGGGCTTTGATAGTGGTATAGGTAGGGTTGTTAGGGGGGCCATTACCAGATGGAAGTATAGGTCCAGGTGCAGATGGTGTAGGTGGTACTGGTTCTAGTGCCCCAGGGGATTAATAGAGGAGAGGTGTGATATGTACATGATTTTTATTTTGATACCAACCTTCATATTGATGATGTGAGATGTATATGAGAGAGTGACCAATTGATATATTATGACATGCATTGCTTTATTGATGTATATGATGATTAGTTTTTGATTATGATGATTATATTATGGTCATGATGTTTCATGGATTAGATATTGATGTATTATGTTTATGATGTAATAATGGGCATGATTAGGGATGATACACATGATGTTGCATGCTTAGTATAGGTATTATATACTTTTTAGATGGATACGATGATAATTATTTATGTATATGATGATGCATTTGATTTTGATTGAGATGTTTGTTGTTATATGGTTTAGGTTAAACATTTGATAGATAGGTTTTGATGATATCATTTATGAGTGACTAAGAAATTATGGCTAGGTAGGATGATGATAATGTGTTTGATAGATAGAATGATATCTTATTGTAAGGATGATGTTGATGATGATCTAATAATGTTATAATGTTTTAATGATATGTTGTGAATGGTTACAATGTTATGGTTCCTGATGTTTTGTTTATGGATAGGATATGTGTTTGGTTTATATTTGCCTTGTTCCCAGTGCATAATGTCATGATTGTGCTAATGGGAATGAAAACACATAAAGTAGGTATAGACAACAAACTAAATGTGAGACATATGACCACATAAACAAAAAAAGTATAAAAAGGCATGATGTTTCTAGTTGGCAAAGATGTATCAACAAGAAACCATATTTGGATTGACTTAGTGAACATAAATCTATCAAATGCTTCGCAAGAGCATGCTTTGATTGAGAAAGAGGGGTTCTTGATCACTTTGTATCAAGTAAGCTCATAGTCCATTAAGAAGAGATGTGGAAGGAAAGTAGGTGATAATTAGATAGTTAAAAGGGAAATTGGTGAAATGGTAACCTAATGTGGGTTAGATTTCCCCTTCTATAGGTGACCAAAGAACCATCATAGACAAGTCCATGCCTTAATATGAGATGTAGATTGATCAATGTGATAAGTCTACCATTACAATATATAGGATTTGACTGTGGCATAATGGGATAATGTGTAGACTGATTGATGTGAGAATTCTAAAAATGGCACTTATAAGAGTCGACTACAGCTTACTTTCTTTAATTTTTACATAGGATTGTTGTTTTTGCAATTTTGATAAGTTGTTGAAGCTGATCGATGTGGGAAGTTTCAAATGATTATTCTATAGCCATCCTTTAAGGGAGTGGTTTAGGATTGGATTTAATATTTTTACTTCAAGGGAGTAATCTATTTTAAAGTAACTTTTAATTATTGGGCAACTATCTTTCAAGGGAACAATCTACAAGTGATATTTTGAATGCATGTTAGACATGGACAAGTCTATTTAGGATTAAAAAGTTAGCCTTTATGGAGGTAAGGCTTGGGCACAAAAGGTTAATGTTAAGAGGGGAAATTGGTTTGAGAGACAATTGACCATGGGATTCCATCTGATTAAAGATAAAAAGTATCCATGAGAACCATGCCATGGGTAGAGACATGGTGACCATGCTTAGGATTAGGCCATAACTGTGATGGATAATCACATGGATCTATGTTGTAATCAATTATTATCAAAGGAATTAAGAATGCAAAAGGAAGATAAAATATTGTGAACCAAGGGATGAGCTTAAGTAAGACACAAAAATGAGTTTGATCCCTATTTCAACAATAGAAAGGACATAAATGTGAAGTGTTGATAGGCTCAAGTTCTGGTTTGCCCTCAAGAGAAGACAAATGATAGGCTCCTGATCCATACTTATGGGTTATGATGTAGGGTCCAAGCCAATTAAAAGCAAAATTGCCTTTTTTGCTTTTCTCTATATTAGTTACATTCTAGTTTTCCTTAAGGATGAGGTCTTCGATGTTGAAATCTCACTCTTTCAGGTGTTTTTTGTATGTGTATTTAATTTTTTATTGATAGAAATGAAGATGAGTAAGGTCTATGAGGTGATGTTCATCAAGGAGTTCAAGATGTGTGATGAATTCTTGATGATAGTCACTTTTGGAAAGGATGTCATGTAAATATATGTGAATGGATGGAATTTGGAGTTTGAGAGGCAAGATTACCTCAGCTCCAAATATGAGAGAGAAAGGGTTAGCACTCATAGAGGTTTGAATGCTAGTGTGATAGACCCATAAAGTGAAGGGTATATGCATGTGCCAATCCCAACTTGAAGCACTTACTACTTTGGTGATCATATTTATGAGAGTTTTCTTTAAAGATTTCACCTGTCTATTGGCTTAAGGATGATAGGGTGAGGAAAATATTATATTGATGCCAAAAGCATCATAAATACCTTGGACTTTTCAATTTTTAAAATATTTTCCATTATCGATGATGATCTTATGGGGAACATCGAAGTGGTAGATGATATGGTGATTGATGAAGTTGATAATTTTTTTAGCTTTGGTGGATATAAGGGGGATGTCCTCCACCCATTTGGTGAAATATTTAGTAGTGGTAATGATATATTGATGTCATTATGAAGAATGGGGGTTGATTTTCTTGATAAGGTCAAGACCCCATTGCAAGAAGGGCCAATAATTAGTAGATAATTTATGGCCATGAGGAGGTACATGATGTAGATTAGTGTGTTGTTGACATTTGATACACTTCTTTACATAGTCGTAATAGTCATTATTGAGGGTGGGTCAATAGTAACCAAGGCAAAGAATACACTTAGTAACAACTAGGCCGCTAAAGTGTCCCCCATAGATTTCATCATACATTTATTTAATGGCATGAGAAGATTCTTGGATATGTAGGTAATGGAGAAGGAGGCATCTAAGCCAAATTTGTAAAGAATTCCCCCTAGTATGGTGTAATGAGAGGTAATCTGAACAAAGGCTCTTTAGGCATTCTTTGGAAGGTTGGGAGGAATGATGCCAAGGTTAAGGTAGCCAAAATATTGGTCATACCAAATGTCAAAAGGAGACATATCCAAACTAAAAATGGTAGGGAGATTAGTACTAATATATGAGGGTGTGATAAAATGGTGGATGGCGATGAATAATTTAGATTCAATAGGTTGAGATGGAATTTGGGAAGCAAAAGAGGTCATCTTGTCCACAAATTTATTGGTAGATCAAAGAATGGACTGGATAATGTAATGATAAAATGCTGCTAAGAGTATATCCATGAGTTATTTATAATTTAAGAGGATGTCATTTTTACATTGATAATATCTTATGACCTAGTTGATAACTAGTTGGGAGTCACCTAAGATACCAATAGTTTTGACTCCCAAAACTAAGGTGGTTTGGATGCCTATGACTAGGGCTTCATATTTGGCTATGTTGTTGGTACATTAAAAGTCAAGTTTAAAATAAAGGGGAAGAGGTTCCTCATTAAGGGGAATGAGAATAACTCTATCACCCCCACCATTTTGGCATTTATAGCCATAAAAAAATATGGTAAGTCAAGGGGATTAAACTAATGGTGTTGATAAAAAAATTTAGACAAGATGATATTAGAGTATTTTGACTTCAGGGAAAGTGGGGTTGATGAGGATGGGAGATCTTCATCATTGGTAGCAATGGGTTTTGATGAGGTGGGTTTTTATGGTGGTACAAACCCAAGGCTAAAAAACTCATGAGTTTTTTGAGTTTTGATGGTGGGTAACTCGTGAGGTCCTTATTCATAAAGTCCAAGATCAAACCCCTTCCAAGCACACTAATAAAGGTAAGATTTGGAAAAATATCGTTTATCTAAGTAGGAAAAATTAGCTATGAATGGGCAGATGAACAAGATAGTGGTGGGAGTGAGAAGTGGCTGATCAAGTCCCCCATAAATGATTTTTTTTTTATTGGGTAGACCAAAAGGGACAATGGTTCTGATGTTGGGGTCGTAAGAGGGGTCATATTTGATATTCATATACTCTTGTGGAGTAGGGAAAACATTTAAGGCTAAAATTCAATATTCCCCTAAAGAGAGATGTTGAAATGTGGATTGCAAGGGGTTGCCAACCAAAATTTGGGATGAAGGGATAGTTGAGCTAGTTGATGCTTCATCATTTATATAAGTGGAAGTGTTGATGGTTTTGGTTGGTGGGGTGGTTTCTTTAGAATTTTTTTTTGAGGTAGATGAAGGAGGAATGAGAATGTCATTAGGTTGGTATGTCATATTAGAATAGGCAAAGGGACTAGGATCAATGTTGATGGTAATAACTTGTCCCTTATGTTCAAATTTGATGTAGTGGTGTAAGGTGAAAGGGATGCAACCCATAACATGAATCCAAGGGCATCTGAGTAACACATTATATTGGAACTTACTCTCTATAACATAAAATAGTTCAAGAATGGTATGAGGCCCCAAGCAGATATGGGGAACAAAAATCCCCAAGGTAGTGGCCATGGTATCATTAATAGAGTGAAGGACTACTATACTTTTAGACATGATATTTCTAGGTAGATGAAGTTGGTCATATTTATGGGAGGAGATAATTTTGATAATATCTCCTCCATCACTCATAACCCTTTTGATGTGGGTTTGATTGATGTATGTGGTAATAAAAATAGGAGGATCAGAGTCCTCAAGATTAATGGGTGGTATTTCAAAATCTTGAAAGGTGATGAGGGCTAAAAGTTGGAGAGCTCCAACCAAGGGTACAAGAGGTTGAGGATCATCTGGCTTAACCTCAATAGATTCCAAAGCCTTAATCAATGCTTGGCAATGGTGGGGTGAAGTGTTGATTAGTTCGTAGAGGCTCATTTTCACTAATGTTTGGTGAAGATGTTTTAACACTAAGCATTATATGAATGCAAAAGGGTTGGAGGGAGAATCTCATAGCATGGATACTTTGGGTTTTGGTAGTTGTGAAGGTGAAGGTAGGGATGCTCGGGTTTGGTTGGTGGTTTGAGGGGTTGATGGGTAAGTCGATAGAATAGAGGATTTAGATTTTCCCTTATCTTTCTATTGGGCTTGGGATCATGTAACCACATTAATAGTATGGATAAGGGGGTTTGATGGGTTTGATGCTTGTTTCAGTTCTTCCTTCTCATCCTTAGGTAGGAGAGGGAAATTTGGTAAAGGTTGGGTGGGTTAGGTTGATACCAAGATTGGTAATTTGGGTAAGAAGGGTTTATCTGACAACAAATCATCCTCATCATATAGGCTATGAACAAGTGCTTGGAGAGCTTTGTAGTTCTCCATGTCATGTCTCAGTGCCCTATGGTATGCATAGATCAAGTTATCATTGAATTAGGAGGGTTTAGGGCATAAAGGGTTAAAAGGTTTGATTAGAGGTAAGCTAATGGAAGAGGTTTGCAATAACTTTTGCAAAATGGTTGGATAAGATTCAAGCAAAGGTGTTAGAGGTAATGGGTTTTTCATTTTAGGAGTGATAACCTTCTTAGGTGTAGGTTTTGGAGTTTGAGGAATGATTTTGGTTAGGTTTGCTTGGTTATAGTTGGTTTAGAGGTTGTATTCTTGGATGATGAAATTTTAGCTATAGGTGAAAAAATGGACATGGATAGATTGGTTAAAAATGATGGAGAACTATATGGTTTGATGGGTGTAGGTGGAGTAAAATGGGATGGTTTCTTAGAGGAAGAATAGGTAACTGGTATGGTAGAAGGATGGAGTCCTAAGATTGAAGGTAAGTGGGAAGGAGGTGGTATGGGTCTAGTGTAAGGTAGAGGTTTGGTTAACTCCATCTTCTTAGGTAGTTTAGTTGGTGGTTTATTTGGTGGACTAGATAGGGTTAAGTCTAACCTCAAAGGGGGATGCTAATGACTAGGTGTGGGAAGAATTCCTAAGTTATTGATTGGCTTGGTGAGAGAGGCATAAGGTGATTTGGCAATTTTAGGTGGAGGTGGTTGGGAAGGTTAACTTATGGTTTTGGAAGAGATATTAAATGAAGAGGTAATAATGGGTTTAAGGGTGGATTCAAGTGAAGTTGATGATTCAAATTTGTTTTGGTAAGGGAGTCTAAAATGATGCCAAAAGGTGGCTCTATCAAAGTTGGGTTGAGAAGTGAATTCTAGGATTTGGAATAGTCTATAAAAGGGCTTGTATATGGTTTAGTTCCTTAGTTATTGATTTTGAAACTTAAGCCCTTAGGTAGAGAAGAGGGAATGGTTTATTTAATTTTGATGGATGGGTCCAAGATTGGTAGTTAGGTAGATGAGGTAATCTCCTCCTATGGGCTAGTTTTTGGGGAGGAGATGGACAGTTCAATGATAGGTAAGGTAGTTATGGTATCCTCAAATGAAGGAACAAATAGAGTTGCTTTTGTTATCTAGGTATCCAAAGAAAGGGAGGGTAGTTATACCAATTGAATGGGGGGAGTAGAAGAAGAAGAAATGGTTATAGTGGAGGTTGTCTCCTTTGGTGTTTCGGTCAAAGGAGAGGTAGATAAAGCTAAAGTCTCATTAAGTGAGGAGAAAGGGGTAGTTGATTCTTCTATTTGGGTATCCAAAGAAATAGGAGGTGAGTTCACTATTTCCATTTGGGTGATTGAGGTGATGGTCTATTCAATAAGAAGTTTGTTATTAATAACATTGATTGTATCTACCTCATGAGAGTGAGATGATTCAAGTTTATTTTCATGGTGTTGGGTGGAAGGAGAGTGATTGGGAAAAGGATTTTGAAAAATTTCAAGGGATTGATTAGGAGGTGAATTGGGATTATCAAATGCAAGTTCTCCACTATCAATCAAAATTTGGACAAGACTTTTGAAGGTATTACATTTATTCATGTCATGTCATACAACATGATGGAAGGAACAATGGTCATTTTTGTTATACCACCAAGGTAGGAGGTGAGAAGAATAAAATTGTTGGGGTGGTTTAATTTGTGGAAGTTAGATGAGGTTGGATTTAAATAATTTATCCAAAACTAATGCATATAATTCTCCAATGGGAGAATATTGTCTTAGAGGAGCTCAGTTTTGGTTTTGGATTTGTTGCTAACGAGGGTTTAAAGAACTAGTTGGAGGTGGCTGGTTAATAGTCAGAGGTAGAACAATTTTTAGAAAAATTGAGTTTGTGGATGATTTTGCCTTGGTGTTGGATTGGTTAATGGTTTTGGTAGAGGAAGGGTCATTATATTTAAAACTAGTATTTTTGTTCTGTAATTTCAATTTCCCTTCATAAATAGCCCAGTTTTCAAGTTTTCATGCCATGGTGAATACCTCATCAAAAGTTTGGAAGGTTTGAACTTGAAGAGTGGGGGTGATATGTTTGGTATAACCCTAAGAGAAAAGTTTAATCAATTTGGGTTGGGGTAAGGAAAAATAAAGCTAGTCAATAAGACCTCTCCATCTAGCAATAAAATCAGCAATTGAATCATCATCAAATTGCTTAATGGAATAGAGGTTAGTAATAGAAACCTTTTTAAATATGTTTACCAAAAAGTGTTTTAAAAAGATTTGGGCCAGTTGAGAGAAAGAAAAGATGGAGTGCATGGGAAGAGAACTATACCAATAAGGGTGGGTTAAGATAAGGACATGGGGAAGGTTCAAAGAAGGAGAACATCATCATATGGGATTAAATAACAATAATGACATAATGCCCTCAAATGCTATTAGGGGTCATCCTTACCTTGAAATTTGGAGAACTTGGGCAATTCCCATTAAGGAGAATAAGCATGGATAGGTATAGATAGATGAATGGGTTTGTTACAAATTTGATCATAGGATAAAAGGGTATGAGACCTGGAGATGGATGACACCAAGTTGGTCATTTTATCCATTAACATCTTGATCAATTCTGGTTGGGGTTGGGAAGCAACATAATTAAGGGGCACATTCTGTTGAGGTTGGGTGGCAGCTATGTTTGGATAAGTGATATAAGGTGCTATAGAAGGCACATTATATTGAGGCAAGTGGTCACAAAAGGTTTAGATGGTGTTACATAGGGGTTAATTAACACAAATGGTTGGGTGGAAATTGCTATGTACCCTTATGGATTAGAGACATATTGATAGTCTATCATGGGAACTTGTTGAGGATTGGAGGTGGGTTGAGTTAAAGGTATGGTTGAGGTTGGGTAAGTTGAGGTTGAGTGGTGACTCTAGTTTGGAAGTAAAGTAATGAAACTAGTAATAGGGTGTGTAGAAAAATACCTGGTAAAGTACATTCATGAATCAAGATGATAGTGGGAACTCCTCTTTGGCTGGGAAGGAATAACCTATAGAGAAGAAAAATACTCAAAAAGGGTTTTTTTAGATGGATGGTTGAGTGGACTACCTAGCATGAGCTAGATCCAAGAAGCGTAGTGCTTACTAGGAGGTTTTCAATCCACTATTATAACAATTAAGCTGATAAAATGAAGAGATAGGATACTTATATTCAATGATATGAAATCAAATACATGAAAGAGAGATAAAGTAAATGCTTGTTTAAATAAAACAACTAAAAATAGTAAAAATGGGTCAATACTTATGCTAAAATGATCAAGGTCTGGTTCAAAAAATTAGAAATGTTACTGTGATCAGGTAAAAATAGAGAAAAGTGGGTTTGATTGAAGGTAAGGGGCTCAAAATAACTTTCTATATTTTTGTGCCACAATGACTGGCAATGGTCAAGTTAACCAGCTATGGTTGGTATAACTGGTGAGGTTTGGGTAACTGGTGATGGTTGAGGTAACCATTAATGGTTGGGCTAACTGTCGGTGGTTTCCTATGTGTTCTAGGAGGATATTGGAGGGGATTTATATATTGATGAATAAGTAGGAAAGGGTTTTGATATAGGCTAGTGGGAGGGAGAATAAGATGCTAAAAGGTCTGGTTGGGGCAAGGAGATTAGAAATAAGATGAATCAATGAAAAAAGCATAAGATACCTATAACTTGATGGTGGAATGTTGAGGTAATTTGGCTAGAGTGATGGTACTTCAACCTTCAAAAGTGATGTGAATAGAGGTTTAGGTCTCCAATGCTATTGCTTGCTTGCTGAAGGGATGCTAGATACTTGCAAAAGAATGTACAATAGCCTAGACATGAATTTATTTATGGATCCATTTCAGTTCCTCCTCTTCTCCTTTTGTAGGATGAAGTTGCTAATTGGGATGGATGAAGTTAATAATTTGATAGGGGATAAAGTTGCCTATTTAAGAGGTTTTAAAATCAAGTTTTAAAATAAAGTTGCCATTTTGGGAGATGCTAATATTACACAAGGTTTTCATTGATTTAATACTTTAAAATAGGTTCAGGGACTTAATTATTGATGATTAGGTCAACCAATGACAGTTAGACCAACCATCGATGGTTGAGGGCGAATAATAAAATAGGGTAAAACAAGTTGAATTAAATAGATGCATTAAACATGTTAAGTTAGGGTTCAAGTTAGTGAGTCTAGTTGACTAAGTGGTCCACTAAATGCGAGGTTAAACAAGGGTTAAAGAGGCAGTTTGACATCAAAAGCTGTCATGTGTAGTTTTCAAGTGTCTAAATCTTACAAAGCAACTCATAAAAGAGAGACCCATAAGGGTGATAATAAGCAAGAGAAAATCAAAGTAAAGGAGCTTGTTGACAAAGCACCTCACAAGGAAAAAGCCAAAGGATGCCAAAAAAACATTGGCAAGTAGAAAAAAAGAGAAATGATTAAAAGATGGTGGTTTTGTGAGGGATACCAAGTCCTATCCACAATCTTACAAAGAAACTCAAAAAATAAAAACCCAAGGGGTACGAAAAATAAGAGAAAATTCAAGAAGATAAGGAAGACTATGATACATCAAGAAATCAAAAGACCAAAAGCGAGGACTAAAGGTTTATGAAAAGAGGGCACTGTTGTAAAGGTAGAGACCCATGCTTAAGTAACCTACAATTTTTTTTAGAAAGATCTAAATAGAAAACATGATAAGAAGGAAATGTTTTAGGCAAAGTATTTTTTAAGGAATTGAGCATTGGTGGGCTCTTTTAAAACATGGCCTTCATTATTTTGAAGATGATAAGTGCTTGGACCAAAAATGTTTTTAACTAAAAATGGGCCCCACCATTTTTTGGAATATTTGGCTTCTTTATCATGGGTGTAATCTAATTTAAGGACAAGATCACCAACATTGAATGTAAAAACTTTAACACATTTATTATGTTGTCGAATGATGTGAGCCTTGTATTGGTAGTTATGTTGTAATACAAAAAGGTGGCAGTCATTGAGAATATCAAGGCATGAAGGTGAGATTCACATAATTATTCATCAAGAATAATTCCATGAAGAGATATACATAGAAAGAGAATCTCAAATTATAATGGAAGGACTGACTCAGAACCATAGACTAATGAAAAAGGAGTTACCCCAGTGGCAGCATGAATGCTAGTCTGATAGGCCCAAAGTGCAAGGTAAAGATGAATATGACAATCCATGTGTATTTAAAGAATTACATTTTGGAGAATTTTTTTGGTGGCCTCAGCTTGACCATTATATTTTAGATATAAGGCATGGAAAATTTGTGATTGATCTTAAATTTGGTACAAAGTTGTTTAACATGTTTTTTTTGAAATCACCACCATTGTTTGAAATGATGGTATGGGAAATGTTGAAGTGGCAAATAATTTGGTTAAGAATTAACTTGGATATGGTAGGATCAATGACATTAACAAGGGGCATTGCTTTTACCCACTTGGTAAAGTACTTGGTAGCAGTGATGATAAAGATGTGCCCATCTTGGGAATGAGGAAGTTTACCAATGAGATTGAATCCCCATGTGGAAAATGGCCAAAGAGATTTGATAGTTTGAAGATCGATAGGAGGTGAATCGATAAGGTCATTATGAAGCTGATAAGGATTGCATTTATTATCATATTCAAATGTATCCTTTTTGAGAGTAGGCCAAAAATAATCCATACGTAGGCATTTGTGTGTTGTAGCATGTCTGCTACAGTAACCACCAAAAATGCCCCCATGTGCTTGCTCGAGAAGAGGAAGAACCTCATCTTTCATAACATAATGGAGCAAGGTACCTTAAACATTGTGATAGTAAATGATGTTATGTCAAAATATATACTTGAAAGCTTGTTTACAAATGAGTGTCTTTTCATGAGAATCTAGATTAGGAGGATAAATTTGATGTTCTAGGTATTGAATGATATTTTGATACCAAGGGATTTTTTCTAATAGTCACATCCTCAATGTGACATATAAGTGAATCTATTGGTTGAGAAGATTATGAAGTACCATATTCAATATGTGTTATTTTCTTGATAAGCATGTCATTGTTATCTTGAAAATGGTAAGGTGCATTAGGTAAGGCAAAAATTGGATTTGTTTTGGGATCAATGCTAGCGATGAAGTTGTTGAAGCTAGGAGTTTTATTCTTAAAATTTCCAAGTTTATTATGTTGCCAAGGAATTTAAGGTTTTTGGTCATGAATTAACTCAAGAATGGCTTCAGCACTAGGCAAAGTAGGAAGAGGACCATAATATTCAACATCTACTTCAAGATCTAGAATTTTATTGCCATGGTGATCATATTCAGAATGAATCTAATAGACATCAGTTGGCTTGGCATCTAGTGTAATTTTAGAAGTAGATGAAGAGGATAGATTCGAAGGGATGGGAGTGTTGGTAGATTTAATGATGGGAGAAGGATCTAAAGAAATGATAGGATCCATAAGAGGTAGAGAAGATGATGGAATATCTATAGGTTCAGAAGATGTAAGTTGTTCTACCACCCAAGGAGTATCAATAAGTGGAGAATTGGTGGGAGGTACATGAACTTCAAGATTTCAGTCATGATGTGTAGATATGGTATGTACATCCCAATTTAAGGCATGAATTTGGGCTTAAATATTTTGATAGTTCTAGACATCCAAGTCTCTAGAGTGAGCTTGGGCCATGATATAGTTGTCATCAATTGTTGGATAAATCATACATGTTTGAGAATCAGGGGTAGTTACAGAAGGTGAAATCCCAATGTTTCTAAATATATGAGGGGACATGGTGAGATGATATTGGAATAATTTATCCACTATAAAATCATTACAAGTGAAAGCATCTTTAGTTAAAGATGGATCTTGAGCATTTCATAGAGGGGGAAAGTCGGTAATCTCATCCATGATAAGAACAATATGATCTCGAGGTAAGAGAGAAGGAGGAAGCCAATGCATAATATATTGGGGTAGCTTCTTAGTATTGTAAGTGTACTATAACTCATTGGGATCATCATCATCAGAATTTATAAGAATAACATGAAGATCAAAATTCATGTTGATGAACTTAGGTAAAGGAGCAATATTGATTTTAGAAATTGTAGGAATTTGATATTGAGGCTTCGGATTGGGAAGTTGGATGCTCCATGGGTTGGGATTAGCTTCATGTTTGTAACATTTTCCATTATGTAAGAATTTAATACACTAACTACCATAAGAGGTGATGGCCTTATCCAATGAGTCCATGGATGACCAAGAAGAATGTTATAAGACAAAGGAAGATCAAGGACCATAAGCTTAGTTCGAATAGTCTTAGGTTCAATGGTCAACAAAAGCCAAATGTAACCAAGTGGCTTTTGATTAGTCTTATAAAATCCATGACAAGTAAGATAGGTTTATTTAAGATGATCTATGTTATAACCAAGTTGTTGAATGATCCATAAGGATGTGACATTAATACCAGAACCTTGGTCAACTATAAATTTTTGGATAATGGTGTTATTAATGGCTACTTTGATAAAGAAAGGCAAATCATCGACACAAGAAATAATTTCATCATTGATCATGACTCTTCAAAAAATTCAATAGAAGGCTTGGAATAAGGACATATCGCCTTAATGGTATTGACATTAGTTAGTTGATAATGAGGAGAAGGTGGTTCTTCATCTATGGAAGATGGTTCTTCAATTTCTTGAAGTTGTTACATAAGAAATTTATGATGATAGGGTGAAGTGCGAACCAACTCCATAAGAGGAATCTTGCAAGGCATAGATTTGAGATCTTTAATAAAATTCCAATGTGATTTAAAAGAACTAGCACAAGGTTTAGAAGGCAAATTAGATGTAGGAGTATAGATTTAGTTGGAGGATTGGAAGGAGGAATTTATTCCTTAGGTACTTCCAAATCATCATGAGTGGTAGTAGTATTTTAAAGAAATTGTTCTTATAAAGATGGTTTCTTAGGCTTGGTAATAGGATCTTTATGGGCTGGTTTACAATGATAATTAACCTCCACAATGTTGACATATTGAGAGTTATTATAATATAGGTCATAATCTACATCAATGGCACAAACATCCTTGACATTTGATTTATTATTGTTTGAAGAAGATTTTTGACTATTAGAAGTATAGGCTTTAAATTTTTTCCATTTTTGAGATGCAATAACATACTCTTGATGATGAAGTTTGATCATAGCCTCATGGTTGAATAAGTCACCAAGCAAATAAGAAACAACACACTTAGTGAGCCCTCTACAAGATTCATGAAAATTCCTAATGTCAACATGGAACCATCAGAATAGATTGGGATCATACCACTTAGGAAGAGTATTGGGATAAATGAAAGGTTTTGAGGGAGGTAAAAATTGTTACATTTGTTGAACCAAAAGAGGTGTATGAGATGGTAAAAGAACATCAGATTTGGTAACTCCAGGCTTATTTTGGGAAGTATTACTAGTGATAATATTAGATGTCTAAAAATATCCTTTAAGAAGTTTATGATTGGGTTTGAATGGCTTCATAATGATGTCTTGATGCTTATCTTGGTCAAGAGCTTCATTAAGATTTTGAGGAAAAAAGGTTCAAACCTTGTATTGAAGAGTGAGAATAAGAGTGGTAATAAATTATCGCCAGTCATATTATGATCAGTTTTATGAGCTAAAGATTTCCATATTTTAATAAAATCATGAGTTGATTCATTAGGAGATTGCTTAGAATTTATGAAATGACTAAGACAATTTTTAGGAAGATCATTATGTTGAAACACTTTAACCAAATGGTTCACCAAATCTTCAAGTTTCCAAATAGAATGTTGAGGAATTTGTTTATACCATTCTTATACATCACCTATGAAATTTTTGACTAATAGTTTAGTTGTGGTAAATGTATTAATTTGAATCCACTCTTTGTAAATATTACCAAAGGCTCTGAGGAATGAATCAGGGTCTTTCATCCCATCATATTTGATATTTGGAGTTATGTTACCAATATCAATGGATACAATGAATGGAGCTAAAGGCTCATTTTGAATGGTTTAAAGCATCTTGTTATTCATTATGGGTTGAGGAATACTATTACCTAAGGCATCCCTAAGAGGTGGAGGAATATAATTAGGATTAGCTTGAGGATGAATAGTTGGAGGTTGATTAGTAGGAAATAAGGCTTGTAGACTGTACTAGGATGACCAAGTTGATCTAGTGCAATGCATAGAAGCCAGAAAAAGTATAGGGTTGACTAGGTCAACCTAGTATAGTAAATAAAGAAGAGGAAAAGATTGATAATAAGTTTGGAAATAAAATAAGATAATTTTTAGCTAATCTAAGAAAGTGTATAAAGGAAACACACAGTCAAATAAATTGACATTGGTCAATTTAATTGAGGCACCCAAATCAAAATCTTTTACTAACGCTAGATAATGCAAGATTTTACACACACAAGTGATCGAAGATCAATCAAACAAATTTGAAAATTAAAAATAGCTACTTGGTCAACCTAGAATGTTGATTAGATTATTAATAATGATTTTAATTTTAAAGGGAGATTGGATATAAGCAAGGTACTAGATAAAAATCTAAGGATAAATTTAGGTAAGTTTATGATGAAAGGGACTATAGTGGCAATGATATAGGCTTGGTATTGGGGCCTACCCCTTCACTTCGTACACTACAATGATAAGGGTTTCAGGTGCTTAGCCAAAATATACCATTAACCATGATACTTGACTAAAGCATCAAGTTGGATCCCCTTTGGTGATGAAATACAATTAGGCTGGCCTGGGTAGTCAAATGTGTAAATGCATGTTGATGTTTATGTGGTTTGACCATGTGTGCAAAAGAATAAAAATAGTGCAACTAAGTGATTAATTGAAAAATCCCCTAATTATACTATGTAATCTATTTTTAAGCATGAAAACAATTGAAAAGAAAGATGTGATTAACATATATGGTTTATTCCAATTTTCAAACAAGGTATAGTTGAGAAAATATATGGATAATCATAAAGAATAGGGTTGATATGGTCGAACCTATACTGTAGAATCAAATTCTAAAAATAAACTACATCCGTCAGGTTGACCTAGTTATTTTAAAACACATTAAACATATAATTAGGTCCATAGGGTCAACCTAGTTGATTGTGCAAAGGCATTTTTGAAGACTGCAAACTGTAAAAAGAAAGTACAAAAACATAGAGATACAAAGAAGTAGAAACTCACTTGAATGGTTTAGAGATGAGAAGGAGAAGATTGTTGATCAATAAACTTGGATAAAACTATCAAAAACTTACAAAATGGGTCGAGCTAGTCCACTAAGCAATATAGAAACCTACTAAAAATGCACTAGGTCAACTTGGTTGACCTAGTAGGTTGAACTGGAAGTCTGAAAACTAGAAAAACTACATTGGGTCTAGCTAGTCAATCTAGTTATCTGATTAGAATTTTCAAGTTCTAAAACCTGTATTGGGTTGAGTTGGTTGAGCCAGTTACCTATTCCTACAAATTTGCACACATAGATAAATAAATTGGGTTGATAGGGTCAATCCAACACAATAAAGATATGATAAAAATAATAATGAATAGAAATGAAATAAGTGAAATAAATCTTGCAAGGGTTTGATTCATGATGGGTTCACCAGAATGTATGTAATTAGAAATGCATCATGTCCATAAATTAATCCTAGATTAGATGGGATAGAACACACATACACTTGTGATTGGGGGGCATACAATTGTTAAGTAGTAACATGACCAATATGAGGATCTACTAGATCTGATTAGGGGATCACTTATCATAACACACCATGTGAGATAGGGTTCCAAAGCCTATAGTCTAACACAATCACATAACAACCCTAAAAGAGTCCTATGTTTTAATATTTCACTAATCTAATAACAAGAAAAACAAATCTAATCTAGTGTGCTCCAAAGCTTGTGGCACAAAGTGGGGGTTAGTAATGCAAATCAATTAAAACATGTATAGAGAAATTATAATAAATTAAGTATGATTAACAATCTAATACATGGAATATGAAGAGTAATATTATCCAAGCCAACACTTATGCTACTTCTATCTATTAAAAAAGAAGAGAACACAGTTAGATAGACTTACTTGAATGTAAAACCATTGAGACTCAATCTCTCCCTTGGCCAAAGGGGTTTCATAAGAGGTTGTTTTGGTTTGTAAGGATCAATTTGTTAGGCCAAAACATCTAAGACCTATCCACAAGACTATATTCTCCAAAATAAGAAACCTAAGCCAAGTCTCCTCAAGTAGAATGGTGGAAGAGTAGATTATGAATAAGTGCGAGTAAATAATAACTCTTGATAGCATATTATTATAATGACCAAAATGACCTTGTATTTATAGGATTATCTTACCCTAAAATCATTTGAGAACATTGACTATGCTAGGTAAACCTAGTCAACCTAGCACATTTTTGGGCTAACTCACCAAGTCTATGCTAGGTCAACCAAGAGGCTAACAAACCAAAAGAGAGAAATTGTTCACAAACTATACTAGGTCAACTAGGTCAACCTAGTATGATGAATAGGTCAAAAGGGTGATAAATAAGGAAATAAAGGATAGAAATAGGAAAAAGACTAGAAGACTATGCAATGGAGGATAAATAGCTTAGGGAAAGGTTTTAAGAACTAGTTGGATTGGTAATAATATGGCAAAAAGGGACAACAATCTTGTAAAGCACCAAATGTCTTCCCACCCCTTTCTTGATGCACCCCTTAGGTCATGCACTCATAAATGTGAGTCTTGATAATTTTTTGTAAGATGTAAAGTATCATTAATCAATAAAAGTTAAAAATATTATGTGTATACACATCGATGTAATTGTTGTAGCATTTATTTGCACCCTTGGAGAGGGTTGTTCAGGGTCTCTCCAACTAAGATACAAAATGGGAACAAACTCAAGTTGTGGGTATCTTATAGTGAGGTTGAACCTCTTGAGAATGTCAGATTATTTTTGGATCTATCACCTAAAACTAATCTCTACCTTGAAAAAAGGGAAAGAAATTGACAATAACATGAAAATATGTAAAATAAGCTGATGCACCAATGTTTTGAACACTTAAAATTGCACATAACACAATATGAGATAGTTTAAAACCTGAAAATATCACTTCACTCACTCTTTGATCAACTTTCACATAAGTATTTCACAAAAAGGCACTAAGTAGCTATTAATCTAGCATGGGAGGGAAATTGTCCACTTCCAAACTAATTAATAAACTTTCTATGACACTTAGAATGACTTGTGAAAGATAAAAAACACTTAATGAAGTTGAGAAAACTTAGATAGAGGTAAAGGAAAGCATACATTCACTTAACCACATCAATGAATTCATAGAACACACTTCAATTCAGCCTAAAAATGGAGGAATTCAATCTTTTATTGCATCAAATAGGTGTTGTAGTAAAAATATTAGCATAGCTTGGGCAAGCCAGAAGTATAAGAGTCTCTTATTTTTATTAGGGGAGAAATGGGAGATATATAAGAAAAGGGGAAGAGAGAGGGAAGCAAACAAACAAAAATCAATAAATGAGACCCAACAACTTTTTTATCAATTAACATTAATCTTGCCTCCATAAATTAAATTTCATTAGCTCCAAATAGATTTCAATCCCTCTAATTGGCTTATAAACACACTAAAAGACAATAACTTGCTAAGAATGATGAGTCATGATCAATTCAAAGGGAAAAATCCCCAAAGACCTTGAAAATGTATTTAATGCTTTGCTTGCACTCTCCAACCTCCAAACTCTTCATCTTCTTAATTATCTTACAACACCATGATTAATCTTGATATGTTCTTTACATTATCAGATAATCACTTGAACTCATTCATTGGCATCCCTTCTAACATTCCTTTCATAGTCACAACTCTGACATTACTCCAAACCCTGAGCATAGGTCCATTATAGATAAAAACTAATCCAATTTATTATTTTTCATATAGTTATAATTTTAATGAAGATCCATAGGATAATTAGTCTCTTTATCATGATCAAAACATAAATTTAAACCCAAGATAGGCTTTATAACCTGATTGAGTAGAATTTTGTATATAACTAAGCTTTGATGGTAGCATATGAATCTCTAGGGTTTGCTCTAGTAACCCGGATCACATTTTGATACCATATCCATACACACAAGCTTGGGTGGTGAAATCATTCAATCTAATGTGTATGTCTATATGGCATATTCCTACCACACTGTTGCTTATATGATAACTATAAATCTAGACATGTGTCTCATTTTTTGTACTCTAAAAATTGGATCAAATTTGCTCCATTAATCTCTTTGGGAGTCTGCTGATCTAAAATTTCAAAGTTGGCCATTGATATGTGATATACATTCAAGATGGTGACACTTGAGAGTCATGCATACTCTATATGGACCTAACTATTAGTTTATGCAATCAAATGTGCTTATGCCATGTGGTGTCCTTATATGCAATTTGAGCTCATTGACCTTTTGACTTTGATCTACACCATCGATCTTCTTTCACATGGTTGAACATGATCCATTGATCTTTAATCTCCCAGATCAAACATGGCCCATAAATTTTCTCTAGAGTTCATTTTGATTCAAGACACTTATCATCATTGCATTCATTCTTAGGATTTATTGACCTTGTGACCTCATGCGCACTATTGGATCTATTTTTGCATGATTAAATGCACACTGTAGGATCTAGATTGACTTATTGGCTTTGACATCACTTATGTGTCTTGGATATACTTTTTTGATTGAATGAGGATTTAACACTTGGAAGCCTCATATTCAATTTTAGACTATTGAAGATTTTTGAATCTAAATGGATAGTTCCTATGGTCTTAATTTGATGCCCCTAGGCACATCCAACACTACTAGATCATTTTTGAAGGATTATATCTTGAGATAGAAAACTCATCAAGACACCAAAATTATAGGGGACAACCTTGGAAAAAAATATATAGTTTTCATGAAATCCTTTAAATTTAGTTAGTTTCCCAAATATACTTATTAAATGTACAACCAAACTGACCTGTTCATTCTTGCATGATGTGCTAAGACAATCTGGTTCCTTTAGGCTTGTGTTGGTCATATTTATTTTCTTAAAAAGGACACTAGGAGGCATTAGAACTTTTAAAAGACACTTATGAGCTCAAAAACCATCCTTATTACCTTGATAAAATATAGAGGATAGCCTTCTTTTGTAATTTTTGACCTATTTCTAGGCCTGCTCCTTAAAATCATCAAATTCACTTTAAAGCTTGTGAGTGATATGTGGTACTCTCCTTTCCCATGGATCACTCACTCAAATAGAACTTTACTTATCTTATCACACCATACCAGGCAAAATTTTATTATGTAGACAAAATTTGGCCAACATCTCTAGTGAGTCTGTTGGGAAGCATGCCTGCTCTGCTTGAGAACCAAATCATTTACATGACTCATCATCCTTCATCATGGATGGAATTGGTGCATCATTCTCATGAAGGAAATAAACACTAATTAACTCTTCTTAAATTAAATTATAAGGATCATGATCATGAAAATTAGAGGCCCACTCATCAAGGAACACATCTAGAACTCTATATATAAATGATTTGGTTTCCACTCCACTAGTTTTTAGCACCTCATCTGAGATGACACAGTTAGTTTGACAACACTTGGCATATATGACTCCAAATGGAAATGTGTAATAGGTTCAGAATGTATTGTTACCTTAGTACCATACCTAGTTCTAAACATAAAATAATTCCAATTAGCTAATAAGTATCCTCTAATATTTGAGTTAAAGTCTCTTGATAGACACATGGAAAAGTAGGGAGGCAAGTCTACCACAATTACATCCTACTAAATGGTAAAATTAGGATAAACATGTAGTGTCAAATTCATATTTTTGTTGATTCCTACTATCTTTGTTGGTGATCTATCTAGTTTTAGTACTCCTTTAGTATTTTGTTCATAAACAAGACCAAGCTTATCTGCAATTCGCTTAGGCATAACAGTGCTATTGGCTCCACTATCCACCATACAATTATGAATCAAAGTGTCACCAACTATCAAAGGGAGGTAGAAAGGAGGAGTTTTTTTTTATTTTACCTCAGTTTTGTCTACCTTTACCATCTTATGTACCTACTATACTTATTTCTTAGTTGGTTGGTCTGAATCAGTTAAGACAACACCTTCTTTCTCAACCAATTTTGGAGACAATCTGAGAGCTGAAAGCTCCTGAATGAGCACACATTTTTGTCATGGAATAGAGTGGGAATCCCATATTATAATGTTGATGTTATAATTATTCATTTAATCCAATATACTAAATTGAGCCCCACTAGCCTTTGGCTTCACTTTTTGAACCACTAGTTGCTCATGAACTAGAGGTATTTGATGAATCTTTCCAACTTCCTTGTTCTAATTTTTGTATGTTATAGGTGCAACAAGTTGATCTTTGGTACTCTTAGATACAACATTAAGAATAATTGAAGCATTACTCACTATTAAATTGAGTCTCATCAATATATATTATTTTATCTCTAGTTATAGCTATAATTTGGCTATTTATGTTGCTAGTCTCACCACCCTGATTGAATGTAATATGATCATCCATTTACTAATTCACATTAATGGCATCAAGCTACCCTTGAACTTGTTGAGTCTCTCTTTGTGATTCCAAAATTGTTTCTTGGTACTGATTTATTTGAAGATAAAACTCTTCTTATGTCATTTGTGGTATAGTAATATTTTGTGACAGTAAGGCTTGGTTTTGAGCATCATTGAAGTCAGAGGTTGCCAACCTAAATCTTGAAACAAGTTGTTTTGGGATGGTGTAGGAATAATAGCTTTTGAAGTGGAAGGCACATTAGGATCAAGATTTTTATATGTTTTAGATTGAGTTATGGATCTTTGTGCTTGGTAAGGTGGTATATTTTATTTGAACCCTTTATAAGGAGGCCTTTGATCTCTAAAGGGCTAAAAGGTGTTTTGATTTTGTTGTTGATAAGGCATATTACCCTGATATTGTTGTCTCTTGAGTTGCATTATTTAATTTCCAAAATATTGTAACAAACCTTTTAAATCTTCAAGCTCATTAACTTGAATATAAGGGGCTTCAACTTGATATTTAAGGGATGGAATAGGATCTAAAGATAAAATTTGAGGAACTTGAGTAACTAGTATAGATTTCAATTCTAGGAATAGAGGTCTTAGAGGCATTGGAGATATCTTACCAAGTTGTATCAAGCTATTCTCTACTCTTATTACAATCTCATAAGCATCTAACAAATTAATACCACCCATTAACTATATCATCACACTAATATCAGAGTTGAGGTTTAGATAGTATAAGAAGGCATATTCTAGGGATTATCTAATCAATGTAGGTATCCTCGTCTATGTCTTTTAGAATCTGAGGTTAAAATTAGATGTGAACTCATGAGGATCTCTTTTTATGGTAGTCATATTTTAAACTAAGAATAGGTGATTGGATTTGTCTTCAAATTATCTGAGTAAGGCTACACCTAATACATTCTAAGTAGAAATGGAATTCAGTGGCAAGTTTCTATACCACTGTAGTGCTTTTCCTTTGAAAGAAGAAGCAAGCAATTTAATAGCTACATTTTCTTTAACAAGGTTGTGTACTAAACAAAGGTTGGCAACATCCTAGATGTGATTAATAAGTGTTATTTGACTTTATCCTAAGAAAAGAGGGATACTCTTAAGAGCAGACACATGAATGTCATCAAACTAGGCTAAATTTAGTGGACTACCTCTATTGATTAGAAAAAACACTTGATTTCTGATGGCCATCTAGATAGTGAGGATTGAACTGCTTTTGACAATTGGATGACCAAGAGATGAATATTTATTTTGGTGATAATATTTTTTCCTAATAAACATTTATCTTTTATATGAAGTAGAAGGTAACTCCATGAATTCAAAAGGAATACCTTTACTAACTGACATTTTGGTAACCTTTTCCATGAGAGTATTACTTAGATGATGCTATAAACTTTGTAACCTAAAGAATGTTTATCTTCTGATGATAATGGATGTATTCCTCTATTTTAAATACTTCTCCTTAGCTCCAAAATTCAGCTATGTTGAGGATAATGGGTCCCACTAGGCATGTTATAAATTGTTGTAGCATTAGTTTACACCCTTGAAGAGGGTTGTTCAGGCTCTCTCTAAATAATTTAAAAAATGAGAACAACCTCAAGCTATGGGTATCCTTTAGTGAGGTTGAAACTATATATAATTCCATATTCATTTTAGATCTATCATCTAAAACTAATCTCTAGCTTGATAAAAGGGAGAGAAATTGACAATAATATGAAAACATGTAAAAGAAGTGTTGGATAATTTTGGCCCACATATAAAGATTCTACCTGAATGGGTCAGTTAAGTAGAGTTATAGAGATTTGAAGGATCAAAAGATGACTTGCATAAGCTATGAAGAACCAAACCATCATTAGGATTTCATATAAAAATGGATGGGCTAACTTGATCATGCATTTAATAAATTTGCTTAGAAATCCTCCCAGAGCCAAAGGATCCATAAAATCAATGTTCTCAATACCAAGATCATCCTCTACAAATTTCATGTCTCGATGAGCTCTTTATCTTGAGATATAAATATTTAAAGTTGAATAAGTAGATGGAGACATTCACATAGACATCAATAATGGTCACATGGATGTTAAAATTAAGCCACAATAAATAACCATTAGGGTTCAAAGTGTGATGGGTTTTCAAAGTGTGACAGGTGCATAGACATCAAATATGTTCACATAGATGTTAAAGATAGGTACATAGACATACAATTTGGGCCTCATGAATAGCTATTTAAGTTCAAATGGAGGTAGATCCAATGATCAACATTCAATCATACATTAAGACCTAATAGAGTGAGGATAACTTGATAGATTTAGTGGGCCCTATAGATCTATATCTCATAGACATCCATACCAAGCAGATCAATGGTATGAGATGGGTCTAGGATTTAATTAGTTTGAGTTGATATCAATGGCCAATGAAAAAAATCAAGCCCAGGGGATTTTTGATGAAGGTCAATGAAGCAATTTTTGACCCAAGCAAAGTAAGTACAAATGAACCAAGCTCAAATAAGATTGAGGTTAAACTAGAATAGGTATATTGAGATCAAACATTGCCATTAGAGCTTAATGGAGATAAATTAGGTCAACAAATTATTATTGAAATGAGACCAAATCACTTGTATATTTTCATCGATGTCTAGATTATAGGAAAACCAATAAATTAGACTGGTTTTCATCTATAGTAGACCTATGATTAGAATGTAGAGTATGAGTATATATTTGTAATTATAGAAAGGTATGTCATATTTTAACATGATCATATCTTCCATAGATATGTAATTATATCTACCTAAAGTAGACTTGATCATGGTTTTTGTTAGGCCCAAGGATATAGGACCTTTCCCTTATAATGAATCAAGTGGAGATGACATGGATGATCAAATCAAAGAGAGCTGGTAGTTGGAGTAATTAGAGCATTGATTTTGTTTAGAACCATAAATACCTTTTCTCCAATAGACTTAGTCATGACTCATCATGAAAAATAAACCCTTGTAATCTAGTGGATCTCTCAACCATTGAGAAATATTGAAGATTATTGGGGCAAATGAAGGTTATCTTGTTGATCAAGGATTTGTCCTGATTGGAAGAAAGCCAGTGTAGAATAAAAAATCAATGAAATTTTACCATATTTCTTGATCATTGATGACTCATTCTCCATTTTCCCATGCATGTTCCCCATCTCTCTCATTCCCATTATATTATTTTATATTATATATATATATATATATATATTTCTAAGCCTTAAATGGATCAATATCTTGGGCATGATGAGACTCTACCAAGATTGAGCCTTGTAACCTCTTGAAATGAATACAAGATTGTGCCAATATTTCATTATGTTTATATAGTGTTTTCATGTCAGTTGATTTGAATATGTGGTAGATATTTCTCCCTTTCCAAGTAATAATCTCACTTAGCTGGTAGATTATCATGTTATGTAGGTCATGCCTAGTGTTTGATATCATTTGATTGAAGCTATTAATGGATAAATTGACTAGTTAGTGCTCTGAATTAGGAATCCCCATCACCTCCCTCAATTTTTGATCACTTGATAAACCTCTATATGAATCATTAATGCATAATAGACATTTAGAGTTGTAGATCCAACCATTTATTCTATCTCATTAGTGTTTTAGAAGTTTAAGTAATAGTGGATGAAAAATCAATCTAGGTGCATCATGAACATTATCTTAGTGTTTCCCTTTTAGTTTCTCTCTTCCCCTTTTTCACCCCAATAATGAGTAGGTTTTAGTGAAAATGAGATAAGTGATGCATCATAAGAGCTATCCTCATTAAAAATCCTAGAGGTCTGACCCAAGATTAGGTGACCCACAACCTAGGGTCATTCCCATGTTGGCCTAGGTTTGAGAAAGAGGGCCTAAAAAATCCTTCTCTTAGCTAGGGTGTAGTCTACACCTCCAAATTTTTTTGGCATGCCTTGTAGGACAAAGATCCAAAAGAGTGGAAAGATTATTAGTGTGTCTTTCCTCTAATGAGATTTTGGAAGCAAGCAAGTTAATACCAATGGCAACTCCAAATCAAAGCTCTTGGTTGTAATAGCCTAAGTATGTCTCATTAAATATTTTAATTAGTTATTGCATCTCATTTGACATATTAGGTTGATATGAAAAACTATGGTGAATACCCCTATCATTCACCTCCTTATCAATAGTTTTAAAATGATCCATATACATCTTACTATGATCCTCACTAGTAGTATGAGGATCTATATCAATCATACATGTAGTAGTACTTCCCTAATCTTCCATATGAAAAATAGATCCATTATAATATTTCCCCTTCCTAGTCCTATGATGAGCCCCATTATTACCAAGACCATCAAGACTTTTATGAGTCTCATATACCCCCTCTACAACATGGTTACCCTCTTAGTTAGTCATGATAGCTGCATGACATTCCTAAATAACCTACTCATACCCCAAGCCATTCTATATATATCTTTAAAAAATCTATATTAGACTAGGAGATGAATTTGATAAATATTGATACGATGAAAGTGTATGGAAAAAAATTCCAAAACATGCCATTATGAGGGTTAGAAATTTACTACAATAGGTAAAAGGAAATTGTATGTCCTTTATTAGATAAGGTTATCCTAGAAATAATGGTGACATGCTTGATATAGATGGACTCATCTCCATGATTGAGGAGAAGTTTGGAGACTATGAAGAACATAAAATACCCCATCACCATCCCTACCTTCCCTCATTCACTCCATGCCAACCTCATATCTAGATTCCCATCATCACTCATAAGCCCTCACAAAATGAGTTTCAAGGTCATCATAGTTCCCCCCAAATCATCTCAACCTTCCCCTCATGGAAATATGTCCAAGGGAGAGTCTAGGAAGAAAGATAAGTTTGTGTTGAAAGGGATATCCATCATGAATAATCAAGGTCTGATTTTGAAGCCTCCCTTGCTAGGAAAATCAAAGTTGTAGATAAACATTTATACTAGACATTGGTAACTACAAAGGTAACATCACCTCAACTACACATACCTCCTTTCATGCCTCAAGCCATAATGCACACTATGTAGGAAAACTAAAGGCCCAAGTTTCCATCATGGAATCAAGTCATGTAGTTAGGAAAATCCAAAGTCACTCAATCCCCACCTCTCCCTCCTTAAGGGTATAAGTCCTTTCCCTCTTGGAAATCCATCGAAAGTGGTATGTATAATAAGGAGGAAGTGGTGATTATTGAAGTAAAATAAGAGACCATTAGTCTCAACTTCCCTCTCCTCAAGAACCCACATCGTTTCCTTCATGGAAAGACATCTAAGAAGTAGTGCAAAAAAGAGAGGAGGTGGATGTGATCCAAGAAGAGTAGCTCCATTATAAAAATTAGGTATCTATGGTTACTTATATGGACCTTTCTCATCTTATTGGGTACTTTCAAGGATCTAATGTGCCTATCCTAGAGAAAGAGCCTCTCCTTTATAAGGAAAATTAAGAAGATGCAACTAAGGAGATAGAAAATAATGATGACTTTAATGATAAAAAAGAAGAAATGATTATTGGAACACCACTTGGCAAGAACGAGCATGTTCCAATATTTCATAATGCCAAACAAGATGACTTGATGAAACAAGTGCAAGGGAAAGCTGAGGTAGGGGCTGAGATACAAGTGCAAGAACAAATACATGATGAAGGGGTTACTTATGTTTAAGAGTAAGACACTCTAATTGTATAAATTGAAGGTGTTTTCCATGAGCTCTTTGATCACACAAAATCTTCCATTCATCATAAAAGTCAACAAGAGCTTACTGAACTAGTGGAAAATGAGTATTAATTAGCTACTGAAGATGAAGAACAAGCTAAAATTGATGGCATGCTCAGTCATTAGCTCAATATTAAAGATGAAATAATTTTGATTGACCAATTTGAGATATCAAAAGAAGACTTGTAGCCTCATGATTATGGTCAAGGATTTAATATGATTGCTTCTAAAATTCATTTTGAAAAGGTTCCAATTAAACTATAGCTTCATGAGAACAAATCCTTAGATTTTTTTGATATATTTCATGTAGGTTATTATTTACTTGAATATAGTCCATTGCAAGAGAAGAGGATTGTTGCCATCAAGCAAGAGGTAGTTGTTCTCTCAAGAGATGACATGTTTGAACTTTTGAAACATGGTTATCAACTTTTCCCTTCAAATTCAAACATATCTCTACTTTTGGAATCTTAGAATGAGCTCAAGTGGCCTCAAAAAGTCACAAAATTAGATCCATCTATCTTAGAGGTTAGCCTTGTAGATATGACAAAGGAGACACATAAAGCTACCCAACATGATCATAATCAGTATCTCATGAATGAAGAAGAGTTTAAGATGTTATTACAAAGTACATAGATCTAAGAGCATGATGATTGGGTCTTGGGTCCATACCTTCAACCAATGTACCTAAAATTGGCATTAGAAGAATTGGTTGCTTCCCCAAGAAGACATGAGCATCTAATTTATCTTAACTTTAGAATAAAGCTATCAAGAAAAGGCAAGCATGCTTCCAAGTTCAAAGGTACACCAAATAGATTTCCATTTGACCCTAGAGGGAATCTTTTCATTATAGGTTAGTTGTTATAGGCTTGGTTTTTTTCAATAAGTGATTAACACAAGTAATAGTCTACTTCCTTTTTGTCTTGTTTTACTTATTTACTTAAGCTAGTGGTTCTTTCTTTGTTTAGGTTAGTTTCCATTTTGTTCTATGTTTCCATTCAATTAGTGCCTTGGGAAATTTATTTTGTTTTTTTCCCTTTGGTCCTTTTTTTATCAAGAGGAGTTATCCAAGAGGGGTAACCAATTTTAGATTCAAATCAAATTGTTGTAAAGAAAGGAGACTCCATGCCCAATAGATAAGACAAAGCAAATGGCCTGGGTTCTCAAGCATATTAGGCATGCTCCATAGTGGAGTCACCAAAGATGTTGGACCACATATAAAGATTTTACTTAGATGGGTTAGTTGAGTAGAGTTCCAGAGTTTAAAGGATTAAAAGATGACTTGTACAAGTTGGGAATAACTAGACCATCACTAAGATGTCATGAAAAAGTGGATGGGCCAACTTGATCATGAATTTAATAAATTTTCTTAGAAAGCCTCCCAAAGCCAAAGGATCACATGGAATCAATGTTATTGGTACCAAGATCATCCTCTACAAATTTCATGTCTCAATGAGCTCTCTATCTTGAGATATAAATATTTAAAATTGAATAATCAGATGGAGATGTTTGCATATAAATCAATGATGGTCATATAGACATCAAAATTAAGCCACAAAAAATAAACATTGGGTGTCAAAATGTGATGGGTATGTGGACATCAAAACATTCACATGGATGTCAAATAAATTCATGTAAATGTCAAAGATGGGCATGTAGATGTAAAATTTGGGCCTCATGAAATAGATGTTTGAATTAAAATGGAGGTATATCCAATGGTCAATGTTAAATCATACATTAAGATCTAATAGAGCGAGGAAAACTTGGTAGAGTTAGTGGGCCTAGGTAGATCTATGGGCTCATAGACATTTGTATCAAGTAGACTGATGGAGTGAGATGGGTCAAGGAGTCAATAGGTTTGAGTTGATATCGATGACTAATGAAAACATGCGAGCCTAGGAAATTTTTGATGAATGTCGATGAAGTAGTTTTTGACCCAAGCAAAGTAAGTATAAATGAACCAAGCTTGAATAGGATCAAGGTTGAACCAAAATGGGCACACTGAGACTGAACATCACCATTAGAGCTCTATGGAGATAAATTAGGTTGATAACTTATTATCAAAATGAGACCAGACCACTTGTAAAGCTTCATAAATGTAGAGACTATAGGAAAACCAATAAATTGGATTGGTTTTCATCTATAGTAAACCTATGATTAGAATGTGGATTAGGGGAAGATATTTGTAATTACAAAAAGGTGTCTCATCTTTTGACATGATCATATGTTTAATATATAGGTACCTTTAGCCACCTAAAGTAGAATTGACCATGGTTTTTGTTAGGCCCAAAGATATAGGACCTTGCCCTCATAATGAAGCAAGTGGAGATGGCATGGAGGATCAAAACAAAGAGAGCTAGTGGTTAGAGAATTAGTTGGAGCATTGATTATAGTCATAACCATAAAGATATTTTATCCAATAGACTTAGTCATGAATCATCATGCAAAACAAACCCTTGTCTTCTAGTAGATCTCTCAACCAATGAGAAATCTTGAAGATTATTGGGGCAAATTAAGGTTAGCTTATTGATCAAAGATTAGTCCTAATTGGAAGAAAGCTTGCATACAAGAAAAAATCAATGAACTAAAACCACATTTCTTCATCATTTATGACTCCTTTTCCATCATCCCATTCATGTTCCCCATCTCTCTCATTCCCATTCTACTATATATATATATATATATATATATATATATATATATATAAGATACTAAGCCTTAAAATGGATCCCTCTCTTGGACATGACTAGACTCTACCAAGATTAAGCCTTGTAACCTCTTGATATGAATAGAAGATTGTGTCAGGATTTCATTATGCTTATCAAGTGTTTTCATGTCAGTTGATTTGCATATGTGGTAGAGCTTTCTCACTTGCCAAGTCTTGATCTCACCTAGTTGGTAGAGTATCATGTTACACAAATTATGCCTAATGTTTTATGTCATCATATTGAATCCAATAGTGGATACATCGACTAGTTAGTGCCTTAAATTAGGCCTCCCTATCACCTCCCTAAGGTTTTGATCACTTGATGAACCTTTTCATTTATCATTGATGCATAACAAACATTTGGAGTTATAGATCTAGCCATTTGTTTTGTCTCATTAGTGTTTTATAATATCAAGTAAGAGTGCATGGACAATCAATCTAGGTGCATCACCAACATTAGTTTAAGGTTTCCATTTTAGTTTCTCTCTTCCCCCTTTTTCACCCTAAAAATGAGTAGGTTTTAGTGAAAATGAGATAAGTGATGTATTAGAGGAGCTATCCTAATTAAAAATCCTAGAGGTATGATCGAAGATTATGTGACCCACAACCTAGTGTCATTCCCATATTAGACTAGGTTTGAGCAAGAGGGCCTGAACAATCCTTCGATCAACTAGGTTACAACCTATGCCTCTAACAAGAAGGTGATGAACCAATGTTTTGAAAACTTATAATTGCACATAACACACCATGAGACACTTTTAGACCTATAAATATCACTTCACTCACTCTTTGATCAGCTTTCACATAAATATTTAACCAAAATGCACTAACTAGATATTAATCTAGGATGGGAGGGAAATTGTCTACTTCCAAACTAATCAATAAACTATCTATGCCACTTAGAATGACTTGTGAAAGCTTAAAAACACTTCATGAAGTTGAGAAAACATAGATAGAGGTAAAGGAAATCATACATTCACTTAATGACATTAATGAATTCATAGAACACACTTCAATTCAACCTATAAAATGATGAATTTAATCTTTTATTGCATTAAATAGGTGTTGCAGTATAGATCTTGGTATATCCTAGGCAAGCCAAAAACATAAGAGTCTCTTCTTTATATTGGGAGAGAAATGGAAGATATATAAGAAAAGGGGAAGAGAGAGGTAAGTGAACAAACAAAAATCAATAAATGAGGCCCAACCATTTTTTGATTGATTAACATTAATCCTACCTCCACAAATTAAATTTTATTAGCTCCAAATAGCTTTCAAGACCTCTCATTGTCTTATTAACACACTAGAAGAAAAGAACTTGCTGAGGATGATGATTAATGATCAATTTGAAGGGAAATGTCACTAAAGACCCTAAAAATGTATTAAATGCTCTGCTTGCACTCTTAAACCTCCAAAATATTCATATTATTAATGAGATTACAAAACCATGATTCATCTTGATATGTTATTTATGTTATTAGACACTCACTTGAACTCATTTACTGACATCCCTTCTGACATTTCTTTCATAGTCACAACTCTACCATTACTACAAACCCTGAACATAGGTCCATTATAGATGAAAACCAATCTAATTTATTAATTTTCATATATTCATAATTTTAATTAAGATCCATAGGATACTTAGTCTATTGATCATGATCAAAACATAAATTCAAACCCAAGACAATATTTAGAACCTGACTGAGTAGACTTTTACATAGAACTGAGCTTTGATGATGACATACAAATCTACAAGGTTTGCTCTGGTAACCCAAATCAAATTTTGATCTCGTATTCATACACACAAGATTGGGTGGAAAAATCCTTTGATCTGACATGTCTACCTATGTATCATACTATTACCCCCCTGATACTTATATGATCACTACATATTTAAGAATGTGTCTTCATCTTGTTCACTCTAGGAATTGGATCAATTTTATTTTATCAATCTCCTTAGAAGTCTTTTAGTCTAAACTTTCAATATTGGCCATTTATCTATGATTTACATTTGAGATGGTGACACTTGGTAGTCATGCATGCACTTTATGGACCTAGCTATCACCTCATGTGATCAAATGTGATTACACCATGGCTCATTAATCTTTTTACTTTGATCTACACCATCAATCTACTTACACATGGTTAAATGCACTTTATTGATATTTAATCTACTAGATCAAATATAGCCCATAAATTTGATCAAGAGTTCACTGTGATTGAGACACTTTTCATCACCGTGTTCATTATTAGGATCCAATGACCTTGTGACCTCATGTTCACCATTGAATCTAATTTTGTAGGATTAAATGCATTACATAGGATCTATATTAACATATTAACTTCACCATCACCTAAATGCCATTGATATACTTTTTTTATTGAGCAAAGCTTTGAAACTTGGTAGCCCCACATTTAATTTCAGCCTAATCAATATTTTTGAATCTAAATGGCTAGTTCTTGTGGTCTTAATTTGATGCCCTCGGGTACATCCCATACTACTAGGTCATTTTTGAAGGCTTATATATTGAGATAGAAAACTCATCTAGACACCAAATTTGTAGGGGATAACATTGGAAAAAAATACATAATTTTCATGTAATCCTTAAACTTTGATTGGCTTCCCAAATACACTTATTAAATACACAACCAAATTAACCTATTCATTTCTACTTGATGTGTTAAGACAATCTAGTTACTTTAGATTTGTGTTGGTAATATTTATATTATTTAAAAGGACACCAAGAGGAATTCAAACTTTACCAAGACACCTCTGAGATTCAAAACCATCCTTATTACCTTAATAACATATAGGGGATGATCTTATCTTGTAGTTTTAGACCTATTTCTAGGTTTGCTCCTTAAAATCATCAAATTCACTTTAAAGCTTGATTAAAGTGTTTTAAAAGCTTTCAAGTGATATGTGGTTTTCTCCTTTCCCATGGATCTCTCACTCAAATAGAACTCTTCTTAGTTTCTCTCACCATACTAGGCAACAATTTCTTAAGTAGGTCAAATTTGGCCAATAGTACTTGCCCCACTATCCACAATACAAATGTGAACAAGATTTTGTACCATAATAAAAGTGAGTTAGAAGGGTGGGAAATTTTTATATCTGGAAGAGGGTTGAACAATGTGAGTTGGACCATTCGTGAGTGCAACACCATGTCTTGATGGTTGAGGACTGAGGTGAATTTAGGACAACTATTCTTGAAGAAGCTCCTTTTGACTAGGCATGTGAAACACTTCCCAAAGAGAGAGAATATTAGCACTATTTAAAGAATAAAAAATATTTAAATAAGGAACACTCACCTTTTATTTCATTCTTGAAGGCAAAGAAGTGCCTTGAGCTTGAGGCATTGGATCACTTTGAGCCACCCTTCCAATATTCTAATTTTGGAGAGGTGCATAAGTTGTAAGTATTATCGCACTTACACTCATACCTTGCTGCCTTGAATGAGAATTACTTGGACTTGTGTCAACACCATGAACATCTCCCAAAGCCTTTCTCTTTGATCTAGTATTAGCTACAACTGAATTACCTTGGTTTAGGATAAATGTGTCCTCCACTAAAAAGTTTGTCAAACTCACTCCTTAAGGCTGCCATCCTTCATTTTCTTGAATGAGGTTCTCATCTTCTACTAAAAATTGAGTAACTCCCCTTTGAGCTACAAAACATTTTCCCTCACCTTTATTGGCATCTATATAATACTATCCTTGCTTCCATTCTTTTTCTTGGACCAAGTTACTATGGACTTGAACCATAGCCCTTATGTTACAAGTAGAAGTTGGGTTATATGTATTGGGTGGCCTATTTAAGTTAGGTTGGCCTTTCCCTCTCACTTCACCATATTGCTTGGGTGGGAAACTATTTCCTTGTTGAGGATAGGGATGGGTTTTTTGGTTAACTCCATATTACATATTTAGTTACCTAACTTGTGTTTCTAAGGCCTTGCATTTTGCATCCAAAGTAATGGCATCTTCTGATATCTTTGGGTAAGCTTTGGATTTGGTGTTTGCATTTGGAATTAGAGAAAAATTTGGATTAGTAGTAGACATATTGGGTAGGAGAGTCATGGATACTTTTGGAGGTAGTTTACCAGCTTGTATTAGGCCATTCTCAACTCTAATGGCTAGGTCATAAGCTTCAGGTAAGGTGTAACCACCCATAGACTGCAATGTAATGACTATGTCAGTTCCAATAGCCCTTAGGTATTTAGGGAAAACAAATATTTTAGGTGGTATCATGGGAAGAGGAAGCCTATACCAAGTTCTTTAAAATCTCTCATTGAATTCATGCATAGTCTCTTTAGGACCTCTTTGAATCACATTAAACTAGTGAATAAGTGATGTGTGATCAATTTTTTCTTCAAAAATTGAGGTTATAAACTCTCCAAAATCATCCCAAGTGGTTATACATCCTTTAAATAATGTCATATACTAGTCAAGGGCCTTCCCTCTAAGATACATACAAGCAACCTAATGGAAATATTAACTTTAGTGACATTATGAAAACTATAAAAGTTAGAGATGTCCCTAATATGCTCACTAAGGGTAACATGACCTTCCCCATTTAAAATATGAACACTCTTAGTAGCATTAAGAAGTATATCATCATATTCATTAAGGTGTATGGGTTTTTCAGTGTTAAATGTTGGGAAGACATGTTGCCTAGCCATGTAGTCCTCAAGTTTCTCTTCAATTTCTTGATATTATTGGCTTGTAAAGTCTTCTTTCTCTTAAAATGTCAAGATAGGTTGAGGGTGTTTAATTTCAAGAGGAAGTTCAGGTTGAAGGAGTGGGTTTATGGTATTGATACCTATACTAGTAATTGACCTAGCAAGGACCATGAAGTATGAACACAAGAAATGATAAAACTTAGTTTATAACTAGATATTACATTGAATGGAGTCACTAAATGTTGAGTAGAATAACATAAGAAACTATGATGTTGTTAAGACCAACATTCACCTTGACAATATATACTTGAGAAGATGGTCCTACCAAGTATGCCAAAACTATTATCACTCAATATTTCACCCTAGAGATGGGTTTTCAAGCCTAATATAGATTGAGTGAAACATTGGATTACCTCTAAGCCTATGAGTCCCCTATAGCAGAGGTAAACCTCTAGGTTTAAGAGCTAGCTTCCTAGATTAGACTTTGATTGCTTATCACCTACACTAATTTTTTTCTTGGATGAAAAGGCATAGATGGAAACATGAAAATAAACTAATCTAATGAGGTGATACACCATAATGATATCCACTATACTACCATACACTTTCACTATGAAAACTGACTCAAAACACTAGTCTCAACATCTTAGATTGATCTAGCATCAGTATTTCAAACATAGAGGTGATATGCATTGTAATACTCAAGGTGAGTGAATGAAAGGTTATATTATAGACACTAATGATAATCCTTACACTTAAATATATACAAATACACTTGAATACACCTCATGTGACCTTTTAGAGGGAGAACTATTTACATCAAACATGGAAGAGTAAAGAGAAGGCAAGGATATATACTTATCACTCAACACTTCACTATGCACCACTTCACACATTTAGATGATAATATTGTGAACTTAAAAATATATTGAAAATATTTATTTCAAAGGCATATAAAATATTAAAACTAGTAGGACTTTGCCATATTAGGTGTGGATTCCCCTAGAAAAGCCAAAATGTCTTGAATTTATAGAGCATGTGAGAAGAGAGAAAAAAAAAGTGGAAAGGTCATAAATCTAAGTGTTAAGACTAAGAAACTAGTTAAATTTTAAGAGAATAGAGTGGAGAATATACCACGAAGGTCTTCTTGGACAAGTGTCCATATGAAACATAACAAACTCTTCAAACTAGCATAAAGACTCTTCAAATAGCCTTATTGAAACTACCTAGGAAGTCTTGAAACATACACAATGTCTTAGGTAGGTTATAAAAATAATTTTATCGTCATTAGATACCTCTCTAAATGATAGTCTTCCTCTTGACACTTGTATTCACTGTTTGCAATCACTTACTAGCCTTCTAGTCCTAAACTTTCAAATTTGTCATCAAGGTGACTAGAAGTTGCTTAGGTAAATCCATGGAATAAGTTTTAGGACTCCTATTTATAACCCATTTTACTTCCAATCCATCAATAAAATGCCTAAACAATATCCATTACCAAACTTCTCATCCTCTCACTAGGCAGTCACTTCTCATCTTCAGCATCTGTCCAAGACTACCTATAATAAATGGTGTGAAAAAGGGACTTTAATGTAAAATTAAGGTTATAAATGATCATATAGAGTTATAATAATTCCATAAATACCTCCTTCAATATATTTTATCCAACAATTATCCTCTATACTTATAGATTACATTAAAACTTAGAAAAAACCCTGAAATAGGTCTATCTGTACAAGTGAAAGTAAAAACCAAATGGATGTCCAAGATCTTGATAGAGTATTAAAAAATTAAAAAACACTTATAAGGATAAATTACCAATTATAGATTCATTTCCATTTGTTTCTTGTTCATTGGGTCTAGATAAGGGTTTTAGGAGGGTTTTTGGTCATTTAGACTGTTAATAATGGTTCATAAAACTTGGATGTCCAACCCATAAAACACTTCCATAAATTTGAATTTAATCACCCTCCTCAACTAACCATATCTCCTTGAGGCACCATGAAATGTGTCCATATAGGTATAAGCATTTTAAAATGGCCTCTGGAGCTTCTCTATGCATTCTGGGTAGCCCTGACAGAAGTTTGGGTTAAAATGACCAATTTGGTATAATTATCCACAAACCAATGGATCTGATAAACATTATAACTCCAATTAATAAAATAAATGGTATTGTAAATGTCATGTAGTAATAGGAATGTAAATAGGCCCTTGTAGAGTTTAGGTCTAGTTCTAGGCCTAATAGGCCTAACTATGTATTTGTGTGTATATGACCACCACTGAGTATTCATATTAACTAAAAAGTGTTTTCTACCATTTTTCATCTTAAATTAAACTTTATAAAACATCTTATGATCATTTAAAATTCTTTTCTTCATCCATTCATCATTCATATACCAAGCTTGCAGTTATCTTGACTGGGAGTGCCTTCTGTCTAAGACAAAATCGAGGGTAGTTACATTGTTTGATTGGATAAATTGAGGCCATGAATGACTTAATTATGTATTATATATTTTCTATACCTAATTTAAAAAAAATTTCATGCTTCAAGTCCCATCAAAACTTAAAATTCTTCAAGATAGACTTATATCACAAATGATTGTGCAAAGAATTTGTATGTAAAATGTTTGTTCATCCTTACTTTACCTTATTTCATTGCTCTAATAATCATATGATATTGAATTCAAAACTATGAGATTTATCTCAACATTTTTTCCGTCTTACATCTCTTCCACTCTCCCAAGCTCACATCTCTCATTTGACTATGCTAGTCTATAGACTGCAATCAGACTATAGGTGGCACTTCTTAGGCAAATGAGATTCATGTAGGTGTCTATTTGTGTGAGAATACTATGTTAGATTATATTTATTTTATTTTAGATCATTTGGTCATTCAAAATCTTGGATGAACATCTATGTCTAAAATGATCTCAATTTCTTTTTTCTTATCATCAACTCTATGGGTCTACAATTAGACTGTAGAAGCTCTGTTTGGGGAATCATAGGATTTTTATAGGTGACAGTGTGTCTCTTAAACCTAAAATTCACATTCCTTTATACTTATTGAGGTTAATTAGACCATATAATACCTATATTATCTCTTCTCATGCCTATAGACCATAGTCTCATTCAACACTATAGGTCACTGCAAGTTGGGTTGATTCTAGTCATTTCAACACAATGTTTAATGAGTGTTTTGGGCCAAAACCTGTATGAGTTAGAAACCACTCAAATACCACTCTATATTTATCAAGAAACCACTTGATTATGTAAATTAATTACCTATAGGCTTGGGATACAATATGGAAACTACTACGACCTGTCTAGATCTCAAGACACTTCACCATGGAAAGACCAAGTGTATGAGCAAAACTTGATTTAGAGAAGTTGAAGTTATCTCAATTGAAAATTTCCAATGCTATGGACATGGTTCTAGGTCTATCTTCCATCTTATGGCCTCACCATTACCATAATGGTATTCTCTATGCTCTCAATCTTGATTAGAGGTTTTAGTTGACTTCAAACACCTCCATATCAACACTACTCAAACCTTTTTGGTGTTGGTATTAGATCATTGTTGGTGACTATCTGTAGGTCTGAAAGATATAAGACTATGTATATGGAGTTTCTCACAACAATATCTAACTGATTTTAATAAATTAGTCTTATTTTTTTCACCTTAGAATCTTCTTACAGTCTTAAAACCTTCATGTGTCATCAACATGATTTACTAGGTCTTAACTCCACTTGGCTGTAGGTGACAGTTGCAGGGAAACCTAACTATGTGCAATTCTTAGAACTTTCACTTCACCAAGTGATATTATTTGAGACTAAACCTCATAAATAATAACTAATAATCATGATTATGAGGTATGGAACACACACATCACCTTTTTTCTGAAGACCAACATAGGAAGATAAGCCTTTCAAATGTTGAAACATTATTTGCAGACTATAATGGAGCCTTTTACTAACAAAAAGAGGTAGTCATACCTATCACTTAACAATAAAAAATTTAAAATATATTTAATACCTTGTGATAAGGAATTTAATACTACTTAAGATCATGTACACCACATGATTAACATAGAAAAATGCAAACAATGAAGAAACCTAAAGCCATTGGGGATGTATAGGCAAAAAAGAGGAGATAACACTCTTAGTAATGGTTCAAGGAGAAAAAATCATAAAAATTATGACTATTTACATGAATTTGGAGCATACATAGATTAATATCACCCACTAAAAGCATTTTCCCTAATTCTGCTCCTGTTGTCTGTTTTAAGTGGAAACTGATTAACCTTTTGACCTTGTCTAGGAGAGTGATGGGAAAGAGAGGTTGATTTTTCCCAATTTTAGGTCTATCAAAGCTTCATGAGAATGGAAATGAACTAAAGTGACTTTAAGAGACACTTTTAAATTCTTCCCACATTTCATAACTATTATATAGGTTATACAACTACCTAAAACTACTTAAAACTAATTGATCTTTGTAGAAGGATGTTGTACCTACAATTTATCAATTTCACGATGGTTCCTATGAAATATTATGACACATGGGATGTAAAATATTCTCTTAAAACACTTTTATTATTATTAAAACCATACCACTTCATTAAATGACTCAAAAAGTGACCTTATATGACATAAGACCAACTATACAAATATGACAAGAGATGAAATACATTATTTGACCTCCTTTAAAACCATGGGACACATTTTACACCTTAGGATAGCCTATGACAAGTTTGGAATACATATGGGATTAACATAATTTGGCTTTGGGTCAAATTAATCAACAATACCATCATGATGAAGAAGACTAATGCATTAGGGAGAGTCAATGCTCCCGATTTCCACTTGTTTTCCTCTTGCATAGGCTGAAATGATATAACAACTACATATATGAAATATAGTAGTGATTTTATCTCCTCTCTTGGCTCTATTTTCTTATATATAAGGTCAAAAATGTCTTATTTTTTATCCCTCTAGTGGGTATAGTAAAACTTTATTTCTATATAGAATTGCAATGTTGGATTAAGGCCTTTGAATTAAATAAAGCTTGAGTTTTACCTTTTTAAAGCTTGTATCTAGTGTGATTTTAGTGTTTTGTTGATCTATACATGTGGTAGAGAGTGTTATCCCTTGTGTATGCCCATCTCCCTTCACCTTTGTGCATGTAGGCATGTATTTTTTAGGTCATATGTTGTGTTATAGTTGGTTATGTAAGTGATTAGTTGTGTAAATTCAATTGTGTCTTATGTAATATCTTTTAGGTCATATGTTGTGTTATAGTTGGTTATGTAAGTGATTAGTTGTGTAAATTCAATTGTGTCTTATGTAATATCTTATGTAATATGTTGGATTAAGGCCTTTGAATTAAATAAAGCTTGAGTTTTACCTTTTTTAAGCTTGTATCTAGTGTGATTTTAGTGTTTTGTTGATCTATACATGTGGTAGAGAGTGTTATCCCTTGTGTATGCCCATCTCCCTTCACCTTTGTGCATGTAGGCATGTATTTTTTAGGTCATATGTTGTGTTATAGTTGGTTATGTAAGTGATTAGTTGTGTAAATTCAATTGTGTCTTATTATGTCGTTATAGGTAGGTAGAGGAGATACTCAACCTTGGTGCATTGCCTCATTTTCAAGTTTTCAACTTAATTCTCTCTCTTTTCATGAATAGAGTCTTAGTTTAGCTTAGATAGGGTTTGTTAGTGTTGGTTTTATGGATACAACATGGTCCTAAATTAGGTGCATTGTGGTTTGAGAAGGAGCTAGCCTTCTCCATAGATTCACTCCTATCATAGGTCACCCATGTAGACACCTAAATCTAGATGCAACTAGATTTTGATCAGACTTTAGACTGATTCGTACAAACCATTATAAATTAAGCTTAGGAATGACTAAACATCCCAAATTTGGCCATACATAATTCATCAAATCATGTTGAGGCATCCCTATTTAGGATACTACCCTGTACACAATAATAACCTCTTATGGATTCATCCCTAATCACCTTGCATCATCACAACTATCAATTTGGCTTATGGACCTATTAAGTGGGGAACTTGTACACTTGATAAAATATTTAAAGATCTAAAAGGATAATCAAAATCAATTATTTATTTAAACAAGATTAAATGCTTAGTTGAAATATCCATTTGAAATTAATGAATATCTAAAAATAGAGATTCCAAAATTCAAATTATCAAAGCCTTTAATCATTGCCTTTATGAGTTATCAAGTACTTTGAAAATATCCTTAAATATTTAATTTGAGATCCATGCCTATTAATTTCAAATAATAATTAATTGACAATTATTAACTCAACTAGAGTTAATTTTAACTCACCTAGGGTTAATTTAAACCCATTCCATGTTTAAACTTAACCTTAACTCACTTTGGGTGAGAGTTAATTCCTAAGACTATAAATATAATGCCATGCCTATTAATTTATAAGCTATCATAATACAAATTTATAATGCTAATTTTGAGAGAGACAAGCTTTTTAAGTAAGGTTACCAAGCCAATTTATTAAGCCAATCAAACACAAAGCCAAGGTGCCAAGGAGAGAAGGAGCCAAGCAAGCTTTATTATCAATAGTTCTTGATGCACAACTCGAATAAGAAATTTGGATCTCCAAGGAAGGAAAAATATTGTTATTTTATGTTTTTGTCATGCTTTCATTTAGTTTTATTACCTAAACTCTCCCTAGTGTCTAGGCTAGAGGTGTTAGGATTTTAGTGTGTTCAGTTCATTTGTTTTATGAGACTAACACAAGACTAACCTCCCATCTACATTAAATTAATCATTCACATGTTGGAATGCCTAATGGGATCCAAACATCCCATAAAATCAAGAAGATTAATATTCTAATTTTATTTTTCCTAATGGATGCTTAATAATCTTCAAGTTTTAAGTTTTTAGTTCATTTTTATGTCTTTTAATTTTTAGTAACTCACATTTTATTTTAAAATTGATAAGGATCGATGCCAATTTTCCAAATCAATGTTGATTACTAGGACCAACCACGATCCCTATGCAAAAAATAGAACACTATGGAGACATACCTAAATTGAGTTTTTCTTAACATTTCTATCTTCATTCTATGTCTAAGAACCTAGATATTATTTGTCTGACACATTTTTTGTGGGATACAATGAGGTGTTTTGGTTTTTAATATCATTTTATTAATGATCCTTTATATTGAAGAAACCTATTTTTTTTTAGGAAACATTGAAAATATGCTTGATCAACATCAATTCCTATGAATCGACCTCGATCCCTATGTGGATCGATGATGATCCATCTCTGAGAAAAAAATAAAAAAATATGAGAGTGAGATTCTAAATGTTATTTTATCACTAATTTTTAATCTTATAAGCTGGAAAACCCTCTAACAGATTGTAGGTCTTAAGGTGGAAAAATCAAAGTTTAAACATGGTATAAATCTTACAGACTTTTTCTTTGGTGCTTAAAAAAAATTACTTAGTTCTTTTCATGCCTTAGTTGTTTTGGAAGTTTTTAAAAGTTTATCAAACAAAATGCCAAGGGGATAAAAATTCATAACACATTTTGTTTTGGTCATTAAAATGAACTCTCACATTAGATAAATACTCTTAATATTTTCATTTTCATGCTCATTTATTGAAGTGTTTGTTTAATCAAAACCAGTGATGTGTGTATGCTTTCCCCTCGTCACCTTTAGGGAACTTGTGTGTTCAAAAATGATAATTATTTGACTTTATCACTTTGGTCTAAAATAATGGAAATAAAGTGGCTAAGTCCCTTCCCAAATTCATATGATTTGGATGACCCAAAATGACCATAAATTCTTTTCACTTGCCTTTTATTTTCATGCATTTTGGCTTATAAATGAGAGTTCATTGCCTCCTCACGGGTTCTCTAGGGAAGCATTGACTTGGGAACTCATTTCATAGTATAAATTCAACCCCAATCCATGGTGGGGTATATAAATTGAGGTTTCCCATGGGGAATTTTATTTTGAGAGGTTAAAACAAGCTCCATTAGTGGTACTCGACCTCAGAACATAAGGGCAAGTCAAACATCACATTACACTAAGAAAGTGACATATGTAGTGGTTGTGAAAATGACAATACATTTTCATAAAAAGCTAATTAACATGGATCCAAATGGCATGATTGTATATCTAGTGTTAGCCACACTTGGGATCATCTAGAAACATGCAAAAATTGATAGTTTAGAATAAACCCACTTGCCATAGACATATTGTTGATGCAGGGTGAGTAGCCCAAAATTCTATGTTACAATACAAACTCTTGAGAGAAGAGGGGGCCTAAAACCCTACTTTTCACACCCTTTTTTCTTTCTGAATTAATAATTAAAATCCTCTTAAGAGTAAGTATATTGATAGAATTTGACATTATTATGCAAACTTATCAGTTTTAAGATTTAGGACGTTCACTTAGGTGTTTGTGTCATTTTATCATTTGTTGATTAGTTTTGAGTCTAAATGTTTATCATATTATGTCCAAAATGAGTCTTGTTTACACATCATTCATTTATTTAAAAAGGCATTATGCCATTCATTTAATACTATACCTTTTCCTTAGTATTTTTATCAACCTTTATGTGTGTTTATCATTTGATTGAAAAGGGTGTCATTAAACTACCCAATTCATTCTAAGTTTTATGACTTTGAGTCTTGAAACAAAATATTTATCATAACTTTAGAGCATGATAATGTTGTTACAATGCTCAATTTTTTTTGAAGACTTATTTTCCTTGTGTCCAAATTCCAATTTGAAACCAAGGCCATGTGTGCCTTTTGGATCTTTACCTAGTGTCATTATACTGTTAGTTCTTGTTTAGCTTGTTGTTTGTTTAAAGAAGACTAGTTTTCTAAGTTGAGTTCGTAATTAGCCTTGACAATTTTAAATCCAAACATTGATTGATTTATACCTATGACTTGTGTAATTTTGGATTAGACATTGATTATTAGAAGTAAAATCATTGAGAGGGGGGGATGAATCAGTGAGCCCAAATAATCCAACTTCAATTTCAATCTTTTCAAGTTCTTAATCAGTTACCACAAGAATTCATGAAGCATACATAACATTCATAGAAATGAGCAAGAGAGAAAATGCAAGATAAAACATATAACACATGACATATGTGGGAAAACATCTTGTGGGTGAAAACCCATTGGAACTTATAATTGGACTATTATCCTATAATAACAAGAACCAATTTAGACTAGCTACAACTAATCAAGGAACTAAAATCCCTTAGTTTAGTGAGACACTAATCCCATAAGGTGCTACCAGACCTATCTAGCTGAGCTACAATAAAAACTAAAATTTTAGCAAGATTTACCTTACAAGGAGTCTGCAACTCCCTTAGATGTTGAGCTACCACAACAACACCTATGAACACATCCACCATTGGATTGATGCCAATAACACCTAATGATGGATCTCTGCTTATCACTCTTTACTTTCTCTCACACTCAATCTATAAGAGCACTATCTACCAATAAAATTATGACCTACATGTCATAAAAATATTTCTCAATTTATTCTACTCTTCAAAACATCCATTGGGAACCTACCCATTCTTTTTCTCACCATACACACTCTCTTAAATAGCCTCTTGAGCATACTCACTCATTCTACCTCTTTAAGGCTTATTAGGTGTAATGACGTATGTGATCATTTACATCACCTTGAATATATAAGAATGCTAGATCTTATTCACTCTCTTCTGGTCATCATTGACCTGTACCATTTCTTCCAAAGGTTCTCTCCTTCACTTGGCTCCACTTTTACATAACTACTTCCACAATTCTAGAAACCATCAAATTTATTTTCACTATATATAGATAATTTATGATTATCAACATCTTGGTTTGCCATTAGGCATGCCTTAACCATTAAATAATATATAATATGAATACACAACTCAATAAAATCTTCATAGGTTAGCCATAGCATCTATGGGTCACCCTTCAGCAACTACACCTTTCAATAAGGCCCTTATAGCTCTTATAGGTCTCATGGAGACCTATTCACCCATTTATAACTTCATAAAAAAAAAAGAACATAAGACCAATTTAAATTACATAGTTACACTCCTTATGTCCCCTTAGACATCCTCAAATTATCAAAATCAACTTAGCTCACCTCTACGTATGCTCAAACAACACAAACACTGACCTGGTGCACAGGAATATCATGAATGAATAGTAGTCAACTTCTTAAGCATTGTTCATACTCAAGATAGATTGATCACACCTCTAAAAAACATATAGATCATCTTAATAGAGTATAACACACTCTTCAATATCCAATTCAACATGAAACATTGAAACAACATCAACATAAGCTTGAACAATCTTCTTGGGTCACTTGTAGAACACAATTGAACACAATCAAATTTTAACCTCATTATCTTTGAATATACACACTTCCAAATCTTAAAATCTATATTTACAAATTTGCCTTAGATTAATCTACATATTTTACTTTTATTTCATGAGCAAATTATATCTAGATCAAAGATATGGCCCAAAAACAAAACATTGATCTTTCCCTTTATAAAATTCAAATATTCAAAGGCCAATGGTCATAGTTAAACTTTGAACACTTTGATCACATCACATACCCTTGCTATTTTAGATAAATCACACACCATAAATATTATTTTATGAATCTCAACCTTTAATTTCATTCAATAACTATCACTTTGACCACTTTGACTCCACATGCTGTTAGATCAAATTATAAAAATACATACGAATTACTTGATGCTTCTCCTTTACCTTTGCTCAATCATTAAACATCAAGCACTTATTACCATATCACTACTTCATAAAATCTTGGATAAAATGCACTCTTTTGATCTCCTTGAGGTTTTCTCAAACTTTACCTTGTGAAAAATTGACTAAGTATGGGGACCCTTGCAATTTGTCTGCAAGTTTAACTTTGCACCTCCATATCATTTGCTTTTCTCAAGTGTATGTTCTCAAACTTGGAACATATTATATCCTAACATAGAAGAATACAAACATGTATAAAAATTATCTTATAACCTTCACATGTGTGTAATAAAATTCCATTAATATGCTCACTTAGATTTTTTGCCACAGAGCTAACAATGTCAAAACCTTCCTGAGAAGGCCAACTTTGCACATGCATAACTTTTGACACGCTTCAAAACATGACCTAAAATTTAGTGAAAATCAACTATGATCAAAACTAAAATAACCCATATGATAAATTTCACTTGACACCTTCACACATGAAATATATAACATCATAAAAATGCCTACTCAACTTTTCTTGTTACATGCAAATTTGGCTAAGTATGGAAAAACATATTCAAACTACTTGGGAACCCAACTTTACACATGCATATATTTTGATGTGCTTGATTAAATGATATAAAATTTAGAACATAAAAACTAGGTAAAAAATGAACAAACCCATATGATCATTCTTTACTGACACATCCACATGTGTGAATGTTGACCTCATCAATATGCTTACTTGGCTCTGTTTGCCATATTGCAAATTTAAGTATGGGAAAACACTATCAAACTACCTAGGAGGCCAAATTTTCACTCACATATCTTTGGTTATGATTCATTACCTAACTTGATATTTAATTGCATATCAAATAGGCACATATGTGATCACTACCATATGATCAACTCCCCTTGACTCATCCATATGTGGAAATTATGACATCATCAAACTATCTACTCAAAATTTTCACCACTAGACCCAAAATGTCTAGATAAAGACAATGATCAACCAGATGAAATACACTCATATACATAAGCACTCAATATATATAAAACCTCTATAAGACCCCTTACATATGCTCAATACTCCATACTCATCCCTGAACATCTCTAGCCATGTCAAAATTGAAGATCAACCAAACCTCCTTCAAGCACACTAGGATAAACACATTGCACACTTTGTCATTATCATTTAGAATATCAAGGAACTTCATCCACTCACCTGGACATCACCATGAAATCATTGACAACTCTCCAACATTGATCTTTCACTTTTGGGTTATGTAACTTAGGATAATTCTTTATTCAAATAGAAAACTATTATTTGTGCCTATATTTGGGGAAGTAGTATGCCTTTTATATGCCTATTTTTTCATGTCTTTTGTCAACTAGCCAAGTTAAATTTTAAATCCAAATGCCTAGTTTATGCCAAAGTATTTCAAAATTTATTATATTAAATCTATTGCCTTATTTTTTTTAAAAGTCTAGCTTTTATGCCTTTTCCAAAAGACCTAGAAAATGCCTATCTTGAGCTTAGCTTTTGTGCCTTTTTTGAAAGACCTAGCAAATTTTGTTTTCTTTAGATTAGACTTGTTTAAAACACTATGTACCTAGAGTTTGGCATGCTAGTTTTATTTCATCCACTTGAATATTTATGTAAGACATTTGACATTAGATTATTTTTTTCAAATTTTTTAGCACAAACCTTTTTGGAAATATAGCTCCTTTAGAGTAAGTTAGACTATGTTTGGACCATTTGTCCTTTGGAACTTGTTTTTCAGAGTTTGTTAAACTCTAGGATTTTTTATAAAATGTTTATCATTGATTTTTCTATGTTTTGTTATACTTTTAATAGAGCCATGTACAATCTAGGTTATGATAAGTGGTCACACATGATGACTTTATTCAATATCACTATGGTTATGATGTAGATTTTGAGATAGATCCATACACTCCTTAAAATACTTAATCTAGAGAACAAATCCAAGATCTTTAATCATAGTATGCAATGATACCTTCTTTGGGCTGATTAACATATCAAGTTTGCCCTTTCATGGCTAATGGTACCTGATCCCCTACCTATACCATTAACTATCCTTAATATTGTGAAATAAACCAAGCCCCACAATATCCAAGGATTACCATTCCAATACCTCATCCTTTAGATAATGATAACAACCAAGATTTTTAATTCCCTACCATTATCATTCCAAGACCTCATCCTTTGGATCATGATATCAACTAAGCTTTGTAACGACCTACCATCACTATTCTAGGCCCTCATTCTTTGGCTTGTGAAAGCTACCAATCTCCATGATGTCCATGGATTACCATTCTATGACCTCATCATTTACCTCATGACAATAATCAAAATTTAAAATGCGTTACCATTACCATTCTAGGACCTTCTAAGTATGATAGCTTGTTATCCCAATAAAGTTGTGCAATCACAAATCTACAAGTCATAATTACCATCCTAGTTTGGTAACCAATCTTTGTTAAGACCATCATAGATGAGACTATTTTCAAAGAGATCATTATCTAACCACCAATCATCCCTCATCTTTTGCCAACCTTCCCCCACTTTATAAATTCCAAGCCAATCTTCAAGCCGTAACTGAGACAATCAATACCTATTCAAAGCTAATCATTCAAAGATAAAGATATGTTTAAAATTTATATTTTACAACTAATTATAAACCAAGGCCAAGAGAACCAACCAATCCACTATGTTTTTGTTGAACCACCCATTTGTGATGAATCACCTTTTGATACTACCCATATTATTGAGGAGCCTCACTATGATAAGCCAATCTTTGTTGAGTCACTTTTTAATGATTATAACCACCTTTGGGAAAATAATTAGCTCAATCATTATCCTATTTTTAAATAGCCTCCCTTTGACAAGCCAGTCTTATTGGAGTTATCTCTTGACCTTTTCCCCCTTGTTATAGAGTCTCAATTTGATAAACCAGTCTTTATGGAACCCATTATGCCATCAAAGGTAATTACTTGTCTAATAGAAAAAAATAAACAAGACATAAATATGTCAACATCCACACTAGATGAAGAATCAACATTGAAGTTAGGCTCTATTATTGAATCAACATCAGATTTAGCATCAGAAGTAGAATCAATGTTAGTCATAAAATTAGATTTAGATTCCCTTGGGTTAGACTCAACTTTAGAATTAGAATACATTTTTAGTTGTTATAATATTGGTCATGCATGCCTTGTACATCAATTTAAATACATTTGTGATCCTTCTACAATTTTTGAGGATGATTACTTTAGATTTGACATAAGTTTTCCTAGTATCTTCTATGAGGATTATGCTACCTCTTTGCATGCCATTGCCATTCCACATGCCATTAACACCAACCTAGTCATTATATTGACCTTCCATCTCCCATAATATTTGATTGGGACTGATAGAATTGCACCTTATTAAATTGCATCCATGGTGACATATTAATTGTATAATATCAGGTAGGCCAAGACCACATTCATGCAAAGGAAGAATAATCTCTTAGTGAAACCTTTTTAAAGGTGCTAAGGGACAATCAAAGTCTAAACTCAGCATCTTCTAGTGAAACCTTATTTGAGGTTCTATAAGATGATCAAATTCAACACTCAACATTCCTTAGTGAAACCTCCTCATAGTTACTATGGGACAATCAAGATAACTTCATTGGTGAAAACCTCTTTGAGGTGACAATAGTTGAGCATAACAGTTCTTCACTACTTGATGAAGACATTATTAAAGATAACATCCATACAACTTCTAATCTAAAACATAATGAGATGGTATCTACTCTCAGGCCCAAATTATAGAAAAATCTAGTGGTCCTATTGAGAGCATATTCAAAAGTTTTCAACCCTGCTACATCTAAATTTATGTTGAATCTAGAATAAAAAAAGTTGTGTGTACCTAAAAATATCGATATTCATTTGTTTCCTAACCATTATACATTCTATTATCATTCACATTTACATTGTCATATCAAACCTATCATCCAATATTTATCCATATTTACCATCTTTGGCTGCACTTTCCTTCGTAGAGGTTACAAAGACATCTTATCTCATAGTTTGAAGGAAATAGAATCAATGAACTATGAATATCACAACACCATTATTGGAGTCCAAATTTGTAATAGGTTCTTGATAGAGAAGAGATATGGGCTATAAATTTACATGATTGATTATTCTAGTTATATCATATGTTAATCAAGATGTGCATCTCCACATAAATAAAAACAACTGAAGCATTTTCCTTGCCATTTTCACTTGCTATTTACCATGCCTTTTCATTTTTCCATTTGCCCTATCATTGTTTCATACCTTACCATTTACCTTGACATTTTAATTTTCCATTCATTTTGTTGTCATTTCCTACTCTACCCTCTACCTTACCTTGTCACTTGGGGGCAACCCTCTTACCATTATAGTGAATTTACCTACTATCATCTTCTTTATGTCATACCCTATGCCATCCCAAGATACCTTCACTATTAGACAAAAGCTTGTTTTGAAATACACTACCTACCCCTTTTGACCTTAGTTTTGCTGGTTCTTTTAGCACCCTTTATGAGGGGATTCTGATCGAATTTCATTAGTTTCATAATTTTGTGTTTAAATGACAATATATGAAAGTATTATGATAGTGGATTTGGTAATTACATTTTTCATTTATGCTTGACTAGTGTTACTGATTATAACTTCATTTGGGAAAATTATTATTTCACTTTGTGTTACTAATTATAACCTCCTATGGGAAAACTAGTATCATTAACCTATACTATTATCTCCTAATATAACCACCTATGGGAAAATTAGGAATAACACCTTTACCATTCCTTGCCACTACTATTCTAATTATCCTTGCCATTTTCTTAAATTTGAGAGCTTTTTGTTCCTTGGTCAGATCTCACCTCCTTTTATGTTGGGTGGAACTACTATGAATTGAGATCCTAATTAGATTATGTAGGCCATGCTTGATTCACATTGAGGTCATCTCACTCCCCCCTTTCCATACGCTCTCACCTTTTTGAAAGAAACCTAAGCCAACTCTCTCACCATTTTGCGAGTGGTATCTTAACATTCTCTAATGAGTTAAGATGCCCCAAAAGTTCTAAAAACATTTGTCCTATCTACACCTAGTCAGTCATCCTCAATCTGCCCTATTGGGGAAAATTCATTGTTAGTTTCAATACATTCCACTACCATTGGGGTTTGACCTTATATTTACATGTATCTTTGCTTGGGGAAACCACCTATTTATCCTTCCCTTGAGCCTTCATGCATATATATTGACTTGGTTGATGATAGGATGCTTTTTTTTGCTTTTACTTTCAAGTTTTTTTGTGTGTTTGTTTACTTAGTTGTTTGTTTGTTTTCTTTCATTGTTGTGCCTTAGATCAGTCTATATGTCTTTATTGGGTGATTCCTTATGTATTATTCTTGAGTTTAATCATTTTCATGCATCAAAATTATCATTGTGGTGTTTATCATTGGTGCATTATTTTCAATTATTTATTAGATTGAGAGTCAGTTCTTATGCATATTTCAACTACGTTATCATAGTATTTTATATCATGATGTATACTATCATATACTATATTAAAACTCATCTTGGGAAATATTACAAGAAATGGTGATGTAGAAACTTCTCCTTGGTAACCTTGGTAAATCCTCCCACCCTATTTTATCAAATCAACCACATGACCATTATAGTTGTATCAATGTTAATAAGGATGAGCATCTCCACATTGGTAAGTAAAATAAAATAATTCACATTCATCAATTCTTATTATTCTATTCCTCATTCCATTTTATCCCATGTTTGGGTGAACTACATTATCTTGAGGTGTATTTAGACTATGTAGGTAGCTCTTGGATACATGATGTATTTCAGGTCAGATTGGACACCTTTATTTTTCTAATCATCTCTTTCATCAATTTATGTATCCTTATATGCCTGGTTGTTTATGTATTCTTCATTTATTAGATAATCATGTCTATGTTTGCACCCTCTCATCTCTAATCTATGAAATAAATTATATCTTTGAGTTATGCTTGCCAATTTATCTTATTGGGGCATAACCAAAAATCATTATTAAATCTAGGTCATCTTAATGATTATAACTTCTTGTGGGTAAATCATTATTTTTACTCATCCACCCTATTGGGGCATGTATACATGCCATTGATTATAATCACCTTTGGGAAAATTAGTGTATCAAACTTTGTTATTGATTATAACTACTTTTGGGTAAATCAGTACTTTTTAAAAAAATCAACGTATGTAAGCATTATCTTGATTGGATTAATCTCACCCATGGGTTAATCTCATTCTTCTTCTTACTTCTTCTTTATGGACTATCAATCAATCGTATATGTCAACCACTCCCTCGAGGGGGCATCATTATAGGCTTCCCAGAAATTGTTTGGAATTTCTTCTTCAATCATTTTCTTCTTTCATTCTTAATAGCCTTTTTCATTCTTTGAGAAGACATTACTATACCTATAGCTTACAATGCCTTCCCAAACAGGGGCAAACTATAAACACCTAAATCTGGCTATAATTGGCTTTCAACCAGACTTCAGACTGATTCTTACCAACCATTGAAAATTAAGCCTAGGAATCATTAAACATTATAAATTTGGTCATGTATCATTCATCAAATCTTAAAATCATGTTGAGGCATCCTTATTTGGGATACTAGCCTGCATGCAATAATAACCTCTCACAGATTCATCCTTAATCACCTTATGACATTACAATTGTCAATTTGGCCTATGGACCTATTAAGTGGGGAACTTTCACACTTGATCAAATCTCAAAAGAGATAAAAGGCTAATCAAAATTAATTATCTAATTAAACAATATTACATGCTTAGTTGAATTATCCATTTGAAATTAATGAATATCTTAAAATATAAATTCCAAAATTCAAAATATCAAAGCCTTTCATCATCACCTTTATGAGTTGTCAATCTCTTTAAAAATATTCTAAAATATCTAATTTGAGAGTCATTCTTAGTAAAAACAAATCATAGTTACTTGACAACTATTAACTCAATTGGAGTTAGTTTTAACTCATCTAGGGTTAGTTTGAACCCATTCCATGTTTAAACTCAACCTTAACTCACCTTGGGTGAGAGTTAATTATTGAGGCTATAAATACAAGTCCATCCCTATTAATTTCTAAGCTCTCATAAGCCAAAGTTATAATTCTAATTTGTAGAGAGACAAGCTTTGTAAGTAAGGTTACCATGCCAATTTATTAAGCCAAATAATCACAAAGCCAAGGTGTTAAGGAGAGAAGGAGCCAAGCAAGATTCATTATTAAAGAATTATTGGTGCACAAGCCAAGAAAGACATTCAACAATCCATTTGGATCTCCAAGGAAGGTAAAAGAGTGTGTTATTTTATGTTTTTGTTGTGCTTTCATTTAGTTTTGTTACCTAAGTTCTCCCCATTTTCTAGGCTAGAGGTGTCAGGATTATAGTATGTACATTTCATTTATTTTATGAGACTAACACAAGACTAACCTCCCCTCTATGTTAAATTATTTGTTCACAACCCACACCTAGGAGTGTTTCCATTATGTTAGTTGAAATAGGTCTCATGACTTAATAGGGTGCATTTCAATGTGATAACATTTACCAAATAATTTATAGTTTCAAGGTCTATGTAAAATAAAAAGGGCATAGTTAATAATTAATGCCTAAATTTTTGAACTACATATACCATTTATAACATCTCTCTTTATGTGGTTTAATAATTCATTTCTTCCTTTTATAATTTCCTTCTCACAAAATCAATGTTATGGGCTATATGTACTCATAAATATTCCAACACTTATCCTACTGCTATATTGAATGTATTGACATGGATGAAAAATGATATGGTATAATATGGGAAAATAATTTTAGGTGTATTACCAATTTTATTCTTCACTATATTGAATTCCTTTTGACATTTTTATGTTTATTTATTTATTGATTCTTATTATTATTATTTATAAACTCCTCACTATGGGAAATAATTTTCACATTGTTATGGATAAATTGGTGGTGATATCCAATATATCATGATAATATCCTTACATATTTCTACACATTTGGTGGTGGTAGATTTATAACTATAGCCATTTTTAATGGATCCACCACTAATCCTTCCTTACAGATTATATGTCCCAAAAGTGACCCAAATTTGGTCATAAAAACACGTTTATTTATATACAAAGATATACTTAGTTATCTACATCACTTGAACATTAGTTGAAATATGTGAACATGATGTTTTATTAGTCTTCTCACCATACATTAAACTAAATAGAACTTCAAAAGCTCATGAATAAACTCCTATAAATCATTTTCCATAATGTGATTAAATACTATATATATGCATTTTTTAAGAATAAATGACATCACATCATACATAAACTACTCCCATTCCATAGAAAAACCAGTTTTTTACTAGACTTATAGATCTATATTCACCTAATGGTACCCCAAGAAGACAGTTTTGAAAATATCATATATAAACAGGGTTAGGAAGGGGTCATGGATGCATGTCTTTTTATTATCTCTTTGTACTCAATGAAATGTGAATTTATCTTGAGATCTTATGTTGTTTGATCATGGGTCTTATCCATTTTGAGTCTTATACTGAAGTTATAATTCAAATATCCAATATATTGTCTAATTCAATTTTATCTTTAATTTTACATTTGGATGAAAGCAATAGGGTCTCTTCTGTAATGGTTTAACATCATCCATGTGCCCCATTCTTATATTTTATGTTTTTATCCTATTGAATTACACTTTAATGGTGTCTTCTAGCATGGATGAGAAGGCTTTAATTATTTTTAGTTCTTGACACACTCTTGTGATTGTGTCCCAAAATTTTAACATTGTACATTAAAAAAAAATCCAACCACATGTACTTATCAATGTTTCATAGTGCATGTACTAGGCTCTAGTGTATGCTTTGAGGGTATAATAAAATAATTATACCTAAAATATTATATTTCTCCATACCTTTAGTGTATAGTATTTTTTTATAGTTTAGGATGTGAATTTTAGGGGTATTTGGTCTAAAATACTTCATAATCTCCATAAATTATCAATAGTAATTGAAAATACATGTTCCCAATAACAAGTTAAAGGTTTTCTAGTTTTGGATATCCTCCTTATGAGTATTCCACCACCTTATGACAATGATAGTCAATATTCCATCAATAAATATTTCCTTTATTCTTATAGTGGGAATATTATTACCATTTTATTTTATTATTATTCACTTTTCCCGACGTTGAATATGGGTAATCTGACATGTGTTTCCTTTATTTTAACGAGGTGTATTTTTTTGTGGGGTATAATATTTTTATATGGTATTTTATAATGATAATTAATCTCTTCATATGGAATATATTTTGTATTTTATTTTTTGGAACCCCATAAAACCATGTTTCAATATCCTCATTATTGACCAAGTTTGACTTTCTAGTCAAACTAGGGCACCTATAGGAAAAGAATTGAGTTTTTGGGTCTATAAGGGGATTAAATGGATGTTATAAGGTGTTTCAAGGTTCAATTAATGTCATTTCATGTTATGCTACTTTTGGTTATTAGTCCCTTAGGTCTATTTATCATTTTTGGGTCATTTAGAGGTCATTTAAAGGGTATTTAATGTTGTTTACAAGTTTATTGGGATTTTTGCAAGTTAAAAAAGCTTATTTCATCCCCATGTGTCCTTATAAGTCTTAAGAAGTTGACATAACTGAATAAATTGTAGTTTGTTTAGACAAAAGGTAGTTTCTTGGCCAAAGAGAGAGAAAATGACACTTGTATGGTTCCTTGGGAAGTGTGTCACTTGTAAAAACATGGTGGTGTGACTCTTCACCTCCATACAGGTCATCTCCATGTTTGGATTGCATATATTGCATAGAAAGTTTCATCTGTAACTCATTTTTCCTTCTTTTTATCTTGATAAACTAATAATGGTCAACTTCAAGCATTTGGCCTGGGCCGTACATGTGGAATTGGAGGGATTAATTCTAGGAGTGGATAATAATATTAGTTCACTTAATTTTAATAATAATAACTTGAGATTTGGTGCATCCTCCTTTATGAACAATTAGTTACACACTAGGTAGCCTTTTATGCACTTGCATCCATGAGGGGGTCATTATTTGTATCTATTTTAGGTTTTATTGATTTATTTTTATGGTTTTATGTGTCCCATGAGTTTACCCATTCTTTCTAAGACATTCCCATAGTCCTCTTAGCTTTGAATATAAAGCCTCTTTTAGGCTTGCAAATTATCTTAAATTGGTCTCTCTATAATTACAGTTGTCTTAGTCTTCATAGAGGGGATTTTCCACATTGGATGCAGGAATGAGACGTGGTTTAAATATTTTGGATCAATTAATATGTGTTTAAGGGTGTTTGAACAAGTTTCCAACTCATACAATGACCAAACAATGCTCTCAAAACCATGCTTTCCATGACTGCCAACTCTCACAAAGGCATTTTCACTTACAAGTGCCATTGAAATTGTTGTAAGGTTACTCTTAAGGTGTCCTAATTTGATATTGTCATTTTGAAGTTAATGGTTATATTTATAAGGCATAGAAGTCAACATGGAAACATCCAATTGCATTCTTAGTGCCTTATATCCAAAATTTGCATCTACAACAACCTGATGACATCATCATACCTAGATAGTAGCCTTGATAATAGTTTCAAGCCTTAGAGATGTCTGTAATTAATTTGATGAAGTTTGGATTGATTCACACTTGATGGAGAGGAGTTAAAAGGGCATTGAAACTTTCAAGAAGATGAGGACTATATGTTCAGGACCTTTGTCCCAAAAGGACCAAAACATAGCTCCTAAGTGTTTTGATTATTTTCAAAAAATGAGATCACGATGGTTTTGAGGGATCATCATGTGCTCACATATTAAACCCTACCAAAAATAATCATTATGCTAAATTTGAAGCCAAAAGACTGAGAGGAAGATGGTCATTGAGACCCTCAAAGTTGCCAATAAACACACTGAGAAGTTTTAGTGATATCTACAGTCTTGTGAAGGGGTGAATGGTTTGAAAACTCCCACAAGCAACCATGCATTTTTTTCATGATTAAATTATTATCATCAACCAAAACATGAATTCATGACTATAATATCACCTCAACAAGGTTGAAACATGGTTTTTACTCTTAAACTCACTCTTTATCCGTACAAGGGGATGGGAACACTCATCTACAATAGGACAATGAAATTTGAGTGATGTTTTGATTATTTCATGTCATATATATGATGAAATATAAGTGGTAAATGTTCTAGGAGACCCAAAGGAGATTATCAAGTCTTTTATCAAGCTGCATTTTCCCTAATAGAAGTCCTACAAGATCATAAACTATAGTACTCAATCACAGTCAGGGTATCTCAATTGACAGACAGTGAGCAAACTTCAATGCCTAATGATGCCAAAGGGGTATTCCATGAAAAAGAGAAATATGAAAATACACTATTGAGAAGTAAATATGATTAATAAACGTCATAGGCAAGATATTAACATGAAAATCAAGACCTATAGGCAAGGTAGTAGTAGGGTTCCCCATTTCATAGTCCAAGGAGTTATAAAGAGAGTTCAAAATGTGGGAAGGTTAATAGAGTTTACATGCTTCACAAAGAGAGCCTTTAGGATGATCAAATGACTCTAATTATTTATGAATATTTCAAAATCATGATTAGGCCTCATTGGATCCCCATAACAACCTAAAATAGGCCTAAAATGATTGAGACACAATCACCTATAACTGGGACAATAGTGAAGTAAAGATGATGGACCATTGGAAGAGTCTTAAGGCATTTTTAGGATAAGGGAGATAAAAATGTCAAATATGAAATATTATAGGACCTTAAAGAGGTTTCTAAAAAATATTTTAGGGCCTAAATAAATCCCAAATCATGTACTACAAACCTAAAACCCTATATTAGTCCAGATAGTGGTGTCAATAAATTGATGATTGGCATTATTTTTGAAACTTTCAAGGTAAATGAGAAACATCATAGTTGTTTTGTGATTTAAAGGCTTCTATGGAGAATTGAGGCATCACTAAGCTAATTCCAAAACATTCCATGATACCCTACAAATGGATATATAAGAGGATTATATCAGTCAATGGGTTATAGGCCTAATCTTGTTTTCCATGGGCATTGATCCGGGCAACAATTCAGGTAATAATTTGGGTGATGGGTCCACCTCAATTGATGATCGAACTTCTAGGAGCCATAACTTTTGCACTGTAGCTCCAATTGACTCACTGTTTGAACTCTTGGAAAGATAATAATGAGGGGAACATCATGAGATGGCATAGATCTTTTCTCAATGAAGTTTGACCCCTGAAAACCCAATGAAAGTTCCCCAAATTTCAATTTTAGTAGTGTAGTCTAAAAATAGTAATTCCTCAAATTCTGTATTGTTGTAAATCATGGAAGTCAAACCAATTCATCTCCCTCGATATTGGTGACCTTCCACATCCTCCCCCACATTCAAAACATGTAGAAATGAAGATGTAACTTGAAATGGAAATTAGACATCTCTTCTCAAAGATAAGCACATGTTTGGATCTGCAAATTTGATCAATAAGACATCTCTTCTCAAAGATAGCATTATTTGAATTGTCTTGTTCTTGTTTTTTGAATTATCTTTCAACCAAAGCTTATGAGTTTTAGATCAGGCATAGAGAAGGTTGGAGGGTTCAAGATGATGGAATAAGTATTTTGAGTCATTTTATATTATTATGAGACTTATATAAACCCATATACATAAGTATATGAAAAATCAAGACCCTCCAAACAAGTAAAATTTAGTCAACATTCAACACCCATGCACACAATTCATCTTAAAAAGTTTAGTCTTGAAATTGGGAAAGTCAAGGACCTTTTTATTAGATTTGGAAGTTAAAATTTGGTAAAAATAATAATTATAACCCATTAGACACTCCCCAATTTTTTGATTTGATGATCTAGCAATGCATACCCTCTCTATTTTATCTCAAAGTAGGGCCACTTTTGCCTTGCATAAAGGGAGAATTTTGGGGAAAATAGGTCAAATAATGAACCAAAAGGTAAGGAGGGTTAAATTTAAGTTTTTTGAAGATATAAAACACATATAGGGACATGAAAAGTCAACTTGGAGGGTTTGAAGGCAAATAGGGTTCTCTAATCAAGAAGGTTTGCATGCATACCTAGTGGGCAAGAAATAGGTCTAGTCTCAAAAGGAGGGTCCCTTTATTTTTGTGTTTTAGTAAAGAATAATAATGACTTGGATAAAAATATTTGAGGTTAAAATGAAATTTGGAATCAATTTAAATGTAGGGGAATCCACTTGAGGGTCATTTTGAGCACAAGGTATAGGCAACCTATTGATAAGGTTTAGGCATGGTGCCAAGTAGGGGTCATTTCCATTTATATCTTCAAGAGATAATTTATAGTGATTATAAGAGGTGTATAGGACATATTTAGAGGTTTTAAAACCTATGGTTTTAAATATATTCACAAGGAAGCCACCTTTTGGCTTAGAACATACTCAAACCTTGCTATTTGTGCAAATTGGCTCGAATAGACACTTTCTATTTCTTGTACCTTTCATGAAGATATGAATGGGAGATATAGAATTTTATGGGTGTTATCAGGGGTATCATAGGAAATATTTTTTAATTTTTTTATAAATTTGGATATCCCAACTTTATGAACAATTGTTAAGACCGAAAATAGGCTTAATACCCTACAAAACCCTCACTAGTGATCAGTTTGAGAAAGTTGAGTTGGAAAGATAATATAAGGGAAAATTTTGATTAGTAAACCTATTTTATGTTGTATAATACTTCCCCAAGTTTATTTATACCATGAGGAGATATACAAAATTATATAAACAAGGGCAAAAACATGATTTTTATCATCTATTTTATGTGTTGTGTAGGCTAAAATATGAATTAGGAGATGAAAAAAAATTAGGTGGAATATTTACACTTAATGTAACTCAAAATATCCATTTAATTTCATTAATAAACCTATAAGTGCTTCAACTAGGTCCTTACTTTTAGCTAGTCAAAACTGGCCCATTGAGCAAGCCAGAGAGAAGAGAGGAAAGCTTCACTTGAAGTGGTTTTATGGTAACCCTGATGATTAAAAGGACATGGAGGGTCTTTAAAATTTTAATTCACTCCCTTCCATGTATTTTCATGGATAAATGATGCCAATTTTGAGGCTAAGTGTATAGGGTACATGGAAAAATAGTTTTCAGGACAATAGATGATGATGGCTCTCTACCAAGTGATTCTAGAAGACAAAGAATGAAAATAATGTATGGATATTAATTTATGAGATCCTAAAATTCCATTAAAATCATTTTAACTACCATATATTAGTTAAAAGTCACTCAAACAACTCCAATCATGAAGGCAATTTTTCTGTGCAAAAACAGGAGTTTTGTGCCATTTTGCTTAACTTTAATGACTTGGATTGACATTTGTTGATTTTTAAATTGAATGGTTCAAAAATATCATATTTACATGCATGGATAACTTAAATTATCATCTTGACACATGTCCAAGTGACTCGTGGCCTTCTCTCTCTCTCTCTCTCTCTCTCTCTCTCTCTCTCTCTCTCTCTCTCTCTCTCTCTCAAACTCTATAAGATTTGGCCATTTTGGAATTGTAGAAATATCCACATAAGTATGTAAAATCCTTGATCAATTTTACACCTTATAATAAATAAAATTAATAAGTTTTACCTCTCTGATTAATTTTCATAGTGTTATCTATTTGAATGTTGAATTTCCTTAGTGAAGACTATGGATTCCTTAGCATTGTACTTCATTCTTTCACCTATTTATAGCCTCTTTGTGTAGGGAATGTGAAGTATTTTAGGAGAATGTTTTAATTGAGTAATATTTTCATTATAGTCATTCAATACCTTTGGTATAGTATTCCTAACCTTGTATATCATCTAGGAGCCCACAATGTAATATTGATGCAAGAAGGCATAGATTTGGGAAGAGTATGTTTTAGTTGGTTCTTTGGTCTTAAGTATGGAATGCGAGTGGTTGGAAGTCATAAAACTAATTTGGTGTATCAAATTAATATATTATGATTAATTTTCATTACATTTTTAACTCTTTTCAATCCCCAAAGTGTTAGTATTAGGAACATGTGCTTGAATGATACATCAAAAGGATCTAGCACTTATCTAGAGGTTATTCTCAAAAGTTTTCTCACCCACAACAAGTGAGATGTCCCCATTTTTCCTATTGGATTATAGGCCTAGAAAACCTCTTATCATAGGGTGCATCTAGGTGACAACACTAATATAATTCTATCTTCAAATCCTCATTCTCTAAATCCACTTTTTCATCTTCATTTGGTTTATAATCTTTATTGAGATTTATAATTTTATGAATGGTATATATGCCTAAAAATTCATAAAAATCACTTTCCCATTCATTGGAACATAATTCCTCTAACCATGAAGCTAACATGTTGATATATATAAATAAGTGGACTATCAAACCAATCCCTTCAAATTTTATTTCTTCTCATTCTGAATCTAGAATACAATTGCAATCTACAAACCATTATAGTTTTAGTAGCATGGGGTATATATTATCATACATATTGATGACCTCAAAATAAACCTTCCTTTTTATTCCCATATGTTGACTTGTATGCTATAGAGTGTTCATATTGGTGATATTTGGGTATTGTCTACCATCGTCATATCATAGGTTTATGCATAACTATGATTTCCATAGTAATTCCTATGTACTATGTGGAAGGAAGTTGGTGTCTATCCATAGAAATAATAATGTCTTTATTTTCTCCTAAACATTAATTTTGACATCAAAAGAGCAGTTTTTTTCTTCCATTTCTAATTAGTATTGAAAAAAAATTTCTTTGGTTTTTATTTTATCTTCTCTACTCATCTTACTCTATGTTCCCTTTCCTATCTGTTATAGTATTTACAAAATAATATTAAGTTTTTTTCAAAATATTTGGTTTTGTACTAAATTCAGAATTTGTTCAAGGTTTTTGATCTTTGATTCATTAGAATAAGTTAGCTTTATGTTATCTATAACTTATTTTTTTTAGAATAATTTTTATAATTTTTACTACTACCTTATTATTTTCATGTGTGTTGGTATAAATTTATTAACTATCCTTATCAAAGTCTTCCTTATAATAAGTTTCCTTCTCTTTACCTTTATCAATAGTGGTTCCATTCTAGGTTATTATTATAAACATTTTTTGGTTCCTTAATGAATATTCCTTGTTAGTTTTTCTTGGGTGTTTGTTTGTGTTCCTTTACCACTATTCTACATTATCTTATTTTCTTTGAGATAAAATTAAGTTTATTGTAACATCATCCTTCTCTAATATTTGTGTCTTCCTCCCCATGCCTTAGCTCATTACATCTCCATTTATCTTTAAGTACTTTTGGAAAATCATTTACATGTTTCTTAGTACTACTATTGTTGTAGTATTTTGTTTTTTTTGGACAAAATAATGAATCATGCATTCATTTTTCATGGCATAATACACAATCCACATACTATTTTTCATAATTCCTTTATATATTCCATAGTTTCCCACACTTATAATAGATAGGAGAAGGAATTTCTTGGATATACCCTTGATTGTAGCCTTGGTAACTTCGTCTACCTTTACGATACCCTCCTCTATTTTTGCCTTTATTGTCTTGTATGTAACTATCTAGAATGTTATTATAATATTTATTCTATTGGCCTTTAGGTGTTTTAATAAATAATGGTGTAGGGTTTTGATATTTTTGTTGTGGTTGGTATCTGTAGGCTATGTGATATTCAAGGCAAAAAAAATTGAGGTGATGGTGCCATCTACTACATTATGGAGGATTTTCCTCTATTCATATCTCTTATATCTTCTTTTTTTTCATGCCTTGAATAGGTGTGGTTTTAGAGGTTAAATAATCCACATGTGGTGTAGTACATTAATTGGTTTTTTTATGTGGATTCACCTCCATAATTGGACACATGTTTTGGGTGTTGTTCATGCAACCACCATATTTTACAATACAATCCATCGACATAGATAGGTTGTTAAATTGGTGGTTCAATACTAGTAAGTGCTTGATTACTTATTTTATATACTACCCTATTTTCCATATACACTCCATTCTAGAGTATCCTTCTTTTTAGTAGATGGTGCACCAAAGTTTTTTTAATCTTACAATGTTTTCTTTTTCCTAAAATGAACTATAGTCCTCTCCCTTCATTTGACTTTATTTATTTAATATTAGTTGTCCTAACTCTTATTTTAATATATCCATGTTTTATTTGAGGGAAGAATTTGTCTTCTACCTCCAAGATTGAGATTCCAACTTGGAATCCATCTCTAGTTATTCCTCAAATGTGGTAAATATACTCTCATATATTAAAAATATTAAGTATGGCATCAATCCTAAAATGATCCATTATACCCTCTATATTTCATTTTGTAGTTCTTCCAATTTTTGCATAATTGTTTTGAATATATGGTCATATTATTTTACCCTTTATTTATCCTTGTGGATTGATTCTCTCATATTGATCACACTTTTCATGGGGACATTACAAAGTATAAGCCACACTTAATAAATTATTTAGATTGCCCCATGTATATGCATGACATGAATAGGTATTCATATATCACTATGATGAGTGTTATAAATATCTTAATTTAGATAAACTCAATTTGGTTGATGTCATGGAAAACTAGGGATATTGTCTAATGGAAATCAATAATAAGGTGTTAAAGATAATAACTAACAATTTTTTACTTTTTTTTTGCAAGGGTGGGGGGGGGGGGGGGGTGTGGGGGGCGCATTGTGTATCATTTATCCCTAAGGATATATTCTAATTTATATAATTGAAATCTATCTAATTACTTGAAAGGAAAATGCTTTGATACATAATTGAAATGCTAACAAAAGAAGTAAACACACTTTCTTTGAAAAGAAACACATTTTGCTTATAAAATAAATTGTTTGGAAATGAAAACACTTCTTGATAAAGGAAAACACACATTAATCTATTTTTATGAATTGAAATGGTATTTTAAATTAAATTCTTTGAAAGGAAATTTAAAAATATAGAAAGTGTCTTAAAATAGAAACACACACACAAGGACTTACATGTTATATCAAATGACACTTTTAACATAAAAAAGTAGAATATTAACTAGTGGTCATATAAAACATAAAATACCATAATATAATTCTAGTGACTTGCTTGAGTGGGTGCTTTCTCTCACTTGGAACATGATGTAGATCACATTCAGTCTTCTAGAAACATTAAATCTTCATTAAGTCAAGTAAATATTTACAAATCTAGAAAATACTTCAATATCTCTTCTTAATCTTAATGTTTCTATCTTACTTTACTAAATAATATCTACTAATAAACCAATAAATTTTAGTTATATATCCCAATGAATTTATAACAGTTGACTAGAATAGTTATTAATTAAAAATATTAATTACTACATCTAATTTATTTACAAAATAGAGAAGAAGTTACAACCTCAATCCACATTTCAAGATGATTAGTGGAAGAGATGCATAAATTTGTATGTAAGAGCTCTTTAACTATTTATATTTACAAAATATTTAGTTATAGTTATGTATGATCTGGTAACTAGATTCCACAATATTCATAGTGATGCATTTACAAAACATTACTATAAATACAATGTCTATAAACATGAATACTATATTTGGTAAGTTTCCTCATGAATATAGAATTGAATAAAAATGGTTTATAAGGTTATTTATTAAGTATGCATGATAACAAAACATCCTTCAATGAGATTTTCATCTGGCCTAAGTGAATTCAGAGCTAGACTTTCATACTCCAAAGCTAGACTATTAGACTCTAAAGCTGGACTAATAGACTTAAGAGCTAGATTGGCAGGCTCCAAAGCTAGACTGGTAGACTTAGGAGCTAGACTGGTAGACTCCAAATCTAGACTAATATACTTTGGAGCTAGTCTAAGTTATTCCATAGTGTTCTTCAATGGTCTTCAAATGGTCTACTTGTTCACCAAAAACATAGTATTCGATCACAATGTGTTTATACAACCTATACATATAAAAATGATGGATTTTCCATACAAAGGGTTAGAACATAGTGGTAAAACAAGTAACATTGAATCACACATTCTAACCAAGGTAAAAATATTCATTTTATAATTTAGATTATAACTAAGTTATAAAATACACATTCTAAATTAATAGGGAGATTAATAGGGGATAAATAATTTCATTACTTGGATATGATGAGCCATTATAAGGAATCATCATTACCCCAAACTTTACTTCTTGAAAGTTTTCTTTCAAGCTAATACCTTTCTTACTCATGATTGAGAACTTTCCTTTCTAAGTTATGAGTGAGATCATAGACATCAGAATATGTGTCCCAATTTCTCTCCAGTGGGTTGATAAACCCTTTATAAATCTCTCCATTTTTCAAATTGACCAATAGACTAATGTGACACCTTTTGCCATGGAGACATAGCGATAAATAAGAGTGGAGATCTGAATCTTATTTTATTATAATTCATTTTGTAGCTTGTAGCTTCATTTTGAGGAAGAAAATTTATTCCTCTTCTTGTCTTAGAATAGTTTTAGCTTTGGATAGGATTAGAGATTATTATACTTGTTCCTCTTCATCATGGCTAGAGGAGTGAGTTTATTTTGTCTCTATGATTGGATTTTTTCCTTTATCCTTTGGTTGAGATGAATAAGATAGAGGCAATTCCTCCACAACTTCCTCAAATTATTTTACCATGGTTTCTAATTATTTAATATTGAATGAGGGTCCATCTCTTATTTCTTTTTCTATATATATTTCTCTAACACTTAGAGTCTCAACAAGATGTTATTGATTTAGAATACTAAGGATCTTTGTAACATGCCTCTCTTGATCATCTTATTCCTCTAATATAAGTCTTATTTTCCTTCTCTTCAAGAGAGGTACTAACCTAAACTCCTCCCATGGAGTCTTTCTTCTTGAAATTCTCTTCGGGATCCTAGTTGATGATAACCCTAGAGCTGGTCTCTCTTCATCAAAGATATCCAAGATAGGAGTTTGGATAGTGGTTGGTTCTGGGGTTTCCTCATATCTAGGTTTAGATGTCCCTATTTTCAACCTCTATTCCTTCCACACCTTTGGAGTTTGATCTTCACAAGAAGTTACTTATTTTAAACTAGATCTTGGTGTAACATAAGGATATATAGGTATTATTTTTATTTCATATTTACTCTTTAGCTTATTTTGTAGGAATGTTTCCCAAACCACTTCTCCATCTATGTTTTCATGAAATGATGGTGTAAAATGATCTAAATAATCCCATGATGTTGGATGGAAGCAATATCCTGCACATATTTATCTTCCATGACATGAATGGCCCCATGAAAAACTTTAGGTAAATTCAACCTCCATTATAGATTATGAAGTCCTTGTCTGAGGTGAGTAAGGATTTTCATTGCATCACATCGAAGAGAACTATATTTCTCATCATAGGTAAAATATTTTATCATCCAAAATGTAGTTGTTTTATAGGGTTCTAGTAGAACATCTATTTTTAATCCCTTAGAAACTCATTTAGGGCTAATAATTATCTCAAGAAAAGGTTCCCCTTATTCATTAAATATTTGGATCAATTACTTAAAGGTGGACATACCTAAAATTCTAATTCCTTCATTTTGAATCCTTAAAAGCTCACTAATAGCCTAGTTGCTTACCAAAATTTTGGCCCCTCTCACCTTGGCATGATCACTATTAAGGTTAATGATGAATTCTTTGACAAGTTATTCATCATGTCCTTTAAATTTCATCAAAAATTCTAGCCATCCTTATTTCAATATGGTGGCCACTGCTTCATCCTCAAGAAAAAAATGTTTAGATTCTAGCTCAAATTTCTTCTTCTTCCCCATCTTCCATTACTCCTTATTTATAGACGTTTGTGATGCTTGAAAAAGACTATGGAGATCTCCTTATAAAGGAGGAGTTGGTTCTTAGAAAAAATATGAGGTCTCTTGGTATGAATAGAGATTTTAAAAAAAGCATGAGATGCTTAAGGCAACCCTGTAATAAATTTCCCTTGGATTTAAACATATGAAGCTCTAAAAAATATTTATATATGATAATTCAAGGGAGGAAAAGGTAGTAATTGATTTAATTGAGATATTGGGAATCACATCAAATCCTTTTGCAATTTTTTCCTTATGTGATCTTGTGTTGTCATCTTCTCTTAATGAATTTTGTCAAGTATCATGAGCTGACATCCTCATCATTACTCTTTCCAATTTTTTTTCCCACATGATTTCTTATGTCATATCATCATGGAAACATTCTATCCCTCTTCTTACTTTGGAGACATCATAATTCATGCCTTTTCTTTAAAAATACATTTTACTTTTTGAAATGACCATTTAATGAACCCATTTTTATGGTATATTTCCATTTTTCAAAAATGGATAAATGTGATATTTTTATTAATTAATTTTAAACCTATAAATATAGAAATAAAATAAAAAATACCTTAATTCAACTTGATATTGTCTCTATCTACTTAGGTTGTCACCTATCTTGTGAAAAATACCACATCAGTGAGTTGAAAAGAACATATATAACATACATAAGCATGAATTTTATTACTTTATTCCTTGAAAATTTGTCATTTCTAGTTTTCAATTTTTCATTCTTATAAATATATTATTTTTTACTTTCTAATTTTTTGGGAAGAGGACTGCCATTTACTAGTTTCTAATTCTCTTCCTTTATAAATATTTCAAATCTCATCCTTTGACTATAATGGAACAACAAGATTATCCAATGCATCTAAATTCACTTTGAGACTTATTTTTATTGAATAATTACTCTTTATTTGGATTTTTATGATAAAATACTATCCTATATCCACTAACTAAGACTATTCTTCTATTCTCATCAATGGGTAGAAGCTTAATTGATCCATTTTCAAAGATATTTTCCACTTGATAGGGTCCCAAACATCTAGTACAAATATTTACTTTAAAATGTTGGTACTTTGAATCAAATAACAAATCCTAATATCCTTCCTTGAATTTCCTCTCTTTTACGTGAGGTTAATGCAATTGTTTCCTTTGATGTTGTAGGATCTCAGTTTGTTGTAAATCTTCCTATCTTATCTCATCAAGTTCATTGAGCTGAAGAATTCCATCTCTTTGGGATTCATCCAAACCTATGCCCACTTTTGATATTATTCTAAAGATATGTAATTCAAACCCTATTGAGAGCAAGGTATTTTTTACAAACACAAGCTCATATGGTGATAAACCCATGGTGGTTTTTTGTGTAGTATTATAATCCCATACTTCTTTAAGTAACTTTCTTTCCCAATCCTTTCTATTAATGTTGACTATCTTGGTCAAGATGTTATCTAGCTCTCTATTAATGAACTCAACTTGACCATTAGTTTTTAGATGGTACAATGATGATTTAATATGGGTAATATGATAGTACTATGTGAAGGCCTTAATCATTTTGGATACAAATTGAAGACCTTAATTAGATACTGTGATCATTAGTACTCTAAACTACTACATGATCCTATAGTACATAAATTTAATAACTAGTTATTCTCTTGTAAAGGGTAGATCTTGGACCTTTGCCCATTTAATGACACAGTCTATGTACACAAGGAGGTATTCCTTTCCCTAGGATGGTAGATCAATAGGACCAATAAAATCCAATCCCAATTTCTCAAAAGGTTATAAAACCACTTGAAGATGGAGATGCATTTCATTAGACAAGGTAGGTTTCCCCAAAGGATCACATTTCCATACATATTTTTTCACATTTAAATGAAGTGACAGAAAGTAGTATCTAGCTCCAAGGATCTTGTGAATAATACTTTTAGCTAAATAGTGACCTCCACCTGGTTGATCATGGCAAGCTCTTATATTGTCATAGATATCATCCTCTCTTAAACACCTATGAAGTATTGGAATAGGTCCAAATTTTAAAAGAAACAATTAAGACATTTAACATGAATATTATTCCTAACCAAACATTTTCTTTCTTTATTAGTAAAATCACAAAGAATGTTTCCTACGGATAGGTAGATTTCCATATCAGCAAAGCATGGTGAGTGTGATGAAACTATGAACACTTATTCATCTAAAAAGTTGTCTTCAACTGGTTCATTTTCACTTGAAACATTCAACCTTGATAGAAAATTAACAACACATTGAATTTCCCTAACTTATCAATAATTTAAATGTCAAACTTTTGGAAGAGGAGTAGCCACCTGATGACCCTACCTCCTACCAATGCTTTATTCATTAAGTATATTATGGATGAATGGTTTGTGTAATTTTTTTTCATATCAAGTGATATAGTGATGGAACTTGTTCATGGAATATATGACAACTAATAACCATTTTTAGTAGTGGTATAATTTATTTTAGTAGGAGTTAGATTCTTGATAATATAATAAATGGTATACATATTTCTTTTTTCATATTTTTGTCCAATTACTGCCACCATAACATTGTTAGAGGAATATGTATGTTTGTGGAAGAGATGCACCTAATTAGGATCTCTTAGAATTGGAGCATAGATCAATTTCTATTTTATTTTCTCAAAATCATGTTGAAACTTTTAGTCCATAAAAGATCAATGTCCTTGGTAGGCAAACAAAACATAGGTAATTTTTTTTACTAAAGACATTTATAGAACATGTATAGTACCCTACACATCCTAAAAAACTTTTGATATTAGTTTGATTTTTAGGTGTAGGAAAGTTAGGGATGACTTCAATATTTTTGGGATCAACTTGTATTCATTTGGTAGAGATGCAATGAACTAGAACAATTCCTTGATCAATCACCATCAAGAATTTGTTATGGCTCAAAGACAATTGATGTTGATCACACCTAGTTAATTCTTTGTCTATATTGTTTAAGGTTTAATAAAAATAATAAACATGCAACAAAAAATAATCTATATAAACTTCTTCATATTCATTGGATAAATTAAAAACAAAAATAATTAAAATTACCCTCTGAAAGGTAGTTGGTGCATTCCATACACTAAAGGGTAACACTATATATGTAAATGTTACCCAAGGACATGTAAAATTTATTTTACCTTGTTATTATGGGGTTTCTCTTATATAATTATAACCATCTAAGAAGGATAAGTACTTATTTCTATCCAAGTTATCCAAAACTTGGTATATGAAGGGCAAAAATAAATAGTCTTTCATGGTGGCCTTATCAAGCTCTATGTAAGTTATACATATTCTCCATTTGATAATTTTATTTGGTACCATCACAAGTGATGGGACCCATTTAATAAATGATATTGGTTAAATGAATCCCACGTAATATTTTTTCTATCTCTATTTTTACCATGTCTCTTAATGTTGGGTTGATTCTCCTTTGTGGTTGTTTAACTGGTTGGTGTTCTCCATGTAGATATGATGGATGCATTTACTTGGATGAATGGAATTCATGTCACTATATTGCCATGAAAAATATTTTTTATGGTTCCTTAAAATATCAAAAACCTTTTTTTCTTGCTCATGGTTTAACCAACTATTTATAATTGACATTTTTCTTGGTTCGACAACTATTTCTTGGTTCTAGGATAAACGGAGCTGAACTTCCTATATTCACTCATCAGAGAGTTCAAAGGGTAGGGATGTGGCATAATCATTTCAAAAGTGGTTGTCTTTGAAAAATGGCTCCCCTTTTGAGATTACCCCTACTAATGGATACTAAAAGGTTATTAAAAATATATCCTAAATATCTTGTGCCCACTTAATAATGCTTTATTGGAAGGGTGTGTGATTTTACCTCTCATTAGGAGTGGATATTGAGTTAATTAGGCAACCTTTATAAGATGGTACATTATACTCTAGAGCTAGACTATTGTTCTCTAAAGCTAGAATGGTGGTCTTCGAAGCTAGACTGACACACTTAGAGCTAGACTTGTTAGAGCATTTAATCCTAAGTGGGATTATTAACCCTTAGCTTTGGTAAAGTTATTAAATAATAATAATAATAATAATAATAATAATAATAATATATTATTTATTAACATGAGGTGAAAACCTCATGAAAATAAATAGTAAAGTTATAAATATTTAATGAGTTACCAAAATATAATTAAATGACTTTATCAGGATGAATGGACCCATTATTTTTACAATGGTCACCTCCCTTAGAATTTCACTATAAAATAGGGTTTTAACCCTATTTTGAATATACATCTGAATATGAATTAACCATATTCAACCTATGAGTTTTGTGAAGGCTATTCTGTGAAGAAGTGAGAAGGTGGAAGAATTTGTATTGGGGTTATTGTTTTTACCTCCTGGAGTATTTCCCTCTTTAAAATCTCTATCATTTGTTTCATATACTTTGCCTATTCATTTACACTTCTAGGTTTCATCTTGTGTATTGCTATATATATGTATACATGAAATATTTCATGGAATTAGACCCTGTGGAGTGTAGAAGATTAAGAAGCAAATTATATTGAATTAAATATCAATATTTGATATATTAAAATAAATTAAAATATTAGGATGCCATTGGCTTGGTGTATGGCCCATGCCTGAAAAAACTCAAAAAATTGATTTTTACATCAAAATTTATTTTTTTAAATTCCTTCATTATTAAAAAAAATCCAGAAGATTGAAATAGATTTTAAGATTTTTGGGTGCCTGTACAAGTTTCTAGGCTCTCTCAAACATTTAGGAGCACCATAATTCATCATGGACAATTCCAAATATTGAATTCTTCATCAAAAATTCCATTTTGAAAGTTTAGTTATGTTTATCATATAAAAATAGGAGGGTTGCTAAATTTTCAAATAAATTTGAGACTTGTACATGGAGATCTAAGCTCTTTAAATTCTACAAGGCAGCCATGAATCTACAGGCATTTTAAAAAAAAATTCATATAGTTTTGAAAAAGTATTTAAAAAATAAATTATTTATTAATTTCTTTTTTTCAAACCCCAGGTCCCACCTTTGAAAAAATAAAGATACTAAAAAGTTATTTTTAAAAATATTTTTCACTTATATTATTTACATGCACATAATATATTTAATTATTTAAAAAAAAAACTATATAAAAATATATAAATTTAAATTAGTGCATGTAAGATCTCAAGTAAACTCTTAGAAGGGTTGATAACTTTCATTTTGTAAAAAGCTTGTGACAAGGGAGGTCTAATGTTCAAATCCCCCCTAATTTTTTATTTATTTTATTTTTATTTTTTTTCAAATTAAATTAAAATTAAATTAATTTGAATTTCAAATTTTGTTTTGCGTGCTATGTTTCATGCATTCAAAACCTTAGGTAAACCTATCGACCTTCATGCAACATTTGATCTAGTCAAAACCTAGGCAAGCATAGTCATATAACCAGTCAACCTTGAGGTTTTTGCATGTTTTAGACATATTGGAGTGGTTTATTTTTTATGTTGAAGCCTTTTATTATTATTTTTACACCTTTTTAAATAATAGTGCCTAGGTGGTTATTTTGAGTGTCTCTTTCGACACTTAGATTTGTGCATTTTGAATTCAATTTTTTGCATTATTTAACATCTAAATTATGTAATTAAATATATTTATACTTTTTATTTAAATTAATTTTTACAAACTTAAGTTAAATTCCTATTTAAAAAGGTTTCATTTTAACCATTTGTTTACTGTCTTGTTTAAAGGGAATATATGGCTTCACCTCATTTTTTCTTAGATAAATCTCAAATGCTTAATGAAAATAATTACAATATATGAAAAATTCATGTTAAATTTGAATTTATGGCTTGTAAATTATGGAATATTGTCTTTGAGACTAAAAAATGCCCTTTTAGATGACATGTAACCCTTGATCTTACCAATGCATTTCAACAGAAATCTCAGGTAGCTATGCTAATTATCTTGAGGAGTGTTAAGGATGAATTCCTCCACATTGGTAATCAGGAGTCTCCTAGTGATGCTTGGAAACTCCTTGAATCCATGCATGAAGGCACTCACTTTTTAAATATCATTAAATTATTCCTTGAATTTCTAACTACACCTATGAAGGGTGATGAAAAAGTTATTTTTTTGTTAAAATTAAAAACATTAAAGCTCAGATGGATTCAAGATCAATTGATTTATTTTAAGATTCAATTAAATATTCATGAAAAATTTAGAGATTTCATTTCAATTTTAAATTCTAAGTATCAAACTGAGCAATATATCCCTGATCTTACCACTTTGTTTGCTCCCCTAATTCAAGAAGAGCAAGTTATGATAAATTTTGAATCTAAAGAAAATACCATTCAAGCACTTCTCACAATAAATAATGTTTTTGATAATAATAAAAATCATAAATCTAACCCTAATTTTGCTAAAGATAAATATGGAAATAAAAAATCTGTTAATAAGAATCATACACCTAAGTTTAATATAAATTACAATTTGTGTGGTAAATTTAGTCATAGAAGAGAAACCTATTATAAAAATAAGGATAGAATTAACAATCAATCTTATACAAATAAAAAATGAAGAAAACCAATAAAAACAAGCAGAAGAATCAAAACCCTAGTTAGAATAACAATTAGGATTCAAATGTTATTGCTTTATATGCTACTTTATGTACTTCAAATGAGAATGAATAGATTTTAGATAGCAGTGCATCACACTATATGATATGCGTATCTAATATTTTATGTGATCCTAGAGATATCTCTAAAAAAATTTACATAGGAGATAATTCTTTTTTAGAAGCAACTAAATAGAGAAAAAGCAAAATTTTTAAATGTTGTTATTAATGATGTTTTCTATGTACCTAAGCTTAAAAAAATTTGCTATCTTGTTCTCAACTTACTAATGATAATTTCATTGTAACATTGTTTAAATATAGTTGGTCTACTAGAAATCAATCTAGTTCCTTGATTACCGAAGGTATTTAAAATAATGGTTTATATATCTTCTCTCCTTCTACATGTTTAAGTTCATCACATAATAAGAATGAATCTTAATAATGGCATGACAGATTAGGACATGTTAATTTTATAAGTTTACATGATATGTCTGTAAACAATCTTATTGTTAGACTTCTTTCTATCCCCTCTCATCATGAAACTTGTGAGGGTTGTTTACGTGGTAAAAAACATATTAACCCCTTTCACAAGAATCATGGTGTGAATTCCTCTCATCCTTTAGATTTAATTCATAGTGATATTGTAGGACCTCTTGAAGTTGTATATCTTAATGGTTCATTATATACTATTACATTTATTGATTACACTATAATGATTTGATCTTATTTTATTAAAAATAAATTTGATGTTTTATTTAAGTTTAAATAATATAAATCTTATGTTGAAAATGCATCTAATTTTTCTATTAAGAGATTAAGAACTGATAATAGTGAAGAATATGTTAGTATTTTTTTTTTGCATTAGTTGCGATATTCAAAAGGAACTACCAACTCCCTATTCCACTCAATAAAATGGTATTATTGAAAATAAAAACCACACCATCATAGAAATATCTAGGACCATGTTGCAATCTACAAAATTTCCTAAGTTTTTATGGGCCGAAGCCATGAACACTATTGTTCATAGTCTAAATAGAGTCCCTACCAAAGCCTTGCATCTTTCTACCACTTTATAAATGTGGACTAAAAAGAAACCCAACGTGGCTCATCTTGAGATTTTTAGAATTCCTACTTCTATCTTTGTCCCTAAAGTTAAGAGGAAGAATCTTGACCCCACTTCTTATTATTTATTTTTTGTAGGATATGGAGGCAAGACAAAAGGTTTAAGAGTGTATAATCCCTATAAATGTTAGATCATTGAAAATAAAAATGTTCTTATTCTCAAAAAATATTCTTGTGAGCCCTCTATGGATCCTCCTCAATGTTCTTCTATTGATGAACTTGACTCTCTTGTTTATCCTTTTGATTAAATGGATGTCCTTATGGAAGTTGATCTAGTTATGGATAAACTAGAGTCTGAGGAACCCCCTGAGTTTCATGTTTAATCTAAAAGACCTAAATGAGAAGAATCCCTAATTCAATATTTTAATGTTGATAAACTTAATAAATTAACTAGAATTCAACATTATTATCATGCATTAATGACTATGCATGAATGTGAACCTCAATCTTTTGAGGAAACTACTCAAGATGATAGATGGAATGTTTTTATGCAAGATAAATATAATACATTAATTAAAACTTAGAATTTGGACCTTGTCCCTCCACCTAAAATGCATATTGTTAGTCGTAGGTGGTTATATAAGATCAAATATAATTCAATTGGTAAAATTGACAAGTTTAAAGCTCGATTAGTTGCTCATGGGTTTACTCAAAAACTCAGGATTGACTATGTTGAAACCTTTTCTCCTATAGAAAAAATAAGTACTTTTAGACTTCTTATTGCTCTTGCAGCCCAAAGTGGTTAGGTTATCCACCAAATGGATGTCAATAATGCATTTCTAAATGGTTATTTATAAGAAGAATTCTATATGACTCAACCTAAAGGTTTCATTGATCCTAACAGAGAACATTATTTATGCAAGTTAACAAAAATCTTTGTATGGCTTAAAATAAGCTCCTCAAGTTTGGTATTTAAGATTATTATTTTTTTTCAAAGAATTAGGTTTTTCTAATTGCTATTCAGATAATGATCTCTTTGTTAAAATTGAAAATGGTCATTTGATTCTAATTGTATTATATGTTGATGATTTGTTGATTATTAACAATCTAACTAGTTTAATTCATAAATATAAGGATAAACTAGGTTGAATATTTGAAATAATTGATTTAAGCATTCTACATCACTTTTTAGAAATGGCTATATTTCAGGATAAAAATTCAATTTTTGTATCATAATCTTAGTATACACATAACCTTCTTGTTAAGTTTAACATTCTTGATTGTAAATTTTCTTCTACTCCTATTGAAGTTGGTATTAAAATTGATCCTAAACTTGCATGTGAAAAAGCTAACCCTACTTTGTATAAACAACTTATTGGAAGTTTGATTTATCTAATCATTACTAGGCTAGATATTTCATATGTTGTTAGTATTACTTCTAGATTTATGCAGGATCCATATTTGGATAGTTAAAAATTAGCTAAATGAATTCTTCTTTATATCAAAGGAATAATTAATTTTGGTTTATTTTATTCTTCTATTGATAATGCTAATTTATATGGTTATTGTGATGATAACTATGTTGGTGATACTTTAGATCACAAATCTACTTCTAGATATGTGTTTAAGTTTGGTGCAAGTGCTATCACGTAGATCAACAAGAATCAACCTACTGTCTCTCTTTTTTCTATAGAGGCTAAGTACAGAAGTGCTATGGAAGCTGCTAAAGAAGCCATGTGGCTACAAAAGTTGTTGGGATAAATTAATTTGAATATTTTTCAAAGTACCATCCTTCATAATGATAACCAAAGTTGTATAACTCTGGTGAAAAATCCAGTGCAATACCAAAGAACTAAACATATTAAAGTTCATGTGTATTTTATTTGAGAGAAAGTCCTCAATGGTGATATTAATCTGTAGTTTTGCCTTATGAATGAACAAGTGGTAGATATATTTATAAAACTACTTGGTGCTACCAATTTTTATCAATTTCATGCAATACTAGGCCTCTTAGAGTTGCCATTGAGGGAGAGTGTGCACGACAATGCCACTTCCTGATGACCATGTGTTTCTTCTCTTTCTCTATACTTCTCATTGTAAAGTATTTTAAACTTCATGTGGAAGTTATGTGATTTAAATAAACTTCATGTGGAATTTTTAATTGAGTACCCATATACATTTAAAATCATAATTTTTAATGGAGGTCATTATTTTATAAAAAGCTCCAAATATGCTTAGTGATTATTCATGAGAGACATTGAGATATAATCTCACAATCATGCTAGCCTAAACTAAATTTTGAGTAGTTTATGGATTATAATTCTTTTTGTTTCAAAATATGAATTTTGGCATAATGAAAGTTTTTAAATCCTTCAAATTTTATACATAGTATAATTCCTTTCTAAGGTGACTATGACATTTATCCCCACTTAGCATTAAGGGGGAGTGTTAGAGCATTTAATCTTGAGTGGGTTTATTGACCCTTAGCCTTGGTAAAATTATTAAATAATAATAATATATTTTTTATTAACATGAGGTGAAAACCTCATGAAAATAGATAATAAAGTTATAATTATTTAATGAGTTACCAAAATTTAATTAAATGAATTTATTGGGATGAATAGACCCATTATTTTTACAATGGTCACCTCTCTTGGAATTTCACTCAGAATAGGGTTTTACCCCTATTATGAATATACATTTGAATATGAATTATTTTTATCATATTCAACGTATGAGTTTTGTGAAGGTTATTTTGTGAAGAAGTGAGAAGGTGGAAGAATTTATATTGGGGTTATTGTTTCTCAATTATTGACTATCATTCATGGGTTTTTTACCTCCTAGAGGTTTTCCCACTTTAAAATCTCCATGTCATTTGTCTCATATGCTTTTCCTATTCATTTAAACTTCTAGATATCATCTTGTGTATTTATATATATATATATGTATACATGAAATATTTCAAGATTGACACAATCCAGAGCTAGATGGTGGACCCCAGAGCCAGATTAGTGGAATATAGAGCTATAATGGGATCTTCAATACCTATTTTTAGTTTTTCCTCCATCTCATTTATGCTAACTACTATCATGGCCAATGAGGACATGTTATTAATATTTTTCTTTGGTTCATCTACCAATCCATGATCTAAAGAGTCTAGAGATGGCTTGGTAGGTAGGTACAATGAAATTCATTTTGCTTCTACCTAATTTTAAATGGTCATGTATCCTAACCTACAGTCTATAAGGGTTGCTACTATAGCCAACCTTGGTCTTCCTAAGATTAATGGATATACTATTTTTTTACTCTTAAATTAGAGTATCATGAAAAATATAGAGAATTCCCATGATTCCACTATTACAGAGACTTCCTCTATGGTTCCTTCAGGTTTAGCAATGTATTGGTCTACCATCTATAAGATTTTAGAATTAGGTTGTACCCCTATATGGGACAATGATTTTAAAGTATCTATTGTCATTACATTTATGGTAGATCCAAGGTACACTAACACATTGGGTATTTATTTGCTTCCTATATTCACAGTGATGATTGGACTTCCAATGTCTCCATACATAGGCAAAAGTAATTTCCCTACTAATAAATCATCAAGTCTACCATCCATCTATATAGTTTTAGGATATTGCCTTATTCTCCTTAGAGTTTTCATACACAATACTTTGATGACTTTATTTAGTTTTGGAATGTATCTTATGGATTGTAGTAATCATATTTAAATATTTAGTTTTATCAACTCTTGAATTAAATTAGATTCACTTTTGTATCTAGCTTCCTAGAGCTATTATGGAAAAGGAATGGTTAGAGGAATTTTACTAGTTTATTGAGGTCTTTCATTTTTGTCATTAAGTTTTTATTTTTATTAATTTGATTTTTATTTGATTGCATCAACAAGGAGATATAGTTTTTCATTTTGGACCTTAGTTATGGTAATTAGAGGGCCATTCACTATTTTTTTGATCTTCACTATACCTTTTTATAGTCAATAACACCAACACCTACAGTTCCTTCTTACTCAGTCCCATAGACAAGGAATGTTTATCTATTTTTGGGATTAATTACTAGTTGTATAGGTAATTATGGATGAGTTACTTGTCCAATTTATGGAGGCTAATTGGTAGGGGGAGGCATCAACAATTGCTATTATGGGAACTTCATGTGCTGATTAAAGGTTTATTGGGGTACCTATTGTTGGTTTTCCCATGGGTACTTATTGGATCAAGGAATCCATTTTTGTTGATGAGGATGGGACATCCACGATTGTGGAATCCACTTCATTGGACACCATGTTGGTGATCCCCATGTCTATGGAGGTGTTTTCTCATCCCATGGCATCATCCATGGGTTAGAAGGAGATTTTTGAATGAAACGTTTTTGGTTTTGATTGCGGGAAAACTAATTTACCTATATTTATATATAGTTGAGCTCTTTTATTTATTGGGTAGCCTATTTTAGATAGTTTTTGAGAGCAATTAGGAGAGAAATTTTTTTGGTATCATGATAATTTATATCATAGATACTAGACATGTTTATCTTGTTAAGAGGGAAATAACTGAGTGTATGTTTTGATATACATTTTAGACAACACATAGCTGGTAGTTTAGTAGAAACATTATATTTTGATTAAAAGCCATCTAGTGTGGTGTTTAGTTGTACCAAAATGTTTATTTTGAGGTTTGATAATTCCTCCATGAGTTTTATTACATCATTGCTTCCCTTTCATGTTTTCATTTTCCTGACATTAGCCCTTATTATTGAATAATTCTTGCATAGTTTAGCTATATCATTGAGACCAAGTTTTTTTATGTCTCCTTTTATAATTATGTTCAAAGATTCCATAACATCATCATCTAGTAATTTTAAGAGAATTGTTTTGCTCAAATATTCCTCTAACTCATACCTACATCTTTTGTCTAAAAAGAGGAAGAGATAAATATAGTTTTTCATATTCTCATATTCCTTGTATTTTATGTGGAAGAATTCTTATTTTATATACCTTACTCTATAATAATCTTTATATTTATCTAAAAATCCATTTTCCATTTTATCCCATGTGTGGATGGAATTTGATTGTAAATCTATAAACCACCTCATCATTGAATCTTTGAGTGTAAAAGAGAACAATTTTAGTTTGTGATTATTAGTTTTGTAGTCATAAGTTTGACACAAAACCTTAAATTCAAATAGAAATTTATTAGGGTCCTTTATATATAATCCTTTAAAATTAGGTAACATGGTTGGGGATATATTCTTCATTGCTACATTTTCATCTTGATCTAGGACAATAGGATAGGTGAATGTTCTACTTGGTGGCTGAGCTCTACCTCTTGTAACCCTGTTAGTGGATTGTTTCCTAGATTATCTCACATGGTTTTCCAAAAGATGTTGTAAAGATTTCTCTTAGGAGGTGTTGAATCATTAGAATTAGATGGAAGGCTACTTTATTGAGATTAAAAACTTTGGTTATGTTTTATCCTTAATTATTTTGCTTGAAAGGATGCACTACATCTAGGGAATGATCCCAAAGTTTAGATGAGGCTAGAAATGGTTCATCCTCAATATTCTAAGGTTATTTTTCTAGAAGGTCTTTTAGGGCACTTTCTTCTTGTGTCTTACCAGTGATTGTGATCTATTGAGGTATCTTTGGAATGTATCTTCCCTTTGAATCTTTTTGTCTATTCATATATTACTTTGATTTTGTGGGAAGTTTTTCTTAAATAATTATCAGTTTTAAAATTTACAACCTATTGTCACCTAGAAAATCCCCATTAATGGTGCCAAAAATGATGAGTATTGTAAATCTCTTAATTTATATCAACTTAAATTGGTTGATGTCATGTCAAACCAAGGTTGATGTCTAATGGTAATTAGTATTAAGGTATCAAAGATAATATCTAACAATTATATATTTTTGGGGGAGTTGTGGATCATTTATCCCTAAGGATCTATTCTAATTTATTGAATTGAAATGTATCTAATTAATTGAAAGGAAAACACTTTGATACATAATTGAAATTATGAAAAGAGAAGTAAACACATTTGATTTTAAAATAAACACACTTTTTTTATAAAGAAAATTCTTAGAAATGAACATACTTGTTGATAAAGGAAAACTCACATTAATTCTATTTGCTAGATTTATATGGTGTTTGGAAGTAAATGGTTAGAAAGGAAATGATGGAATTCAAAATACAAAAAGTGTCTCAAAATAGTAACACACACATAAAGACCTCCATTTTATATAAAATCACACTTTTAACATAAAAATGTAGAGGATTAATTAACAGTAATAGAAAACATAAAATACCATAAAAAATTCTAGCTCCTCAATTGAGTGGGCCCTTTCACTCTCTTGGAACATGATGTAGATCACACTTAGTCTTTTAGGAACATCAAATCTTCATTAAATCAATAAAATATTTAAAAATATAAAAATTACTTCAATGGCTCTGCTTAATCTTAATGTTTCTCTCTCTTACTTTACTGAATATTAACTACTAATCAACTAGGAGATGTTGGTTATAATTTCAAATGTGTTTACAAAAAATGAACATAATAGTTATTTACTAAAAATATTACTAACTACATCTAATTTATTTGTAAAAGAGAAAATAAGTAACAACCTCCTTCCACATTTCAAGGTGAATGGTGGAAGAGACACATAGGTTTTCATATAGAACTCTTTGACTATTGATAGTTACAATATCTTTAGTTGTAGTTATGTATGATCTAGTAACTAGATTACAACATATTCATAGTGATGCCTTTACAAAACCTTAATATAATTACAATGTTTATAAACATGAATATTATATTTAGTAAGTTTGCTCATGAATTTGGAATTTCTTAAAAATAATTTAGAAGGTTTTTGATTAAGCATGCATACTTACAAAATGTCCTTAATTAATATTTGCATCTTACCTGAGTGAATTTAGAGCTAGAATGGCACACTTTGAAGCCATACTAGTAGACTCTAGAGCTAGATGAGTAGATTTTGGTGTCATACTAAACAACTCCAAATCTAGACTTGTAGACTTCAAAACTAGACTAGTGGATGCCATATTGGTAGACTCTAGAGCCATTTTATTAGAAATCAAAATTGGTCTAAGTTATTCTATAGTGTTATTCAATGGTCTTTAAATTTTCTACTTATTTGCCAAAATCATAATGTTTGATCATAATGTGTTTATGCAACCTATACATACAAATTTGATGGATTTTTCATACAAATGGTTAGAACATAATGGTAAAAAAAGTAATATTGACACACACATACTAACCAAGGTAAACATATTCATTTTATCCTTTAGATTATAGACAAGTTATAATATGCACATTAAAATCCATTAAGAGGGAGATTAATAGGGGATAAATAAGATCATTACATGGAGATAATGAACAATTATATGGACTCATTACACTATAGTGCTTCATCTCTCAATGTACCCAAAAATTCAAAGAGCATAATTTTCTCATCAGTGGTGTTATGAATCCTCCATTATGTGTCTAATTTAAATAATTTATCTTCTACATATTTGATATCTTTATTGAAAAGATGAAACTTCATTTTATTTTGGGCCATCCTTAAAGTGGTTGACTTATTACATGAATTAGTACTATTACAAATGTTAATACTACTTTCACTGGAAATCATGCTCAAAATTATTTGGCAATGTCTTTCTCTTATCTTATAAAATGTATTTATGTTCCTTTATCTCTATATAATCATTCTTAAAACTATTTATTTCACAAGACTTATGCTTGGTTTGCTATTAATTCTCTTCTTCTCTTTAATTATTTACAAAATGTGTTTAAACTATTTTATACCTCTTTTCTTATATGTATTTATTCCCTTATACTAAATGGGTTATTAGACCTTATGTGAAATGTCATTGGGGATGGAATTTAGTCCAAGGGGTTCATCTCCTCATGAGGTCTCTTGTGATTGGGGCTATGAAACGATGCATTTTTTTTTTATCTCCTCTTATTTATTTTCTATCTCTACATTATCTTACTCTTCATTACTTTAATTGACTAATATATACACTTCTAAATTAACTTTTTCATTATATTTTTTCTCTTACTTATACATTATATTCTACACTATTTTTTATTCCTTATGTTTATGTTTTCCATATTTTCTCCTTTCACATTTTTTCCTTCCATTATTTAATATATGTCATTATGTTTTAATTTTATATTTTTTATGCAATACTTACTATGATGGTGCATCTGGCCATCTATTTTTATTCTTCTATGCCCACCCACTCTAGGTGATACTTATCTTCAAGCTATATATTTTATACCTTTTTTATGTCATCCATCACATTATACAATGTGAAGTATAGGATTTATTCCAACCTAGTTTGTTCTTTCATATATTCATTGATTTATATAGGTACTATGGTTAAATGACGTGTCTGAAATATCTCAATATTCACTAGTTTTTCAATAATAAGAGATTTTATAGTGGGGGTATATTTGTTTTTTTATCCCCCCTTAATATTATTTCATGACATTTTCTATTCATGTTCTTTCTTATGCATCTCTCTTATTTCTATCCATTTAGTTCTCTTTCTCTAGTTTTATATTCATTTCCTTAGTTTTCATTATATTATTTATTTTACTCCTAACTTATTTTCTTGATTCTTTTATCTTAATCACCTTGAATAATATCCTCCTAATTATCTCTTTTCAATTTTTTTTCATACCCCATAACTTTTAATCAAACCCTTAACTATTTATACCACATGTTTATGGGTCACATATTTTTCATGATCCCTTCTTCCCACTTACCATCCCTTAGATGTCTAGGCTAATAAAGGAACTATATACCACTCTTGAGAAACTCTTCATCTAGAAATATCTTGTAGATCAAGAGTGGTACTCTTATTAAAAACATATTTCTCAGACCATCCAAATTTCACCTTTTTCTTGTCAAAACATGTCCAATATTTGATTTCATAGATGATCAAGAATGAGTTAAAAGTGGTCTCAAACCAATAGTTGATCACTCAGGTCAAATAATTTATAATATTTTCAAGGGAGTCTAGTTTTTAAGTCAACTTAATATTTTCATTAATCCAAATTTTTTATCCTTTAAATTTTTTCTCTTATCTTAAGATACAAGATCACAATAGTTCCACAAATGTTACCCAAAAAAATTCATCCTGTGATCTGAATAAATCATATTTTATTTATTTTAGTGATTTATTTGTCCTTCTTACTTAGAGTGAAAAAAACCATTGAGTAATTTATCCCACCACTCTTATAATTATATTAATGCAAGATTCCAAAATAGAAATGGACGCTTCCCTCTAAACATTAGCTAACCAAATTCTGTGTGGCACCACCAAATGTTGACATAAATTTTGGTACTAGGTACATATGTTTATGGGTTTGAGATGACTTCAGTTAAATATAATTTTTTTCTAGGTTAGTATTAATTTTTATTCCTAATTAAGAAATGGATTTATAAATTTTGAAGTAGTTTTGTTTTTATCCACACACTCACATGTAAAGTACACAATAAAATGTATTTCCTATTGACAATTCTCTTTATTCATATATATAATTATGAAACATTCATGACATTAGTCAGTTCTATTTACTCTATATCTTTTTTCTCTCTATCACAATGTCTCTTTATCTCTATTACACATTATGTCAATCTAAAGTAATCTTTTTTTTAATAATATCACTCTATCTATACATTTTATTTTTTCTTTATACTTTTTATGATATTGTGCTATAAATACTAATTTGATACCCTTATTATATCAATAAACATAACATGTAAGACATGTCTCTTCTTCATGCACTTCTCATTATGTTACCATAATTTTTTTGTAGCTTACCCCATTGTAGGGTAAGGTAGAATCATATGTTCTATCAACTCAGAAAAATATTATGTTGTTGTAGTAAGTCTAGATTTTCCTTAGTAATTTATATATATTTATATTATGTTGAAGAATCTTACCAACATTATTCTCAATTTTGAAAATTTTTGGAACCATTTGAGTGGAGTACATATCATCTAATATTGGATCATAGTGAATCCTCACTCTTGTGGTTGTAAGTTTTCCTTCAATAAAATTTACATGTCTCTTAAATAATTTTAATTTTGTTACCATAATGTTACAATAGGGTATAATAACAATACTAGAAAGCTACCAAAAGCATTTAAAGGTAGATCTAGGATATAATAGTGAAAATAGTAAATAAAATTTACATTAGTGGATGAAAATATTAAAATTTTATATTTGAAATTAATTTGACAAGTATGAAAAATATAAAAAATGAAAGAGATGGAACAATCACAACTCGATAGATTTTAAAAAAATGGAAGTGTATTAGTGGTCCAAGACTAATGATAAAGTTATATCCAAAATATATAAGGGATCTTATATAAGGACACATTTTCACCCATTATATGACTAATGAATCTTCCCATAGAAGATTTGGTGCTATGACCCTCTAAATGATGAATGTGTTATTTGGGTGACAAACCTATACTCTAGATTTTTCTATATATATTCACCTCTTGATGGAATATTATATTTTTTATTCTCTATAGTGGTGGGAATTAATTTATAGTTTTATCTTAATTATATTATTTTTCCTATTTCTCTTTACAACATTTGTAAGAGAAATAAAATAAGTAGTTGGGTCAAGAATCCTCAAGGGAGTTTCAATACATATCTGCATGCTAGAATTAGACCCCACTTAATTATTATGCATCGTGAATGGATAATTTTATTGATTAATTAAATATTTTTCCCTAAGTATATATAAAACTACATGCACATTCTCTTATCCTTATTTTTTTATAATATGAAACTAAAAATATGAGTGCATGTCCTTAAAATAAAAAACAATTCATTTAGAGTGTGCCTAGACATGGAATGATCAAAAATATTATCCTTTATAATTAATAATGAAATTATTTTATATTATTTGTATACATAAGAACTGTTACTTTGAATTAGATACTTACTAGCATCCAATCTAACTAAAACATGGAATAAGTAAAAATCACACATATAAACATTAAAGAAAAGTGAAAGACAGAAAAATGGCCCACATAATAGAAAGGGATAGATTTAGTGGTGTTGAATATACATAGGGCATTTTTGGCAGTTAGACTTTGGACAACAAATCCACTTTGGAAAATAAAACAACATAAGACAAATAACAAAGAAAGAATGGACGATTCCATGTATGAAGTAAAGGAAAATAGAAAACAACACTAAACTAAGAATAAGAGAAAGAGGAAAAGATAATAAATGAGTACCAATAAGAGAATTACACAAACCACTAATCCATATGCACAAAAACTACATTTTTTTTTTTGTAATTATAAATTTTTCACTAAAATTAGGTGTCTACATAATTACCTTGATTTGATTTGAATGTGTAAGTGATTGCATGCATGCATCAAAGTGAAATATTAAATAATTGAATCATGTACCTTGACCTACCTATGGAGATAATGATAAAATATTTTACAAGCATGCATCCAAAATAATATTTTTATATGTACTAGACATAACTAGAAACAATGGCCAATTGTAAAAAGTTCTCAATGTAAAAACAATCTAAATACATATTAATGTGAAAAAATAAAATAAAAAAGGGGAGCATCAGAAATAATAAACTTGGTGAAACCAATATCTTTACTATTAAAAAATAAAGAAAATATTCGGTGAGAGATTTTATGGATTTCTTGAAACCCAATCCACTTCTTGATCATGTAAACAATTAAATGCACCATTTATGGTACTCTTAGGTTTCTCAAGTTCACCCAATATTGTTTTATAAATCTTTCTATTTCTTAATCATACAAAACTAAAGTATGTGGATATATGACCCTTATTAAGTGAGGGATTTTAAAACTTTCTCTTATGGTCACTCATCTCAAAATTTATATTTAAAATTACAATGTGGTGTAAATATATAGACAAGGCTTTGAAAATCCTTAAAAATATGTATAAATGCATTTATGTAACTATCGTAAAATATCATCAAGTAAATTTTAATAGTAATATGGATAAGAAATATGTCTTAGAGTGACCATATAATAAATATCATCATGCAAATATTCATGGAAAAATATAACCTAAATGAGTATGGGGATCAAAAGTGAATATAAAGCATATTCCCCACATGTGAGAAACAAGATAGCTAGTACATTCATGTGAAAATATATATATATATATATATATATATATATATATATATATATATATATATATATATAATCATCCAAATCTTGGCATGTGCATTCATCCTACCATGAATATGATATGATAAGTGAGGAAAATGTATGCCTTATTATATGAGATATGGACTGATAATGTGTCCCTATGAAATGATGTATTATATAAAAAATCATTAAAGCTCAATATGGAAAGTACAAGGGTAAATAGTATGCCTGAATGAATGATTCAATTGTGTAAAATTTTAGATACAAAAATATGATTGTATAATATAAACCATTTTTGTACACATGGAAAATATCACACATGGCTCAACTCTTCAGGTCATGACCTTCCTGCTATAAAAATCCTCACATTCACCATCTCACTATGCCTAAATGCCTATCATGTAAGTATGATCTAATATTTAAATTAACTAGATCACATGTAACACATATTCTACATCAAACCTAATTTATATCTTACTCTAGTAGTTATATATTTTTTCTAACTTTCTATCCTTTTGGACACTACCATCTATACTAAGACACTAGCATTGATGTTATTGTTCTAGATCTGACGCTAGTGTTTAAGCCTTATAAATGGTAAAATATGAAAATATTTTAACATGTGTGGGTCAACCTATGGTACTATTTTTACCCTAAAGTGAGATAATTTAAAAACATGTGGTATATATACAAAATAAAAGGTCATTCATTATCATCAAATAGTTACCAAGCAAACACCTATCAAACTCACACTTAATTATTTGCATTATTGAGTTCTAATGCCCTATTATTTCTTATTTATAAATAATTCATAGTATTATTCTTATTAAAAGTATAAATAATTTGAAGAGAATCCCATGAGTATCATTTTTTAGTTACAATCTAGATCACTATATCCACTCACATATAACATATTACACAATTGTTCACATACAAACCCACATAAGGTGGAGAACTACATCAATCTCAACCCCTCTTTAGATTATGTGGATATGTAGGTATTACTCATTAATATAGGGGTATTTAGGGTTATTTTTATTTCACTTGAGCGCACTAACCCCCATTTTTAAGGTAACATTCCCAAGTTGGAGGACCTAGGTTTTAAGCAAAATACTAATATCCAAAACATGTGCACATGATATAAATAGAGAATCTACAAGGAGATAGTGAACCATAATAGGTGAAGTTGGTCATTATATAAAAGGATCTATATTTTTTACCAGATAGAAGCATTGGATTCAATATAAAAGTGTATATGGTATGTCTAGATCCCAATGGTAGTGTCTAGGTTGACAAAAAGCAAATATTTAGAATTTGATGAATCACTACAAATCATCATCTTGTATTCTCTTGTACCTGTTTATGATATATCCACATTGCATTATTAAATAAGCTAATTATTATTTATTATTCATGTTTATACATTCAAATTATTATTTTGGTGTTATATTATTTATATTTAGCATATTCTTAGATTTACTATATTTATCCAAATATTATAAACTTGAATTAATTTAATTGGCATGATTTTATAATAGTTAGATATTCCACCCTAACCCAATTAAAAAAGGATTAAAAAATTTGAGAACTCAGCCTATAAGTCTTCTTGTGAAAAATCTAGCCTACTCTAGGGTTTTCAACCTTATATAATTCTACATTATTGTGATTTATTTTCAAATATAAAGTTTTAAATTATTATTGACATCTCTGATTTTCATTTATAAGAAATGAAAAATGTTAATAAAAAATATTGTTTTGAAAATGAAGATAAGGAAGCATTGATTAATCACATAAATACAAACTAGAAACTAATTGACGCATTTTATTTATGTCACACGAGATGAAACTAGTAAACATGCTAAAGTTAATGCATATGCATCTAATGATGGTGAATATTTAGGTGGTACTACTATATATTCAATCCCATTATCCCTCCTGTAGACACCGAAATCGTGTCTTCCCCTTGGTCCTTTCTCCCCCCTTGGTCCCCTTCGTCCACTTAACCACTCCTAACCCATGTTTTATTAATTTGAAATAAATATCCTATTTTAAATTAATAAAATCCCTTTTCCCTCTCTCCCTTGCCACCTCACCACCCTTGGATACCCTTCTTGGATTCCCTTCATTCCCCACATGGCCAATATTAATGCTTAGACTCCCATTCCAACTTCTCCCCTTTAACCTCTCACATCCATTTAGCCACCTTCGACCGTTTCTTCTTCGGACTCGCTGACCTGGCAGTTGGGAAAACGGACTAAAGGCTATTTTTAGCCTTTTTCCTACCTTCCAGCCACCGACGTCGGTCAACTGTCGACCGACGTTGGTGATATTACCGGCATCGGCAGCCTTCATAACAATTTTTCTGCATCCATTATCCCTCCTTCGCCTCTCTCTCGCATCAGACTCTGAATCCTTCAATCCGTCAATCTTTTGCTCCTCTCTCTTCCACTGCTAACTCTTTGGCTGTAGGTACACATCAAGAATCACTCTCCAAGGACTCTGCATCAGTTTTCTACATCAACAACAGGGACTCTACCTTTGTCAATAGCATAAGCAACAACACCATCAGCACTCCTTCAGCCAGTCACAGGTAACTATTTTGTTTGTACTTTCATTATGTTTTCTAGTTATTTGCTTCTAGTATTATGAGCTAGATTCAACGTTCCCTATCCCCAAACCAGACCAAACCCAAATCCTCATCTCTCTGTCTCCCTATTGGCCTCCTCTACCCTTCTGTCCCTTTTTGACATTCTGTCCATTGTCCCAGACCTTTGCACAGACTCTCAGGCCATTAACCAAAACCAGACTCTCAGACCCAGACCCCCAGACCATTCAACCAAGCCCAAAACTCTGTCTCAGACCCATCCACAGACCAAAAATCATCCATAACTCATCCACAGACTACTTCCCCGACCGACGTCGATCACTTCCCCAACCGACGTCGGCAGACCCTGACAACCGACGCCGGTAGGACCACCGTCGCCGGTGACTGTGACCAGCCCTACATCAACATTCAGAAAAGCATTTGCTTCCACTTTTCATTTTGTCTTTATCATTTTCAGTCTTTTATCTTTTTGTCCTTTATCAGACATCTTTTTATTAATCAGTGGGTTGACATCCCTCAAGCTTTTACTTTTGGGATCAAGCTTTTGCTTGGCAGCCCACCATCTCCTCATCTAACGCCTTCTTTGTCTTAGTCTCCTTTCTCTTGCAGGTGTTATCCTCCACAACCAAAGAGGAGTTCTCACTTCATCTGGATAAATGGTGCACAGGACTATATCCAGGTACATCAAGCCTTGACCATTCTTCTTAGTTTCTTAATTCCTTCTTTAAATGTGAAAGCAAAAATCTAGCATAGAAACATTCTGGCATGCCCGGTGGGACCCCTCCTTGGGTTCCTTTTCCTTCTTTTTTCATATAGGTGCATTAGGTTTCTCCCTTTTCACCTCTTTCTTCTTTTCTAAATGACATCATAAGCAGGAATAAAAAGAACTTTTCTTTCTTTTCTTGCACTTCTAGACTAGTCAAAAATCATATCCTTCAAACCCTTTCTCAACTTGTTTTTCATCCGAACTTAACATTTCGACTTGGGCATTAAAACACATTGCACTTTCATTTCTGATTGCTTGCATTTTCTTAGTCCACACTTAGTAATTAATAACCGCATATTGAATTAATCGTAGTCCACTTGATATTACACAACCAAACCATGTGCACTAAATCAAACATCAAACTTACTTGAGACAAGGCCCGACTGGGATTTCATCACCCAGTGGATACCTTACCCCCTCCCCAACAATCCCACTTGGATTTCACCACCAAGGGGAAAGCCCACTCCATTCTCTAGCAGAGGATAATCTCTAGGCAAGGTATATTTTGGCTAAGCGAGACCAGCTCATCACTAGGCTCATGAAGTGAGGGGAGCTTGCTCCTTAGCACCAGGCCACGTACCGAACCTAACACAGACTTTTGAGCACCTAAAAAAACCTAAAACCATCCATAGACTACCTCTTCTAGGACCATTCTTCCAACCAACCTCCCAAACATCACTTTAAGGCATAAGCCATAGGATTTCTAAAAGTTGATTCGTAGGATTTAACGCTTAGGGTCTGCTTGTCTCCATTTATTTCTCTATTCTTATCTGCTTGTTTGAGTTAGTGAGGATGCTCTTCTTCCTTTTTTCCAAAAACTCTCAAATCTTCTGAGTTTCTAGAAACCACAGTCACCGGCATTAGTTTTGTCATCGACGTCAACCACCCTTCCTCACCGGAATCAGTTATCTGACTGACGTCGGCCATCTTATATCACCAACATCAGTTTTTCAACCAATGTCAGTCACTGTCACAGTCCCTATTTTTCAAAATAGTAGCCTAAAACCCAACCCTTTTTCTGCCAAAAACCACATTCTGAGTTTCTAAAATTGAAAAAACATAGTTTATGAAACCTGACCCTATTTGCCTTGAATGGTTTTGACACGCAGTCAAACCAAGGCTCTTCTTGACCACGTGAGACATCAACCGCTTCCGTCTTCCCCGTCCATAACCAGTCCTATAATGGAGTTCCACTCAGAGATTGAAAGAACTACTCGATCGACCCTGACTCAAACTCCCATCGTCCCTGAAGGGGACCAAGATTCTTGGACCTCAATGTTAAAGCCCTCCAAAACTATCTCGCAAGAAACCAAATGCGGGACCTTTCAGTCATAGCAGCAATGACATCGACGTCATCCGCTACCCAACCCATCATGACTCAGCCTATTGTCTCGACCAGTCACTCGACCATGGCCAATACACAAAGTTTGGCCTCCTCATCTATTTTTGAACCTACCTCCATCGGGGTGTCATTACCCCCTCAACTTCACACATTTCAACCGAGTTCTACACCATACCAGAACATAGTTGTCTCGACCTCACCCACTCTTGAACCTATACATGTGGGAGTGACAACCTATCCTTTTATTAGTGCTACCACTCAACCACCTATGGCGGTATCTAGTCAACTTGTGTCCTCCAACTTCATGGCACAAGCCCCTTTGCCCACGACATCTATCCCTATGATGTACTATCCATATGTTGCACCTACACAAGCGCAACCAAGTACGTCATATGCCTCTTTGACCACCTTCTAGGTACCCTACAACCTAGGGGGTGCCTCACCTGCCAATCCATCAGTAGATATCATCAAAATATTGATGGACAAAATGTCCAGTCTCGAGACCTCTATCTCTGGTTCAAGCAATGCTCTATCATATGAGCAAATTTGCAACGAACCTATTCATCCTTCTGTGCCCATCCGACCATACCCCAACCAGTGGGAGCTTCCTAAATTTACTCACTTTCAGAGTAAGAAAGACCCACAACAACATCTTCGGGCATTCAGACATGCCTGTTACCTTATTACCCATGATGATGCGTTACTTTTACGCACATTCCCTATGTCCCTTTCTGGCCCCGCCCTTGACTGGTATAGTTCTCTTACCAGACATTCTATCTTTTCATTCACCCAACTCGCCCAATTATTTCTCGACCATTTTTCTATCAATATCACCAAACAAGTCTCAATCACAGACCTCTATTCCATCAGGGAATTTGACGATGAATCCATAGTTGATTTTGTCGCCCATTAGAGAAGCCTGATTAACCAGCTCTCCTTCTCCTTGCCTCAACTTTGAGCTCATTGAGATCTTTTCTCGAGCATGTGCTAGCCACATCTCTTCTACCTTGCAGATTCAGACATTCTGCTCTTTCGATGAAGCTTTCACCATGGCAAGAAAGCTTGAACTCTATGCAATCGATGAAAATAAGGTCAAATTGCATAATAAAAATGCAAAATCTAATGACCCTTCTTCGTCCAAACCTTCTTCTGTCCACTCCCAGTCCAAGGGGTCGACAAACACTGTCATCTGTAGACCATCATCTTCAACAATAACTAACTGACCTCAATTTTCAACATCAAACTACATCAATAAACACTTCCAACGTCGATCCATACAATGTCAATTCACTCCAATTGGAGAGTCATATGCCTCTATCTTGGATAAACTCATCAAGCAGGGGGTCCTCAATCTCCCTTCAATCTGACCACTTCAATTTGACCCCTCAACACCTATTCCTACATGGTATAGGGAGAACGACTTTTGTAACTATCACCGTGTCAAAGGCCATGACACAGACAACTGTCAAACCTTCAAAAATATCATCCAAGACATGCTAGACAAGGGTGATCTTATCCTGGATAACCCGAACACCCCACCCAACCAAAACCTTGACATCTTCAACCAACCCTTTCTTAATCACCTGCCTACTCAAAACAATGTCCAGACCATGACCAATGACCCTCAAGACCATGATATACACACGATCGACACTATCTTTTCTCTTGTCCCTAACCAATCTCCTTTATAGGTGGAAGACCCTTCTTCCCCCATTCCTCCTCCATAGGGTGAAGAACTTTCTTCTCCTATTTGTCCTCCATCGATCTCTCTCATATTGGAGGATGTTTTGATGGCACCCACACTGGCTGCCTCACCCTCATCCTTTTTGTCATCAATGGGGGATCATACATTCCCCACGCCTAGACCACACATCGAGACCATGAACATTCCTACGCTCTATCCAACTGTAGAGCCACACTCTCCTATTTCTTCTCCATCAAGAGAAGAACCAGTCTCTTCACCCATTTTGATCGAGGATGACCTAGTTACGGTTTCCTCTTGGCCTTTGCCTGAGCTTGCTACATCTCACTCACCTCCGTCCACATCTGAATCCGAACCCATATCTAACCTTGCCTCATACAATAGTGGCCCTCGCCCCAAACCAACGAAGGCCATTAAACCACACCGGAGGACTCCTCTCCCACCTTCATCATTACCTTCAATTTTGGGCCCGCATCTGTCCACTTTAACATGGATGCTTCCTACTCCCATACTTCACAGAGGCAAGTCACCTCCATTACTCTCTCAACCCACCAGACATATATCTCTTCCAATCCATCGACCAATGCCTCCTAAACCAAAGTCCCCAACCCTCATTGTGACAAAACATCTAGATCCGTTAGTAGGTTCTTATGCCTTGCTGTTACGGCAACTATTGCAGTCCTCTCATATCAATCTCCCGCCGCTTAGACCATATCAATCCCTCGGATCAAAACCGCCCTAGTTCGATGACACTCAGATTTGTGCATATCATCGCACGCCTGGGCATGACACTGAGCATTGTTGTGCCCTCAAGGTTGTCATTCATCAATGTCTAGGGAATGACACCCTTCTTCTCGACCACATCGTCAACAAACCTTTAACACCACCCCACTCATCAACTCTCAGATCAAGACCATCTTGGTTTGACAACTCTAAATTTTGTCATTATCACCACACTCTGGGACATGACACTGAGCATTGTTGTGCTCTTAAAGCTGTCATTCATCAACAACGGAGAAAGGATACCCTTCTTATCAAGGATCCTCTTGGCCACCCCTTCGACAAATCATCAACACTGACTCATGCTTCTCAAAACTCATCACCTAAATCAGGATCTCCATGCCAAATTTGGTCCCTTCACCGCCTTTACCCCCCTTATTCAACATCAACATAGTTAATCTGACCACCAAGCCTCAACCGACCTTGACCAATCTATCAAACATTCTCCTTAGCTGTTGGGGGAATTCAACTTTCATCCAAGCCTCGACCAACATTTCAACCCAGTCTCAACCACATATCAATCACATTTTTAATCCTAAACCGTCGACCTGACCTCGACCACACATTCAACCCGACCTCAACTAGACTGTCGACCCGATCTCAACCAAACATTCAGTCTATTTTTGACCAAACATTCAAACCAACCTCAATCAAACCTTGATCAAATATCAACCAACTTCCTCAGCATCGACCCCAAACTTCGACCAAACATTGACCAACTCCTTCAACATCCATCAACATGTGACCAATTTGGGACGAAGCAAATGGGGCAAGTTTGCTCCCAATTGATTCGGACCTTGCATCATAACACAATCATGGGTCAGGATTTTGTCAGAACCTGAGCCCCTTTATGTCTTGCATCTTTGACCAGTCCACTATTAGTCAAGTAATTATTCATTTGACGTTTAACTTGAGCTCGATCCCTTGAGCAATCCCCATCATTGTCGTTCCTATCTCCTTCAACCCTCAATCCTAACCCTTTTGTGAAGCATGAACGCTTCGTCCTAATAAAAGGGAAACCCTCTAAACCTCTATAGTCAAGTCCATGACCAAAAGTCCAGTCAACAAATCAATCAAATATATATAAAAATGGGATGCATATTCCAAGGTCATAAACTATAAATGTAGACTGCTCCCTCGAAGGACAGCTACATCATCATTGCTGTATTTACTAGACTGCTCCCTTAAAGGACAGCTAGGCCAAAGTCATATCAAAAACATAAAAAGCTAAATATAGACCACTCCCTCGAAGGATGGCTATTCTTAAATTTTGCTAGATACACAGCACTATCTCTGAAGCTTCCCGCATCGATCAGCTTCACGACATGACCATAAAGCAAGACAACATCCCATCGCAGGCTTCCCGCATCGATCAGCCTACCCCCAAAAAAAAAAAAAAAAAATCACTGACAAAACTTTAGAGTCATGGACTTGTCTATAGTCATTCTCGGGGTCACCTATAAAAGGGGCAAAGTTGTTCCTGCCAAAAAGGGTTCCCCCTTCTATCTCATTATCAATCCTATCACCCCAACATACTCAAGGGATTTCAAGCTCACTTAATGTCAAGTGATTCGATTACCGCTCTAACACAACACTGGTCAATGACACAATGCATGAACGGGTCTTTTATTTCTGAACAACCCCTTACCTATGCCATCATTCTGGTCCTTGTCAATGAAAGAGCAATTCGCCTTTCACTTTTGACACATCTTGGTCATGCATCCAACCAAATCATTATCTATCCAACCAAACCCAAACCAAACCAATCAAGTATTTTTAGACCACCGACATGACCTAGTCCATTTCACATAGTTTCTGTGGACAACAATACACATGGAAACTATCGATCAGACACAATTTATGTTAAGCATAGACCAATACTTGCTGAAGCATAAATAGACCCAATTCATTTTTAGCATACATCCATCATGACTATGGAAAATTGCTAGGGATGAAAGACCCCTCGATCAATGTTGTAGAATACACCATCACACAATATGGAAAAGGATGCAACATCTTCTTCCCCTCATCATTCATCATGACCAAGACCAATCTATCAACCTCTTTGACCACTTGTCTACCACTCGGACCCTTTGTCTGAACTACATTGGCTTGAGGCCCTTCCAACAGGGGCTATGTAGGCAGCACTCAGTTGACATGGGGTCTTCTGAGGTTAGCTCGGCCATTCCTCCGTCCATCCGCCTTGCCCACCAGACCTTGGAGATCATGACCATCTCCTCCGATCGCGACCACTTCCAAGATGACTTCACCTTGGTTGTTTTTGCATGCATGCTACCCCACGACTAGTTAGCAAAATTGTGTGCAGACTATTTTTGACCCTCACAAGTATAGGATCACAAGCCGGTTGATCCACACTACTTGTGGCAATTTTGTGTTTTCGGGAGCACTTCCTGAGCCTGGTATACCTGGAACACGATGACCATTTGGAGCTTCAGCTTAGATTGAATAACCCAATCAGCAGACGACTAAATGCTGGGGCCCAATTATTTCAATTTTGGCACTCCTCGACCCTCGACCTGTGATAATTTGACCTGACCATCTCGTGAAGTGGTATACGTGCAATCACGACTTTTACAACATTCACACTCCATCTTCACCATCTTCATCCACTCTTTGTCAAATCAGCACCCGATTTCAGGTTCCCTTCCCTCAACTCCTGCTTTGAGGGGGAATACCTCATCCATAATTGGGGCAACCCAACCCTCTTGTTTTTGTCTTGCAGTTCACTTGAACAACCAACAAGACGAAATCAAGTTTATCCCACACCTGGGGCAACCAACTCCTATTTTTGTCTTGCAGTTTGTCCAGAACAACCAACAAGACAAAAAGGGGCAAATGTAGACACCAAAATCATGTCTACCCCTTGGTCCTTTCTCCCCCCTTGGTCCCCTTTGTCCACTTAACCACTCCTAACCCATGTTTTATTAATTTGAAATAAATATCCTATTTTAAATTAATAAAATCCCTTTTCCCTCTCTCCCTTGCCACCTCACCACCCTTGGATACCCTTCTTGGATTCCCTTCATTCCCCACATGGCCAATATTAATGCTTAGACTCCCATTCCAACTTCTCCCCTTTAATCTCTCGCATCCATTTAGCCACCTTCGACTATTTCTTCTTCAGACTCGCTGACCCGGCAGTTGGGAAAACGGACGAAAGGCTATTTTTAGCATTTTTCCTGCCTTCCAGCCGCTGATGTCGGTCAACTGTCGACCGACATCAGCGATATTGCCGGCATCGGCAACCTTCATAATGGTTTTTCTGCATTCGTTATCCCTCCTTCGCCTCTCTCTCACATCAGACTCTGAATCCTTCAATCCGTCAATCTTTCACTCCTCTCTCTTCCACTGCTAACTCTTTGGCTGCAGGTACACATCAAGAATCACTCTCCAGGGACTCTGCATCAGTTTTCTACATCAATAATAAGGACTCTACCTTCATCAACAGCATAAGCAACAACACCATCAACACTCCTTTAGCCAGTCATAGGTAAGTATTTTGTTTGTACTTTCATTGTGTTTTCTAGTTATTTGCTTCTAGTATTATGAGCTAGATTCAGCATTCCCTATCCCCAAACCAGACCAGACCTGAATCCTCATCTCTCTGTCTCCCTATTGGCCTCCTCTACCCTTATGTCCCTTTTTGACATTCTTTCCATTTTTCTAGACCTTTGCACAGACTCTCAGGCCATTAACCAAAACTAGACTCTCAGACCCAGACCCCCAGACCATTCAACCAAGCCCAAAACTCTGTCTCAGACCTGTCCATAGACCAAAACTCATCCAGAACTCGTCCACAGACTACTTCCCCGACCGATGTCGGTCACTTCCCCAACCGACGTCGCAGACTAACCGATGTCGGTAGACCCTGACAACCGACGCCGACGACTGTGACCAGCCTAACAACAACATTCAGGTAAGCATTTTCTTCCACTTTTCATTATATCTTTATCATTTTTAGTCTTTTATCTTTCTATCCTTTATCAGACATCTTTTTATTAATCAGTGGGTTGACATCCCTCAAGCTTTTGCTTTTGGGATCAAGCTTTCACTTGGCAGCCCACCATCTCCTCATCTAACGCCTTCTTTGTCTTAGTCTCCTTTCTCTTGCAGGTGTCATCTTCCACAACCAAAGAGGAGTTCTCACTTAATCTGGATAAACGGTGTGCATGACTATATCCAGGTACATCAAGCCTTGACCATTCTTCTTAGTTTCTTAATTCCTTCTTTGAATGTGAAAGCAAAAATCTAGCATAGAAACACCTCCCATCAAGAAAATAACTGATTCATACATCTAGTTGGGGCAAGAGATATGTCTTCAAGCCATTGTTCCCTAAAGACCAAACACATATTGCTATACATTCCATGGGAACAATCAACATTTCAACTCAATTACATGTTTCAATGCCTACATCAACACAAGTAGTACTTATATCTGCTTTGTTTAATTCCCAAAAATCAAAATTTAATGAGTATATTATGCAAACTCATCTCCAAGTTATTTAAACTTTGTAAGCTAACATTACATATATTGAGAAAAAATATTTAAAATTTACTCATGTTATTGATTCACAAGATTTATTTCTTAATCCTCTTGCACCCAAGATATCTTTTCACCTTTTTACAACCAATTTTTTAGCGCTCAAGTTCACACTTTATGATGGAAATGATGACCCTAAGCAACATCTATGATATTTCTATGCAACATGTCATAATTATGCTTCCAATAATGAACTTTTGACCAAATTATTTATAGTAAAACTAAAATACTATGCTTTAATATGGTTCTATGATCTACCAATATGATTATTGAAAGCATTCAAACCTATAGTAGACCATTTTCAAGTACATTTCTCTATCAACATTATTAAAAATATGTCATATGCATAAATTGAAAAGATTAGCAAGGAAGCAATGAGCTTATAAATTAATATGTTTTGAGATACAAGACAATGTTGGATAAAATGACAAATCCAATGGCAGATAAGGATCTTCAATATATCTTTAAGTATTTTTTCTCCCCCCACTACATGATATTTTAATGAATAAGTTCAAATATTTTGATGACATATTCCATATTGTCTAAAATTGATAAATGAAACTTATTGAAATGAACAAACTTTAGTATGTAACCAACATACTGACTACATCAATTACCAAGTTGCATATTAAACTATAATATAAGGTAAGACCTCAAAGGCTAAAAAATAAGCAATAACAATGTTGAATATGGTGTCACAAAAACCTAATCAACTCATCTTATCCAATGTGCCTAAGAGATAATTTTCACGCTTAACGAAGTCTCCAACTTTTCTCCTTAAGAAGATAGTGGAGTGTCATCTCATATCTATCCCTCCTCCCTTAGAGGTTGATACAAGTCAACCTACACCAAAAAAAAATGATAAAAATGCATATTTTGACTATCACCAATGTGTTGGGCATTTTACAAACAAATGTTACAAGTTGAAGCACAAGATACAAGACCTCATTGATAATGAAAAGATCAAATTTGATGATTGCCCAAAGGCTTAATGATCATAACATGGTGACCATTAAAACCAAAATATATTTGTATACACCTAAATTTCATTTAGTGTCAAAATCCACCTAAAATTTATTTAATAATTCTTCTTAAAATAATTCATCACATCTTGTTAGAGTAATTAATATAGTTTAATTACTTTTGTTAATCTTGATTAGGGTATGTGATCATTATTTTGACATACATACCCACTCACTCTTTCTCTCTCCTATTTATAGGCTCTCTAGTAGTGAATCTTGCAGACACCTAAAACTGGTCACCAATAACCTTTGACCAAACTTTAGACCAATTTCTACTAAAATGCACAATTTAGGCTAAAATCACTTAAACACATTAAATGGTTTGAGATTGTCATATAAAAATGAAGATTTAGGATAATGTGTCCCTAAATGGTGAAATACATTTTATGTGATACTTAACTTTGATCATATCATTTTGAGTTAAAATGATGATTTCATACTTGGGTGGTCTAGATTTCTTATTTATATCAATTTTCTTGTACGAAACATGTGCCTTTTTTATTTTGTGTAAAAAACATCCTAAATGGGATAATGGTCCTAATGAATCTAACATTTCCTTCCAATTCTAATCTAATAAATTTTTATCTAATAATATGACATTTTAACCAGTTTGATTAATTTGTGCACCAATTTCCAAGATTTGTACCAAAATTGATTAATCATGTTTAAAGCTAATTAATTTGAATCAAGATATTAAGTAGATTTTCCATGAAGGTTATTGATTATTTAATTAATGGAAATTGATTGTAAATATCTGCATCACTTGGTGACATCATCTATGGGGTGGCATCCACAAGTCGTAAGTGCCACAAATATCTGATTAAGCCCTCCCACACCTCTTTAATGCCTTTCTATCCCAAATATTTATGAGGGAATTTATTGATTTTAGCCTCCAAAATTTAATGCAATCTTGGACATACATATTCATCTTGAGATGGATGGTCCAAGTTCATTATGATCAAATGGGAAAATCTATGAATAGAAGGCCTCATACTCATAATTTTAAGTTAGTGTAGACTTATAATGCCCAAATAATTTCAAAATCCATTTGATATAGTGTTATTAGGCTAAAATTATTGATTCAAGCTTCACAAGACAAATCCATGAAGCCAATGATCCCAAGAGGAGGTGGAGATAGCCAAAGCTCCATTGATGAAGACCTTTGAAGCACAAGCCAAGAAAACCAAAGAATACATCCTTTGGAGCAATCAAAGAAGGTGAGGAAAGCTTATTGTTTATTTGCATTCTAGTTGTGTTTTCATTAGGTTTTATTCACTAATCTCCACCTAAGATATATACTTAAGGTGTTAGTTTCATTAGTCTATTTTTTGGATTTTGATTTCCTCTACTAACATGATACTAATCTCACCTTATTACAATCCTATGTTCACAAATAACACACACAGTGGGACCGTACCCCATGAATTTGCTTAAATGGAACCTACAATCATACTACTAATTAATTTCATGAAAATATTAGAGTTTGAGGCCAAAGTGGATGAAAAATTTGAGTAAAAATTCATTTTTTGGACATAACAATTTTGTCATCGTTGACCTACAATTTTATCCTCTGGACCACACTGTCGTAATTGACACAGTAATGATTTTGTCACATAGTCATGAGTTTTCTCTAATTAAATCATGTATTTTATTTTTGGACTATAATATCACAAGTCAAATAGAGGTGATATTACAATATCTTGACTTTATAGTCATGATATTGTAATATTGTAACTCTATAGTTGCAGTTTTATCAAAACCACAACATAGTGAGTTAAAGTATTGCATTACCATTATCAATTTTATTAATTTAACCACTAAAGGTCATACCAAAAAATTTAGTTAAAATACAAGTCCAAAAATTGATAAATCACTTTTTTACACTGTGAGTTATGGTTTTGCACTGTGGAGTTGTGGTTTTGTAGTGTGCAAACTCGAGAGCTAGTAAACCATCTTTTGGAGCTTGGTTTGGGGTCATACAGACTCCATTTTTTATGTTTTTTTTAAAACACATTTTTTCTCCTAAATTTTTATAATATGATATCAATTTAGATTCAATTTGCATAATTTTTTCACAAAATATTGAAACAACAGTTTGAACCTTTTTAATGTTTCTGATCATTGTTGCTTGGTTTCATTGAATTGTGTTTTCTTTGTCTAATCCTTTCCTTATAGGTTTTATTGAGATTTTTGTTAAGCATTTCCTAACCTAATGTGTTTATCTATTGTGGTTTTGAATTTAGGTTGATAGGTGGTTGATGATGGTCTTAGTCAATTGACATCAATTCTCATGATCGATATCGGTTATTTTCAAACATCATTTACTAACCAGTAAAAAAGCTTCTAAGCAAGGGTTACAATGTAAATTTTGTATGTTGAAGGGTTGATTTAAAAAATAATTTGCATGTTTTTGACTAATCACACATCTCATTTTGAGTTTTAAAAATAATTAGTCAAATTCCAAACACTTCAATTTAGATCTAAAATGAAGTTGTTAAATCTTACACGTTTGGACTTAAGTGCTTAAAATGAACATGGTTATGTTTTTTTCTTAGTTTTTGTTTAAGTAAGTTATTTAAAATTGGAAATTAAAATTAATCCAAACATTGTAATTAATTCATAACAAATAACCTAATCAAGTATAAACATGTTTTAAACTTGCTTATATCATCTTTTGGGTATCTAAAAACAATGTAGTTCATTTTTAATGCATTAGATGATTTTTCAAGTTTTTGCAAGTTTCTAATAAAAGCCAAAGGGCCAAACTTCACAAAAAATTTAATTTTGGTGCATTAAAACGAACTTAACATCAGTTTAGTTTACATGATTTTAAGAAAGTTCATTTTCATACAAGTTATTTGTTGATTGTTTGTTTAGCAAAAAGGAATTTGTGCGTGTATGCTCTCCCCCATCCCCTATAGGGAACTTGTGGGATCAAAAGCACCATATTAATTATAAACTTATGCCTTAGTCTAAAAACATAAAATATGATGTTGTCAAGCTCTCCCCAAGACCCATAAGGCTTGGGTGATCTAAAAACAACCATAAATCTCTTTTACTTAGTTTTTTATTTCACACATCTTGGCTTGTAAGGGGGACTTCATTACCTCCCATAAGTTCTATAGGGAATATTTGACCCAAGGATTCATCTCCTATAATCATCTTAAACCCATAGCCATAGGGGGTATATAAATTAGGGCCCCCTCACTAAGATGGTGGTTTGAGCAGTTAAACCATCTCCATTAGTAGAGCTAAGCCTGGGACGTATGATAATATTAGACATCACACTATATTGAGTAACTGATGGATGTAGTGGTTGTGAAAAGTATTAGAACTTTTCATAATAATCCATATTATGTGGACCCAAATGACTTTTTGATTCTCTTATGTGCATATGTGAAAGTATGTACACGTAGGATCAATCTAGACGATTGAAAACTAATTAGTTTTAGTCAACCCCACTTTACCACACCTTGATAGGATCTAGGACATTATGATTAGTTGCATTTTGTCACTTTTTTTTTTTTTGCTTGGTGTTTTTAGACTAAAAATTATATGTTTGTTTTTAACCACATAAAAACATGTTTGTTTATATGCTAATTCTTTGTCAAAGAGGCATTATGTTGGCCATTTTACACCACACTTGTGCCTTACATTTTTTTATAAACTTGTTGTATATATGTCACTTGATCGAAATGGGTACCATTATGATGCCCAAATCATTATCAAGTTTATGCCATTAAGTATTTGAAATAAGATATTGATCACATCATTAGAGAGTGATAAACATCATTACACTACTCAAATTATTATAAGACTTGTTTACCTTGTATCCAAAACCATTATTTCAAACCAATCACATGTGCCATTTTGAGATTTTTTTTATGCTATTATGTAGTTCAATATTGTCTAGATTTTTTGGTCAATCAAATCCTAGTCTGCAAACATTAATTTTCCAATTAACCTTGTCATAAATTTGAATTCAAACATTGATTGGTTTCTATTTAGGCCTCACTTTTCAGGGCTTGATACATAGATATTTGTCTTTTAGTTTACATAAATCTAGTTAATTGATTACCCAAATTTGAAAACTATTGCTTATTTGTTCACAAAGGTTATCCTCATCATTGTTTGTGCCTTTATTTGGGAGAACACAACCTTTCTCCAAGGTGCCTTTTGCCTTTTGGCCTATACCAACTGATCATGTTTATGTTTGATTTCAAGTGCCAAGTCTATGTTAAAGTTCTTTAAAATTTGTTAGATTAAATAAAATCACATCATGCCTTTTTTTCAAGCCTATCTTTTATTGTTGTTTGGCCAAAACTCCTAGCATATCCTATTTGAGCCTGGCTTTTGACTTTGAATTTGGATAAAAGACCTAGTGACTCTTTTCCCTTTCCTAGTTTAGACCTTGTTTGGAACACTTTGGCCTAGAATTTGACATGAAATTTTTTATTTATATGCTTAACCTTTTGTGTGTAAGATATTTTAAATTAGACATTTAACATTAGACTATTTTATGCCAAGTTTTAGCACAAACCATTTTGGAGATATAACTCCACTTTCGATCATTTTGGCCAAGATATATCATGTTTGAACCATTTTTATTTATAGACATTTTTTTTAGAGTTTTTATAACTCTAAGACTTTTTCATTTAGGATCTTTAATCATTGATGTAGATATGTCTAGTTACACTTATGGTGGAGTCATGTACAATCTAACTTATGATAGAATGGCTGCAAAAATTGACTATAATCATCACCTCTTTGATGAAGAAGTGGTTTTTGAGGATCACTTTATTGAGCATGGTCATTGATGTTAGGTTTTCATTGATTTCAAAGAAAGCATGAGATCATAGTGCATTAATGACAAAGTGATCAGATTGATGGTTCTTCAATGTTTTGGCTTAGTGAGGCAATTGATGGATGTTATTGATGATATGGACATGTTGTAGAGACACTATGGGATATTATGAGTGATTGTGTAAGTGAATGAAATTCATCAAAATAGTCATATGAATGTATAAGCTCAAGTAATCATCTTGACAGACAAGGTCGAGTAAGTAGTTTGATGATGTCATATTTCATATGTGTGAAGGTTTCAAGAGTAGATTGATACATGAATGGATTCTAATATGAAATTTTATCCTATGGTTTAAATTTTATAACAAGAGGTTGAGTGTATTAAAATTTATTAAGGTGAAAATTTGGCTTCTTAGACAAAGTTTACCAAGTTCCCATACTTAGCCAAATTTGTGACATCAAAGATCTATGACAAGCATTTAATCAGAGTAGATCTACAACGAGAATTTATTCTGACTAGATAAGGATCTAATGGAGTGCATGATATTGTTAGATAGATATCAATGGTGTATTTTAATTCAAATTTTCAAAGGTTCGTCATAAATCATGCGCTAGTAAAAAGTGTCTCAATCTCATTAAGTTGACAGAAAATCAATGACACATGAATGTTTTATTAGATAGAGATCAATGATGAGCATATGATCATGTAGTTAGAGATAAATGGCATGATTTAAGTCAATAATTCAAAGGATGCTTATATTTCATGAAAAACTAAAAATTAGAATAAGCACATTGACTGCAAGGTATAGGGTGTGTAGAAGTCACATAGAGATGCCAAATGTCTTGATCATGGAAGTTAGGATCTAAGATCAATGATGAACATTGTAAGATAAATAATAGGCTACTCTCAAGGAGATCAACAGAGAATTTTTTTTCAAAATTTCCAAGGATCATGAGATGAGGTCAAAGTGTTTGATGTTTAGCATTCACATAATGACCATTGGAATTTAAATATTCAAATTTATGAAGGATAACCAGTGCTCAATATTTTGCTAATATATTTTGATCCAGGATGAATTTGAAGGTGATATAAAATTAAAATTTGAATATAAATTTAAGGAAAATCCAAAGAATCTAATTATAAGGTTTGAATTTTTGTACAGTCAAATATATTGAGCTCTAAAGTTGACTATGTGTTTGACAATGTTCTACAAGTGATGTGAGAAGGATATTTGAGTTGTTCTGATGGTATTTGGATATTTCAAGGTGTCTTAGCTATTGTAAAGTGTTTTTATCTCCATAAGGATAATATGCATACATTTATGAGGTTTAACTAATCCATATTTAGTATGATTAAATTCTTAGAAGTTGAATGTTTATTCATTCATGATGTTATTGTATATAAGACTATTGTTTGAGTAGATTGATCATTTATAGAGGAGTGTAATGATGACTATAATCATTTGAGGATGTATAGTCATGTGGAGTGGACCTATGCATTTAGAAGTGGTCTTGTGTTTATAATTTTCTTGCTGAAGTGATAAAGGGGTGAATAGGTCTCTATGAGACCTATAATGGATAGTAAGGCTAATTGAAAGGTGTAGCTGCTTAAGGGTGACCCATGGATGCTATGGATGACCTATGAGACTGGTATTAAGATATGTATTCATATGATATAAGCCTTAAGGTTTAAGGCATGTATAAATGGTTGACCAAAAATTTGATATCCATGAAGGCTATATAAATATTAAAATCAAAGATGATGATTTCTAGGCATGTGTGAGAGTTGTGGAGTGAAGGAAAGAAGAAAGGGTGTGTGCCTAGTGGATGGGTTATAGAGCAGATCAAGTTGAGGATTGTGTGTATAAACTATAGGTCATATTTATGATGTCATAATAGTGATATTATAGGCTTGAAGATTAAGGATAAGTGAAAGATGAGAGAGTGTCATATTTTCATGTTTTGAGTGCATAGCTTGGTTATGAGGGTTTGTGAGTGTGTGAAGAAGTGAAGGGGGATGTGTTTATAGGTTGTATTCATTAGATTGATGAAAATAATATTTCATATGTTTTCTCATATCATAAGTGTTGGGAGGGTACTCAACATCTAGGTCAGAAGGACTTAACCATCCTTAGGGGAAAGTGCTCTTGGGAAATAAGTGTTTCACTAAATTCTCTTGGTTGCATACTTATTATAGGACTGTATTCCATGATCGTATAGGCTTGAGAGTGGTTTTTATCACCCATGAGGGTTTTCCACATATATCTATGTGTTATGTGTGTGTAATCTTGCTTATCTTCATTGTTCATTTCTTTAAACATCTTGTATGCTTGATGAATGGTTGTATTGAATGCTTAAGTGTTTGAAGGGTTTGGAAATTGAATTGGATTATTTACCACCACTGATTCACCCCCCCCCTCTTAGTGTTTTGTACCTATAACACACTTTGTTAAAAACCCAACTATAAACAATGTTGTTTGGGATATGGATCCATACCCTCCTTATATAAGCAATATAGGGAATAAAGACAAGAATCGACTTACAATCCAACTCAAGACCCCAATTCGAATGATATGGTTTATGAGGAAGATTTAGAGTCTTTAGCTTGTGAAATCAATCACTCTCCATAATAACCCAAAATTGTCCTTTCAATACCTCATCCATTAGATTTTGTGAGCTACCAAGATCCACGACATTTAAGGAATACCATTATAATTTTAGGACCTCATCCTTTGGTTTGTGCAAGTAACCAGGCTCCACAATGCCACACCATTTCTATACTAGGAACTTGTCCTTTGGCTTGTGTGAGAAACCAAGCTCCATAATGCCCATCCAAATCCCAACCAATCCAATCCAAACCACAACCAATCCAATCATTACCTATCCAAATAAACCAATCAGTACCTCAATCGAGCCAATCACTCAATGACCAAGTTGTGTTCTAAATTGGTATTTTCAAACTCATTGGAAACTAAGGCCAAAAAACCAATTGATCTAATATATTTTTGTTGAACCAACCATTTGTGATAAGTTAACCTATGATGAATCACCTATTGATCCTATACCAATTGTTGAGGACTCTCACTATGATGAGCCAGTCTTTATTAAGTCACTTTTTACTAATTATAACTGCCTTTGGGAAAATCATTACCTTGACCATATGCCTATTTTTATTAAGCCTCCTCTTGACAAGTAAATTTCTAAGGAGTTATCTCTTGACCTTTTTCCTACCATTAAGGAGTCTGACTTTGACAAACTAGTCTTTATGGAGTCCATTATGCCATCACAGACTGTTACTTGTCCAATACCAAGTATTCAACAAGACATCATTATAATAGAATCCATATCAGATGAAGAATTAACATTAGAGTCATGTTCTATTTTTTAACTAATATCAGATTTAACATCAAAAGTAGAATCAAGATCAGTCTCGACATTGGATTCATAGTCCATTGAATTAGAATTAGATTCAAAAATATAATACATTTGTGGTTGTTAAAAAATTGGTTATGCATGCCTCGTAGATCAATTTGAATACATTTATGATCCTTACATGATTTTTGAGGATGATTACATTAGCATCGACACTAGTTATCCTAGTATATTCTACATGGGTTTTGTAACCTCTTCCCATTCCATGACCATTCCACATGCTATTACCATCAACCAACATAGCCATTTTATTGACATTCTACCTCCAACAAGTGTTGATTGGGACCAATAAAATCACACCTTGTTGAACTGCATCCATAGTGACATATCATTTGAAGAATAAAAAGGAGGCCAAGACTAATATCAGTTAGAAGAAGAATCATCTCCTAGTGAAACCTTTTTGGAAGCACTAGGGGATAATCAAAGTTCAAACTCAACATCTTCTTGTGAAACCTTTTCAGAGGCACTAAGAGATAATCAAAGTCAAAAAGTCAACATTCCTTAGTGAAGCCTTCTCAGAGGTGCTATAGGACAATCAAGATGAATGAATTAGTACAAACCTCATTGAGGTGCCAATAGTTGAGCATAAAAATTATTCACTACTTAATTAAGACATTATCAAAGATCAAATCAAAATTGCTTCTAATCTATAACCTAATCAGATGGTAGCTACTATTAGGCCCAAATAATAGAAGAATCTAATGGTCCTATCAAGAGAATTTTTAGAAGTCTTTGGCCCTACCACATCCAAAGTTATGTCAAATCCATAATCAAAAAAATTATGTGTGACTAAAAACCCTAATCTTCATTTGTTTCCCCACCATCATACATTCCATTATCCTCCATCATTACATCACCTAATCAAACCTATTAACCAACATTTATCCTTATTTCCCATCTACATATGCACTTTCCTTTGCAATGGCTATAAACATATCTTATCTCAACATTTAAAGGAAACATAATCAATGACCAATGAAGATGATAATGACATTCTTGGCATCTAGATATACAACAAGTTCTTGATAGAGCAACTATTCAGAAGAGGTATGGGATAGTAATTAACATGATTGAGTAATCTATTTGTATTAATTATTGATTAGGATGTGAATATCCCCATCATCAACAACAATAGATTAAGAACCATACCTAGGACAAACATATCAAAAAATAAACAACCATCATCAGCCACAAACATCAACCATACCATTCCTATCTAGACCAAAACTTGTTTTTAGTCATCCTATCCAATCTTGTTTGATCTTGGTTCATTTGGTTTTTCCTGTACCTTTTACAAGGGGATTCCAATCTAGTTTCATCAATCTATAAAATCCATGTTTAAATTATAGTATATGAAAATAATATGACAATTGATCTAGGAAGATATCTTTCATATTCTATCGTATATCAAGTTTGTTTATGTGAGCTTGATTATATCGCCTGCTAGGGTAAATCAGTGTTCATCAATCTTGCCACTAATTATAACCACCTATGGGAAAATTAGTATCATTAATTTGATCTATTTTACCCTATCTATAACCAACTATGGGAGAACTAGGGGAAATACTTGTTTATCATGCATTATTGCATCACCTTGCCATCATTGTGTTCATTTGACTAGCCATTTGCTAGATTTGAGAACTTGTTGGGACCTAGTTGGTTTTTCCATACCTTTTTTGTGGATGGAATTAATATGACTTGAGGTCATTTTGGGACTATATGGGCCATGTTAAATCCATGTTGAAGTCACTTTAATCCCCCTTTTCCATACACTCTTATTTTTTTGAGAGCAACCCAAGCCAATGCTCTCATCATTTTATGAGTAGGTATCTTTCTATTCTCTAATGAGTTAAGATACCTCAAAATACCAAAAAAAATCAAATATTTCAAAATCCAAAAACATTTGCCTTGTCTAAGCCTAGTCAGTAATCCTCAATCCACCCTACTAGGGCAAGTTCATTATTAGGATGCTTTCTTTTTCTTTTTTATTCAAAATTTTTGTTTATTTGCTTTAGATTAAGGTAAAAGTAGGTTTTGAAGGGGCCCCAACACCCTTTAACAAAATCAAGAAAGATAAAACATTAAAAACCACCAGGAAAGGCATTCCTGAAACCTACTAAAAAATATTATCTAAATCAGGTTTTACAGGGACCTAAAACCACCAATATAAATCAATAAAAGCACCCAGGTTTTACAAGGACCTGAAACCTAAAAAAACCAGGCAAAACAACCTAAAAACTAGGTTTTACAAGGACCTAAAACCTCATAAATGGAGAACCATTGCCCATCTCCAAAAAGAACAGAGCGGGCTCCCAGGTTCGATCCAACAACCCCAAGAACACAAAGTCAAAGGAATTGCTCACAAATGGTAGCCATCAAAATTTTCCTTTGCATGACCGTCGATTGATTCCCATGGCATCTGGGATGCCTTTCTCCCTAAGCACCAACATGGTGTAGGTAGATCCACCACACCCATCATTTTTTTCTTGAGTAGGGCTCCTCCACGGCTTAGGGTTTTCTCCATTTTGTCCCTGAACAGGGTGCTGTAGCTCACTCACTATCCATAGAGGAAACAAAGTTTCCCCCATCTGATCACTATTTTCTTCACAAATCAGATCAGGATGGTAGTCCAACTCAAGCTAGAGATCCAGCCTAGGTTCCATCTGCAATACAGAAAATTGAAGCAAAATAAAACACAACGCAATACAAGATCTCTCATTTCCACACCACGCACCAGCACCATGGATCCCTCCATCCAAAGACTAAGATCTGGTCGCCAAAGTTTGAGAAGGTGGCTGTGAAGGTTAGGGTTTCAGCATGGCCACATCTGCGGCCTTGCTCCCTCTTCCCTCTTCCCTCTGCGGCCATCCATCCTTCAAGTTGTTTATTTGTTTATGTTCTTTCTATTTTTTTTGTTTGATTACATGTTTATTTGATTTTGATACTATTTAATCGAATCAATCTATATGTGTTTATTAGGTGATTCCATGTGCACATTATTCTTTAGTCCATCCATATTCATAGTTAACATTAGCATTATGGTCTCTATCATTGGTGCATTATTTTCAATTGTTTATTAGATTAGGACTCAATCCTTATACATATTTTGGGTTAGTTCTCATGGTGTTTTATCATGTGGCCTAATAGCATGTGCTATGAGAAAATTAGATGCAAGAGGTTCTACAAGCAATGGGGCATCAAAATTTTCTCCTTGGCACCTTCATAAATCCATTCCGCCTTGATCAGATCAACCTAATTGACCATTCTAGTTGTATCATTGTTAATCAGGATGAACATCTCCTCATTGGTAGGTATAATCAAATCATTCACATTGATCAATCTTATTCTTCTATTTCATTTATTTCATCACTTTGCACATTCTCATGTGTCTAGTTATTTTTGGCTTCTTTAGTCATTATACCATCACATCTACGTTTATGCCCGATCATCTTTAATTTGTGAAATAGGTTCTATCCTTGAGTCACGCTTGTTAATCTACCCTACCTAGGACACAACCAAACATATCAATCATCATTATCCAATCTAGGTCATCTTAATGCTTATAACTACCTTTGGAAAAACCATTATTTTGACTTTTATTCCTGATTATAACTGCCTTTGGGAAAATTAATATCATTTTTAAATCAATGCAGGCAAGCATTTCTCATTTGGATTACTCTCAACCATAGGTTAATCCCACCTTTCTTCTTACTTATTTTTGAGGGACCATCCATCCACATATGTGATGTCCACTCCCTTAAGGGGGCATCATCTTAGGCTTCCCAAACACCATTTGGAGATTTTTATTCAATCCTCATATTTTTTTTGGCATACAGGCCTTTTATAATTATTTTATAAGACATTGTTGTGCTTATAGATTACAATGCCTTCCTAAATATGGGAAAACTAGAGACACCTAAAATTGGCCACCAATAACCTTTGACCAAGCTTCAGACCAATTTCTACCAAAATGCATAATTTAGGCCAAAATAAATTAAACACATTAAATGGTTTGATCATGTCATAAACAAGTGCTGATTTAAGCTAATTTATCCCTAAATTAGGCAATGTAGTTTATGTGATACCTAACTTTGATCAAGTCATTTTGAGTCAAAATGATGATTTCACACCTACGTGCTCTAGATTTTTCTTTTCTATCAATTATCTTGCACAAGATATGTGTATTTGTTATTTTTGTTAAAAACATCCTAAATGGGATAATGTTTCCAATGCATCTAACATCACCTTCCAATTCCAATCCAATGAAATTTTGATCCAATAATATGACATTTTGACTAGTTTGATTAATTTGTGCACTAATTTCCAAGATTTGTACCAAAATTGATTAATCATGTTTAAAGATAATTAATTTGAATCAATATTTTAAGTGTATTTTTCATGGAGGTTATTGATTATTTCACTAATGTAAATTGATTGTAAATATCTGTATCACTTGGTGACATCATCTATGAGGTGGTATCTACAAGCTATAAGTACCACAAATATCTAATTAAGCCCTCCCATGCCTCTTTAATGCCTCTCTATCCCAAATATTTATGATGGCATTTATTGATTTTAAATTGAATGGATTCTTGGCCACACATATTCATCTTGAGATGGATGGTCCAGGTTCATTTTGATCAAATGGGAAAATATATAAATAGAAGGCCTCACACTTATAATTTTAAGATATCTTGGTGTAAAAATTATAATGCCCAAATGATTTTAAAAGCCATTTGATATAGTGTTATTATGCTAAAATTATTGATTCAAGCTTCACAAGCCCAAGCCACAAATCTAATGATTCCAAGAGGAGGTGAGATAGCCAAAGCTCCATTGACAAACACCTTTGAAGCACAAGCCGAGTAAGCCAAAGAATACATCCTTTGGAGCAATTAAGGAAGGTGAGGAAAGTTTTTTATATCTTTGCATTATAGTTGTGTCTTCATTAGGTTTTATTCACTAAACTCCCCTTGAGATATACGTTTAAGGTGTTAGTTTCATTAGTGTTTTTTTTGTAATTTTATTTCCTCTACTAACATGATACTTATCTCCCCTTATTGTGATCCTATGCTCACAAATCTTAGACATAGAGAGGAAGTGGAGATATACACTTGTATAACCATTTAAGTTATAAAGAGCTATTTCTTTGTGTGTGCAATGAATTAGCATCATGGTTGTGGTGATGAGCTCTTAGAGAGATCTCAGGTGAGAGTTTTGATAACTTTGACATGGTATCAGAGTGATCTCCAACTAAGCATTACTCAATGTGATCCATTACTCACTATGTCTAAGCTTTAGCTATATGTTGAAATTTATTGACTTCCTTTGATCATACTCCTTATATATGTGGAAATTTTTAGAGTCAACCTAAGCTACTAGCCATAGTTCCTCCTCTATGGCTCAGCTAATGACCTCTAACTTTGTTAGTTGACAAGTTTTTTGACCTTGATTCGTTATTGCAAATTTGTTATTTAGTAATTTTATGCTTTTAGTCAAAGATCAACCCCTTGGATATTGGCATTTTTTTGTGTTCAATAGCCTTGAGGATAGCTGTATAGCTATGGTCCAATGTCAAGAAGAATTTTCCAATGATTTTTAAGGAGCTGACATCAATGGATTTGGGTGAAACTCGTTAACATTTTCCATAGATATCTTTTGAGCTACCACTAGTAGTAAGCTTGGTGAAGAAAGATAATGTATTTGAGTGTTTTTTACCATATATATTCTACCAAGAAGATTACATTTAGCTATTAAAACTGCATATTCATGACCTCATAATTTTTAATGCATGATGGATCTCTCTTGTTCACTAGATCAATGACAAGGTACTAATGGTATTCATTAGATTGACAATCTTTTGTAACACTTCATGATGATATTTTGCATCTATGGTCCTCATATTTTGATGAAATTGACATATCCAAGTCTTGCTGAGGATTGTTAGGATTTTTGTGCCTCTCATCCTCTCACTTAGCCTGCCTCTACCATCTACCACCATTCTTGCATCCATTCCTAGCTTGCTATCTAAGTTGTTATTAGTCTCATGTTATGTTAGCATTATGTGCTAAACCACTTACATTCAAGGCTCATTATTTTGTTGTTTTTTTTATTTTTTTATCACAACCATGACACCAACCTGTACTACCTCTACTTCACCACCTCCTTTCCACCACATGTATACCTATTGACTCTCCACACTAGTCATTCAACAACTCCTTCATTATCATTCTCCTTTATGCCTAGTCACCATCCTTATACACTCCATTATTTTCAGCTAATAGACCTAATCAAATGTGCTTACAACTGGGTTCATCATGAAATTTTCATTGCATCAGTTTTTCCACCACCAATTTTGCCAAAGTTGTGAATATTTAATATGGGTTAGTTTTTCCAACACCAATTTTGCCAGAGTGGTGAATATTTAATATAGGTTAATATTAAAAGGTGGTGAAGGATTATATTTGGGGAACATTTCTAATGGTGGGGTTTATAACCATAAGTGGGGAGTGGCTAACCCTTTTTTAAGTAGCAAATATGGGTGGGGTTAGTTTTATGGTGGGTGGATCTTCCCAGGAAAGGGCCCTTGTTTTTTTGACATTATGGTGAGATTTATTCTCACATGGTGGGATCCTTATTTCAAGTGGGGGCATGAATTTTTTTATTGATTTTATTTAAAAATAATATATTGTTAAGGGATGTAGATTATTTTATTAGTTTGATTTTACCTTGTTCTCTCCCTTGTCAAAGATGAAGGGTGAGGCCCAAGCTGGCAGAAGGAGAATTCTCCCTCACAAATTAAACCATTGAAAATTACACTTTATGTCGATTCCAATGAGTGGCTAGGAGGATACTCTTCCCTTGATTGGTTGCATTTTTTTAAAATTTTAAGTTCAAGTTCATTAAATAAGCCATTAACGATGGGAAATTGATTATGCCATAACTTTTGCACGATAACTCAAATTTGAGTGCCACTTTTTACAAAAGTGCTTTATTTTTCATTCCTATTCCATTGGCCTTATTTTTATTGTAATTTTAGTTAAGTTATAAAGTTCCATATTTAGGGGGGGCTACATATGCCATTATTGCACTATCTCGGATTCATTTTTGGTTAAACTTGATGTCCTTTTACATGTGCTTTGCACATTATTATTTTTGGTTGCTGATTCTTTTTTATAGTGTGTTTGCATACATTATGAATATTTTCACCATTTGACACACTCTTTCATCATCCCATGACATACATCGATACTTTGACATAATTATTTAGTTTGTGTCATGTCTCCATCAAGGCCCCTTTCTTAGAACCTTACCTTATTCTATGGAGACCTTATCTAGGATGTATTTATTATGGTGGAAGTGTTAACATTATTTGTGAATATTTTACTAGTGTATTTCCTCCATTTTATTACTTATTCATCCACAAACAACTCCTTTTTTTGGAGAAACTCTCATGACTCTTGATGGCATCTTCTATAGATTGACAACATTCTAGTGTTTCCTACATCATTTGGTGATTTTTATGTATGGGATATTTTTTACTCATACTTATTTATAAAGTGCTATGGGGGATTTACTGATTTAGCCATATCTACCTTCATGTGTATGTGTGCTCTACTCTAAGTACCTTTTTCAATCCTTAGTTGTTTAAATTTATCATCACCACTAGGGCCATCTTCTCGAGAGATTTTATCTATATCTTTGACATTATTTCTTTGAAAATTTGATAGTATCTTTTAGTTTGATGTAGATCTATTTTGGTGCATCTAGTGTCAACTTGTTAGTGTTTGAGTAATGGATTCCACCCACTCATTCATACCTTTTTCATCCACTCCATCCATTATGTGAGGGGTGTACATATAACTTTTTTGTCTATACTCCATCGAGTTAGTAGTATGGAAGGGTGTGGTGTATATTGTGATTCTTAGGTGTTGAGTGTTCATTGCACATACAATCATCTTTTGTACATTTTACATCATTGACAATATTCTTAATTGAAGCTATTCTGGTGAAGCCTAGTGTTAGTTGTATTTGTGATCGAGTAGAAGATTTAGACCACTCATGCAGATTGAGTTCCTTTATGACTTTTGAGTATTTAGAGTGTGGACTATTTCAACATCATCTTTGGGGGGATTTACAGCTCTCCTTTTTTTTGGGGGGGGGGGGGAGTTTTTCCTAAAGGTTTTTTCTTTTTTCTCCATTTTATGAGAGTTATATGTATATTTTACACTTTTTGATTGTTTTTTATATTCCTCTTTTGTACACGAGTATCTTATTTAGGAAATTTATTTGTTAGAACCCATATGATGATTTGGTACTTGATTCCATAGACTTATTAGTGATTCTTATAGTGACACTAGTGTGGTATCCCAACTAGCGACAGCAATGTGGTAGCCCCATCAATCTTTGTGCTCACTTGTCACCATCATGTTGGAGGGTGTTCAATCAATGTTTCCTCAAGTTCATCATTTTACCTAGCATTCTAGAGTGCAATATTTATTTTCAATGATTCTCGTATTTAGAACCATTCCTACTTCAACTTGGTAGTTATAGTGACTGGACATCCATATACTCTAGCAAGATGGTTTGGCATCCATAAGGATATTTGAATTCATAATGTATTTTATTTTTTACATGGATGCCTTATTAGGCCTAGTAGCTAGGACCCATTTTTATTTTCTATTCACTCCCTAATATTTACTTGAGGGAGGGCATTAGAGTAGTCTAGCTAAGATCGATTAGGTTTTAATTAAGACTAATCTTATGTACATATGTTCTTAGTGTTTAGTGGGCCAAACTGGCTCCTATGTGGGGGAAAATGACCTCACTACTCAGTCCTTAGTGGTAGACAATGGTCTCACCACTCACCTAGTGGGAGGGCCACTTGATTTTCCTCCACGCACCTCTTACTCCTATTTATTGGGACTCTAGTAGTTCATCTTAGACATAAAGAAGAAGTGGAAATATACACTTGTATAACCATTTGAGTTATAGAGAGTTGTTTCTTTATGTATGCAATATATTAGAATCATGGTTATGGTGATTAGCTCTTGGAGAGATTTTGGGTGAGAGTTTTGATAACTCTGACACATCTCCCTCCAAATTGAAATAATTGAAAAAGTCAAATTAATAAATTATACACACTTTAAATCCTTATTTTAAATATAAGATCTAGATTTTAAACTTCATTCAAAATATTCCACCTTATTCTCCCTCACATGTTGATTCATCCCAACCAAACCCATAACGTTCTCAACCTCCTATAAATCATCTCCTAAATTGTCAAAATTTTTGACTTATTCTTACTGATGTAACAAACCAATACCATGATTCTCTAAAACATTTGAAATGGTCTTCATCTTCATGGGTGAGAACTCATTAGCCACCATTGATTATTTAGATCATTTAATAAATCCAAATAATCCTCCATTGTTGGATCTTCCCAAAAAATCTATAAATAAGCTTGAAAACCTTTATTTTCAAGAATATTGACTTATACTAATGAAGTTATATTCTATTCACAAGTAAATAAAAGTGAATCAAAGCATACAAAAACTCCTTTTACACCAAAATGTTGCCCATTCTCTATTGAATTTGAAGAGTGGGCAACCACATTTTTGAAGAGCAAATCAAGTTTACATCGTAATTGAAAAATCTTGCACATTTGAAGTATAAGTTTGTTTTTTTAATTTTTTTCTCTATCTTAGGTTGACTTTAGATTATATTAAGATTTCATTATTAGTTGATTTCTTAACATTTCTAAATTTAGTTCACACATTTTTGGCATGCCTAGTGGGACCTTCCCTCATCTTTTTCATCTTTTATTCATCATATTTGTATTTAGAAAACATCTTTCATATTAATTTTTATTATTTGTATTTACAATGAATTTAATCTTGTCTTTGTAAGTGCTGATATAAGCTACAGGGTGTTATCAGAGATTTTATAATTGGCTGAGTATGCGTACTATATAATAATGAATTCAAAAACATAAATAGAAAAATTTTACCCTATAACAATGAAATAATTTTTAACCCATTTTTAATCTCTATTTTCTCATTTTATTTACACCTTTGTGTTTCTATTCACCTTCTACTTATGTTTGTGTTTTTAGTTTTTTGTAATTCTTTGATACATGTAAAAAGAAAAATCAGTACACTTTTTAGTGAAATAATTGTGTCTATGAGTGAAATCATCATTCTTCGTAGTAAAATCATCCTATTTGTCCCTATGTGTTTTTTATTATGTGTTTATATGCTCAATAGTGAATTTGTTTTGCATCAGAAAAATCATCATTCTTAGCAGTGAAATTGTCTTTTTAGGTAGTAAAATCATCTTTTTGGGTAGTGAAATCATTTCTACAGGTTGCAAATTTGTCATTTTAACTAGAGAATTCATCTTTATGGATGAAAAATCATCATACAGGGAAATGAAATAATTTTATAAGCACAAAATTATTTATTTTGTGCTTTCTATATTATATCTTTTTCCTATGTTTGCTTTATTACAATTTTGCTTTTTCTATCTTTCTGTGTAACTACAAATTTTTCATAGAGAAGTGATTTTTGATTTGTTTTTATAGTTTTTATTTGATTTATTTTAGGTTTCCTTGCTCTAATACTAAGTAAACATTCTAACCATTTGATTGCAGAATATTTTTCAAAGATAATCAACAAAAAGGCTAAACAAAAACTAATTTAATTTTAATGCTTTCAATCTTATTTTCAATTTTTTTAATAATTACATCACATTTAATTTCAACATTCTATTTATAATTGTGGAAATTTTTTATGTTCTTCCCTTGACATCACATTGGTGATGATACTTAGGAATTAGAAATAATTTCATAATTTTTTGTGTTACACAAGTAGTGTCTGGAGATGTTCTTTCCTTAGCATCACATTGGTGATGATACTTGAAAATTAGAAATAGATACTTTTTATTTTATTTTTTGGGGGCTCTATTAACCATGAATTTCACCACCATGTAGTAGGATAAATCCTATTTACCTATGGGGTATATAAATTGAGATCTAATTATTTTAATAACCTATGAGATTATGTGTTTTAAGCACATTGTGATGTGAGGGTATTTTATGCTCCAATACCAAGGGTTTTAATAGCTAACTCAAAATATGATATCACCAATTGTCAACACACTGAGACTCTTATGACCATGTTGGACAAGACCCAATAGTGTGCATATAATTTATCTATTTATTCCATGGTTTTTCCCTCTATTTAATCTTATTTAAACCTTAAGCCTAGGATAACCTCTTTTTACATTAAACTTTGATACATTTATTAATGTTTAGCATCGATAAGCTACCTTACACACACCCTCAAAATTGGACTTAGTGGGCCATGTTAATAATATGATCTTCCATGGTTAGTGACTTGAAATATTCAACTATAATTGAGAGTACAAATGAGGTAGTGACATTGAAAGGCTCAATAGTTGTTCATGACCCCCATCCTAATTTTTCACATTTTATGTATAATTTCTTGACTATTTAGAATAAATTTTTTTTTGGTTGTTTTCTTGTGTTTTACACCTATCCTTATTTTTAAACAAAATCATATAGATAACAATCAAAATTTTAGTCACTTTAATATTTTTTTTTAGTTTTGAGTATTTTGTTAAGTCAAGTCTTTCCTTAGTAACACTACCCATTGTAAGAAGCATGATTATATGAAATAATAGCTTGATCATTTTAGTTACAAATCCAAATCCAAATAATCCATGTTATAACCTAGAGTTTTATCTAACTAATTTTGATTCAAACACATATTTGAATAAATGTTAATTCAATCATCTAAAAATTAAAATATGAGTTTGAATATGTATTCATCATCAAACATCAATCAATAAAATCCAAACATGAATAGTTATTTAGGTTTACAAACCAACCAATTCAACCCAAACATCATTTAATCAATTCCAAACTTGACTACTTATTCATGTTAACCCATAGAAATAAATCAAAAAATTTCTTTAGGGAAAACATTGAATCAATTCTTAGGTTATGATAATCAAAATTCTTTGAATTCTTTTCCAAGTTTTAAACCACCCATATATCAAATGCTACCAAGTACAAATAAAAATACATTCATAGATCCATATGGTTCTAACCTTAACATCAATTTAAACTAAAATTTTGGCTTACCTTCATCATTACTTTTGGATATATATGAACCAAAACACATTCACAAATCAAACCTTGATTCAATCAAATCCAAAAATGCTCCACTCAAATCAATCTTTCAACTCCTACACCCATCAAAACCAACCTTTTCACCTTCATAAAAATAAACCATTTGATTTTTAATCCAAATCATTCCAAATATTTAATTGAAATTTCTTCACAAATCCCTATACCTTCACAAATTCACAAAATCCAAATATTCTCACTTTTAACACAAATCCAATAGATCCATCCTTCCAAGATCAAGCTACTTCTCTAGTACAATTCATCACTAGTGAATCCCAAAATTTTACATAATAACATTAAATTATCACTAGTGACACTATGTTTCAAAATTATACAAGTTTCCTATCCACTTGTTATAGTTCCAATATCCCTCACTACACTAGCCAAGATTTGGTTGACGAAGAGTACATCATAATGAATATGCATCTATTCATGTTTGAAAATAATTATTTGAGGGTATGTCCAGATGTCTTTCCTAAGATCAATAAATCCATCTCATTTCCAAATCAAGATCATAATCTTCCATCCATTCTCAACCAAACAAATATTTTTAATCAAATACCCATTTTTGAAAAAGTTCCTATCTTGACCCAAACATCATTTAATCTACCCATCATTAAATCACCATATTCCTTTCATCCAAAACTTAAGATTATGCATTTCAATAAGTCTTTTCATCCTAAATCCATTATTTTTAAATGACTAATGAAAAATAAACTTGGTAATAAAGCAATTCAATAGGCCTTCTTTACGGCCACCTCTAAACCAAAATCAAATTTATTATCAAAATCTAACCTACAATTATTTTTGGAATTAAAATAAGGTTCATCATTAACATCAAGATACACCTTTGTCCCAACACTAGCTTCATCAATAGATAAGTTTGAAAATATCAACGATAATTTTATGGCTAAAGAGGAATCTTCATCTAACATCAATGCAAATTCTCTTAGTAACATCAAATCAATATGTGTCATTTCCAATTAATATCACACTACCTATACATGTCAACTGGAATTTGCATAAACAAAATTCATTAGACTCAGCTCATGATAACATATCAATATTAACATCTATAAAAATCCTTGAAAGAATCTAATTTGGAGAAATACTATTTCACCAAATAATTCTTAAAGCTCCAAAAAAAAATCAATAGACACCAATAGACAAAAAAATTAGATCCTTATTGCTTAATGACAGTGATATCAAAAATAATGAAAACATCAAGTTAATTAGAAGAGAAACAACATGGAACAATCTCTTGATTATAATCCAAGAAAGAATCCTAACTCATGTGTTGCATACTTATTATGCAAAACAAAAAATGACACTATAATGGATTAGATCATGATTTTAAGATCACGTTCGATGCACATCACAAAAATTTTGAAGATTATAGTTTTTATAAAGAATTAAGGATTGTCAATATGGATCTATCTTATTTTGAATTTTATAGTATTTGGTGGTTGGTCAGTAGTGGTTGGGTAAGAGATATTAGTTTTTGTACATATGGAGAGCTCATTAGTCCTTGGTCTTTGATAATATTTAATAACATTGCTTAAAACCCTTATATAGAAAGGCATCCTGATTCCATGATGATACAAAAAACTCTTAGAAGGTTTTTATAGTTCAACTTTACTATTAGGCATATTAACATGGGTCTATTTTATAATTGTGTTTTCCCATGAAAAACCAAAATTACCATAGAACTCTATCAAAGAAATTTATATCTAGATATATTTACTCAACAAGAATTTACCACTAGAGAATGATACTCTAGATGGTTTGCTAATAAATCTTTGTGGGCTTAACAATCCCATCCTAGTCAAGTACTATTCAAAGTAAATAAAAAAACTGAAATAGAGATTGAAAAGGAAAAAGAATCAGAATAATAGAAATTATCTAGAGTTGGCATGGGATAGAAAACTAAAAAATAAGAAATTTATGCATCTTGTGACCTTCCATTAGGTATAGATGTCAATAAATCCAAAAAAAATATAAAATCACAAAAAATAAAAAATAAACTAATTTGTTACTTACCAGTACTTTGACACTTGGGGGTAGCTTGCTTACACTTACATTGTCATCACTACATTACATTTGTGATTATTTAAATTTTATCTTGTATATTAGGCGTTATGTTTAGGTGATTATTTAGTTGTTAGTTCACATAATACATATATTTAAATTTGTATAATATCTTTTAAATTGTTTCACACCATCCTATTATCTCATGACAAACATTCTCAAAATTAGAATTACATTGGTTATTATCTCAGTTCTTACTGTGACCTGGGAATTTGACTCAAGAGAGGATGGTTAGTATTGTGTTAGTTCCAAAATGAAAACAAGATGAAACAAACACACTAATAGCATAACATCTCTAAGTCTAGACACTAGGGAGAGCTTAGTTAACAAAAATAAATGACAAACACAACTAAAAAGTAAGGAATCAAATACAAGAGTTCCTTCACCTTCCTTAGATGCTCCTAATGCCTTTGTAATGGTGGTTTACTCATCTTTTGCTTTAAGAGGTCTTATTTAATAGAGTGTGGCTACCTTCATCTCCTCTTGGCACCTTTGGCTTGTGGCTTGGCTTGGCTTGGCTTGGAATCAATTTGGCATTATAACACTAGTTTCATGAAGCTTTTTGGAACCAATCCTGCATTATAACTTTGCACTAATTAAGCTTAGAAATGATGTTGTGAGGCATCCTATTTATAGACTTTTGGATTTGATTAGAATCAAATTCAACCATCCATCTCAAGATTGAGATGTGTGGTTGAGGATTAATTCAATTTGCAATTAAAATTTGTAATTATCCTCATCATGGTATTGGAAGAAGGGGCAATTAAGAGGCATGAAGGGCATCATAGAAGGCATTGATGAGGCATGGAGGGCATGAATCCTAATATTTGTGGCATTTATGGCCTAGGGATGTCTTCCCAAGAAATGAGATCACTTGATGATGCATATATTCAATATTCATTTCCAAAACAAAGTATTCAACAAGTTTCCATGGAATTCTTGATTAGGCCTTAATTTGGGTTAATTAGCTCTTAAGCATGATTAAGCACATTATGCACAAAATACCCAAATTGATCATAATGCCTTGTTATTGGTCCTAAATTTGATTACATTTAAATTAGAAGTCCACATCAGATGTGTATTCCCATTTAAAATGTTGCCAACAACAAATAACATAGGCATGAGTCTTATGCAAAAGATTTGATAGAAAAGAGTAGTCTAGAGCACATAGGTGCAAATTTGGCATTTTGACTCGAAATGGACTGATCAAAGTTAGCTATCCCATAAATTTCATTACCCCATTTAGGGATACCCTAGCCAAAATTGACACTTGAATATGTCATTTTTACATGATTTTGCATGTTTTAGTGCTTTTAGGCCAAATTATGTGTTTTAGATGGAAACTAGCCAAAAGCCTGATTAGAGGTTATCGGTGGCCAATTTTAGGTGTCTACACTTATGAGCAGAGTACATATTTTTTTCTTAAATATTCTTACCAGACTTAGAAAACACTAGCCCACAACCTAGTCTAGAATCTTGTCCATGACAGAGTCTCTTCTTCCAGTTCCCTCTAAAGCAGAAAACATTAACATGCTACAAAAATAAATGTGGTAACATTACTCATCTATCTTGATCTTCACTGATAAACCCTTGCATCTTACTAGTTGCATGGGGCTAAGACTTGGGGGTAAAATATATTCCATATAATCTTACACCCTTATTCAAAACTTATGCAAAATCAAAATCAAAATTCAACATCTCTCACCCTTCATTTATTTTCAGTGTTGAGCCTTCACATCTCACTAGTTTTATAGGATTAGCATTGGGGAGAGATGTCCTTTACTCACCTATATGTAGTCTTTGGTGATAATCCCATGTGTCTACCTGGTCATATGAGATTACATGTAGGGGGTCATAAAATAAAGTATTAAAAATAAAACTAAAAGGTTTCAAAGGAAAATTACTTCATAGAGATTATTTACATGTCTATGCTGAAAAGGGTAACTTTATCCCATTTACCAATTATGTCAGGGCTAGTTCTCTCTAAACACATATAATAAAGTTAGAATTTTGTGAGTTTCAAAATATGTATATTTTATCCTTTGCTCATAAGGATTAGGTCACCATCCTTTTTTATGCAAAATTTTCATCTTTGCCATTTCATACTCCCTCTTTCATTATTTTGCTACAAATTAAAAGACATGTTATGTAAATATAATAATTGGGTCATCACCTACAAAATAATTTAATATCACATTCAAATTTTTTCATATATATATCCTTCATGTTACATCATTTTCCAAAATAAGCCCATGGATGTGTGAATCATTTTCTATACTTACCCTAGTTACTTTGGGGCATCACCTTTCAATAATCCCTTATATATTCCCATGTTTATCATTTTGTCAATTGTTACTCATTAATCCTATAACATGATAATTTCAAGGTTTATATTCCTATATGTGAACCTGTATTCTTTCTTATGATAACAAAAAATGTCTTTTATATTCCTTATTTCAAAAATCCCAAAATATAAAAAATAAATTAAAAAAAATGATCCAAAAACACTCCAAAAAAAATCAACTCAACACATCTACAATGTTAGTTGACTTCACCTTTGTTCACTCATTATAATGTGGGTCACTCACACATCCTTTTCATCCAAAACTCAAAATTCTTCATCAATCAACCACTTTTTCATCACTTCATGTATTGGGAAAACTACATCTGGACTGATATCCCCACATAGACTTTATCTAGGTTGGATTACATAGGTAATTCTTAGAGACATGGGGTCTCTAGGGTTAGCTCATCCACCATCTTCCCTATCATACATTTCTCCAAACATGGATTAGCTTATCCTTATGATTCTCCCTTGATTATTTAGTAACTAGCCTCGCTCTTGGCTACAATTTCCCAACCCTTGCTTAACTTATCTTTGTTTACAACTTTTATATTTAAACATTTTGTATGTTTTTCTTGTTGTATTATTATTTTTCTAGATCTAACCATTAAAATTGGTTATTTTTATCCATTTATTTATCCCCAACCATTAAGTTGGTTATTTTACTTCATTTTATCTTTAGCCATTTACATAGTTATTTCCTTTACTTTGTCCATTATGTTCATTTTTTATTGATTAGATTATTTATTTATTTATTTTTGTATCATTCTTGCTTAGTATTGTTACAATTTTCATTATGTGTATGTTAAAATCATTTAGATTACTATTGTTTTTACATCTTGTTTTAAACCATTATTTTCTATGTTTAAAAAGATTATTTTGTGATGTGCATAATAGTATAGTTATGGTTTTACTATATCATGACGTACTTTTATTTTACACAATTTATTATTTATTTTGTTCATATGCTTGAAACATTAACATTCATCATGATTATTCAATATCATGTGTGATAACATGTTTATGCTATATTAAAAATTAGGTTGCTCAAAGCTCAATAATGTTAGAAATCCAATTCAAAGAAAAAACCAAATGTAATACAATTATGTCACATTCTAATCCATTCATAAAACCAATCATACATCACATATAAAATAAATACATAATACATATGCTGAAAGAATTAAAAAATTCTAGCATAAATCAAAATGTAGAAAATATAACTATTGCTACAATATGTCTATACATTTGTCAATCATGTATACAGCATATATAAATCAATAAATAGTCCATCAATGTCCAATCCACATAGTAAAAAGTCTCATAATCATCATGAATATATATAAAATGTGTCTATATAGAAGATACATCTCAAAATATGTATACATCAATGAAATTAATCCATCATATATCCCCTATGTCTCATCCTATCTCTCTAACAGAGTGTCTAGTCTTGGTAATAGCTCCTCATGTCATGGTGAACCTCATGGAAGACCCATCATACATTGTACCTATACCACTAACCTCTCTAACTCAATAGGCTGAACTAATATAGTTGATGCCAAGCATCTCACAAAGTACTCTCTAAACAAGGTTGCTCTCTAAAGCTGTGGTACAACCTCCTTATATAAATTCTTGTAATATGTGGCCTAATTTATATCCCTCATCACTATATACAAAGTCACAATCTACCCTATCCAATAATAGTAACCTCACTTGTACTAGCTTAGTCCTTGCTATATTTATCTATTGTCTATAGTGTTGTGTCAATGTTGTATGGTCTAAAGTCTAGGTATCTACAACATGTGTAATCAATGTTGCAGCCATGCCATTTATATATATTCCATCTATAATCCCCTATAATATATCAACCTTCAACTATAATCATTTGATTTCAGCCATCTAGTCCCCTCTACCATCAACTACATCCTATAATCTAGACATCTCCTAGTGTAATCCATCAATCTCTCTATCACAAGTTCTAATCTCCTCTCGAAGTATGTCAAAAGAGAATGCTACTCTTTAGATATCAGAGTGCATGAAGAACTAGCCACATCCTCTCTACATGTATGGGTATCCTATGCTACTCTCATGATCACATCCTCCCCCTCTCTATCCCCCTCACTATCTACCTATATCAATGGAGTCTCCCTTCCAACCCTTTGCTTTGTATCTAGATCTATCACTATATACCCATCAATATCAACCCCTACCTTGCACAAAATCTTTACATCCTCCACCTTAGTAATATCCACATTGTGCAGTTGGTTAATCTTAATAACACATCCTTTACCTCATGCTCATACTCATCTTATATCTCTTGTAATATCCCTCCTAATTTAGGCTCCCAATCATGTGCCTTGTGGTTGCCTACTTAATCTATCCACCAATCTCTACCTCCATGTCTATGGTGGTGCATATGCAATAGTCAATTTAAGTGGTCTCTATCAAACCCACCAATCTACATAGCTATCAACAACTCCAACATCAATCACCTCTCTGGTCACTCCACCTAATATCCTATAACTATGTCTATTTATGGTCAGTTATGGTTGGATTAATGGCATGCCCCATTGTGCTCACTCTCACCAATCATGCAAATATATGTGGCCTAACTGGTATATGTTGTCTCACCCCAAACTATCTCATCACCCTATCTTGGTGATATCTTTCTATGATGGAATCATGTGTCTTGATAATCTAACATGGGGTCATCATAAAATCCATATGTAGGTCATTCATGTGACCACTAAAATATAATATATCTATAAGGTCTCAAAGTGATCTGATCATCACCTAACTGATCAATAGCCCTCATGTAAAACTCTAGATCACCTAAATGTGGTTTGCATGTGCCACCCATATGCCAATGGATCATCATTAGACCATGTATTCATATGTCCAAATGGCCTCTCTATAAAAATGTGCTCCCAACACCACACTTATAATAATGTTGAAGGACCAATCCCTCCATGATCTGAATAAACCGCATGATGTAAATTCTGGTACAAATGTGCTAAAATGCATGGACCCCATGCAAATATCTCAGCCATATCCATCATATCTCCAATCACATATAGAAGACCAATCAGACATAACCTCCCACTCTTGTCAAGTAGCATAATGCCACTAACAACATCCATGAGTACAATAGTCAAATAATCCATTTCCAATCTAGTATAATAATCTACATCTACACTGCCTCTAACAATAGGAATCAACCCATCACCAAAAATCATAAACAATGTGATATTTTATGGACCCTACCCCAAGTATACTCATCTCCCTCATATTGAAATACCCAAACTATGATACACATCCTCCAATGTGACAATCATCTCCCCTATCAATTGTAGAGAGGATTACATAACACGATTTATCAAACATTAGTCTAATAAATCAAAGGAAGAATGAATAAGAAAAAATTGAAATAAGGCTATCTATTCATGTGGGAGTTATAAAGGATAGCAAGAAACAAATCAAAAAAAGCAACATCATATTACCTTCCCAAATGGATTCACCATACCAATGTGGTTCAAAAACATGTTCTCCCTTGATCAAGATCTCTTGTCTTCAACAACAATGGTGGCCAACTCCTCCAATATCTCAAGAACTCTTTGTAAATCTTAGGCTCATGATTTGGAATCACTAAACTAGGCTATCAATGAAGCTTGAAACTAAAATCAATGGTCAAATGCAAAGGATTTTGGAGATAATTCAACATAATAACTTTGCATAAATCAAGCTTAAAAATGATGTTCATAGCCTCTCTATTTATAGATTTTTGAGATTGATCAGAATCAACCTAAACCATCCATTTGAATATTGAGATGTGTGGCTAAGGATTAATTCAATTATGTAATTAAAATTCATAAATAGGCTCATTAATATTTTAGATAGAGGAGCATTTAAGAGTCATGGAGGGTCATTATGAGGCATGGGAGACCCATAATCCTAATATTTATGACATTTATGGCCTAGGGATGTCTTCCCAAGAAATGATGTCATTAGGTGATGTAGTTAATAGAAATCAATTTCCAAAAAATAAATATTTAACAAATCTCATGTACAATCTTCTGAAGATCTTGATTTGGATCAATTAGTCTTAAATAAGGTAATCAAAATTTGTGCAATTTATTTGGAAATTGGCCCTAAATAAATCAAAATGTTTAGAAAGTCAAATTAATGGGTCATAATTTGACTCAAGAAGAATTGGAAGGTGATGTTAGATGTGTTGGATCCACCATCTCATTTAGGATGATGTCAACACTAAATAATAAGGGCACATGTCTTATGCAAGAGATTTGATAGAAAAGAGCAATCTAGGGCACCTAGGTGCAAAATTAGCATTTTGACTCAAAATGATTTGATCAAAGTTAGCTGCTTCATAAATTGTATTGCCTTAACCTAAATTAGTACTTTTAAATGACAAGTTCAAACCATTTAGGGTGTTTTATGGATTTTGACCTAAAATGTGCATTTGAGATCAATTTTAGTAAGATTAAAAATTTCAATACAAATGCTGTTAGGAATTGGATGTCTACATTTTGCCCTTGTTTGAGAAGGTGTAGCAAGACATTCAGGTGAAGCAACATCTTTTAAAAGAAAAGAGTTATCAAAAATAAATTGGAAATGACCCATGATTCTCCCTCGAGAAGACATACTAGGATGAAAGAGAAGGATGGACTCTCAAAAAGAGAGAAAAATTGAGAGATTAACCCATGGAATAGATCACATATATATGAGCTAATGCTTAAACACATGGTTACCATCAATGATCAAAATATAAATATAGGTATAATAGGCCCTATAAGTGGGGGAATATGAAAGATACAATCCATAAATGTAAGGGACACACTTTAAATGTACCCAATTTGAGAGTATAATCTACATGCTTGTGACATTGATCAATCATGAGACAAGTTGCACACTAAATATTGCCATCATGGGCATTAGTGTAGAGAGATTGGAATTAGAGGAAAATAGAGAATGTTCTACTTCAATAAGGGAATCACCACTAGAATGAGGTATCCAAAGAGAAGATAATAAGAGGTGCTCTAGTAGAGAAAATATGATCATGATAAATAGTTTTACCCCAGCAGGGCTAATTTTGATCATTGATAAATAATAAATAATGGTTTTCCCCTATCGAGTTGACTTGATTTTGATATTGTTCAGATGTTTTACCCCAACATGGGAAAATGGCAAGTAAAATAGTTCAAGGATATAACCCAAAAGATAGGTTAAAGTGAGCGGGCACAAACATACATATAATGATCTAATGGATTAGAAAGACATATAAAACAAATATATGAGAATGCATAAAGTGATGATAGAGATGAAAATAATAATGAAATATAATTGATCTAACCTCAATAGAAATTCAGCATTGCCTACATAGTTCTATAGACTCATGTTCTAACATGAACTTTAGTCCAATGTAGTTCACCCAAGTTTGGGAGAGAATATAATGAGGAATGGTGAAAAATGAGCAAGAATTAATTAGAATCATGATGTATGTAAAGTTTATCAACTCTAAGCATAGAGTCGAGTGATAAAATACATGTTACCCAGATGCCTAATTCCATATCATGACCCTAGATTATGCAAAGTGTTCTTGAGAATTGTTCATCGAAGTTGTGTTGACATTAAGACTTTGTGACCTAAGCACAAATTTTTTTCTATAGCAAAAGAAATTAGGCATCATAAATATGAATAACTTATAATGACATAATACTCCAATTGTGATGAGCCAGTTCAAATGTGAATACCTATAACTAAGGATAATGGTAAAACAATGATCAAAACTAGAGTTACAACTATTTACATTTAAACAAAAAAGTAAAAACAAAGAAAAAGATAAACATAAATGAACCTAACTTGAAATTAAGATATGATCAATAAAAACTTAATTAGGAACAAAAATGTTTAAAAATAAAAAGTAAGAACATCTTAATGACATGAGACCAAGATATAAATAATCAAGATTCATGTGGACCATTAATACATTCTTGAACATAAAAGAAAAAAACAAAATCAAACAAAAAAACAAGACACCAGCAACAATTAAATAAACAAAAAGTTCCAAGAAAAACTTAATAACATAAGATCAAGATCTAAATAATCAAGACCCATATGAATCATCAAGATGTTCTAAAACACAAAAGAGATAAGCAAAAACATACATGGAAACATAAGACCTAGATGAGACACAAAGTAATAAAAAGATAAAAGGAGAAGAAATAAAAAGAGAGATTCCAAAGCACAACAAAACAACAAGAAAACAAAAATAAACACACACAAACAACAAAGAAAAACAATTTAGTATGGTTTATAGATATATTTTCATGCTCATGCAATAGAGGCATTATTTTTTACCACAACATAACAAAGAAAAATGACACAATAATTGTTTCCTAATTAAAGAGGAATAGTGATAGAAGAAATGGGGAAAGAGAAGTAAAGGAAGGGGTTACCTGAGCTAACTCAAAATGTAAAAGACAAGTGGATTCTACCTACATAATTCCATAGATGAATGTTCCAACATAAACTTTAGGCCAAATGTAGTTCTCCCAGGAAACAAGATAGAAGAAAAATGATGATCAAACTAGTATGATTGATGTTATAAAAGAAATGGAAGATATGAAAAACAAATAAGAATGGTATTGTAAACAACAAGTTGATGAGATGAGAAACAATGATCTTGCAAAATGGAAAGTGCATGGGACAAGATGAATTGGTGTTTTTTGGCTTACAAAATGGAAAGAGCGTAGCATGGTGGGATGGGAATACACAAATATACAAAAGCATGAGACAATATTTTTATTCTTTTTTGGATCATGTTATGATTTTTTTGGTATTTTTAAATTATTTTAAATGTTTTTTGGATAAAATATGCACAAGGTAGGACCATCTAGTCAAGGAGATGCACATCTGAGAGTAGAGGTTCTAATAAAATAGCTAAACTAGCTACAATGGCCCATGCTTGAAAATAAATAAGAGTGAGGATCATGATAAGACAATAATTGCCTACAAAGAACAACAAATGTAATTTATAATAGTGTGTAACATGAAGTAATTATGAATAAGTATCTGCATTCACCTATCTGTAATAGTGTAGCAAAGGTCTAAAACTGAAAAGATGCTCTTATTCACTTTCTTGTTAAAGAAGCTATAAAATATTGTTCTAGATAAATTGATTTATAGAAATAGTCTTGAGGATGTTCATAATGTTCTTGAGACATAATTAGGATCATAATTAGTCAAGGAATAAAAAGTGTTTTAATCTTACAACATGCCCAAGACATAATAAAGAAAATGGTTCTCTTTAGAGCAGGGTCTAAAGAATAGGGTCCAACACATGGACAGTCCATAGAGGGATAAATAATATGGTTATTAAAGAGAATGGTCTAGGATAAAATAAAATGTGTTCATAGTTCCAATGATTCAAAGCCTTCACTATCTAGAGTTGTGAAGAGTGGCCAAGGTAGTATAAAATGCATTTAAGGTATGATAAAATGATGGGATAAAATTACTTCAACACAAGTTGCCTCCAAGTCAGGGGTCTTGTATATAATGGTTTAAATCTATTCATGCATAGAAAATCTTAAGGTGTATGATGTTTATGGGCTCTAAAAGTTCTTTACCATTAGGTTTAGCCAATTGATATGCCCCTGATCCATAGTTCATCATGATAATATAGGGTCCCAACCAATTAGGTTGAAACTTACCTTTCTTTTTGCATTCATCATTCATGTTCTTTTGGTTATATTTCAAAAAAAAGTCACCAATCTCAAATTCTCAAGGGAGAATGAACTTATTGTAGCTTCTCCATAATCTATTTTGATAGGCTTGCAAGTTTTCTAGGGCAGCCAAATGCTTACCATCAAGAAGTTCTAGTTCTTGTAGTCACGAGGCTCTATAGTCATCATCATCTTCAATGTGTTCTAGTGATATTTTTAATGATGGTATCTCAATCTTGATTGGGATAATATATTCAATGAAAAAATAAGGGATTATGGAGTGGCTCCATTTAGGGTTCGATGATTGGTTCTATAAGCCCAAAATGTAAGAAAGAGTTGTAAGTGCCAATTATGGCCAACGTCATTGACAATCTTATTTAAGATGGATAAAATGGTTTTATTTGATGCCTCAACTTGTTCATTGCCTTGAATGTTATATGGAGTTGATTTATTATGCTTGATCTTGAATTTCACACAAAGAGACTTCACATCTTGGTTCACAAAGGATCTACCATTATTAGATATAATATGAGATGGGATGTCATATCGATAGATGATATTATAATGAATGAATTTGGCTATCTATTTATTGGTAACATAAGTGAGAGAGATAGTCTCAATCCACTTTTTGAAACACTCAATTGTAGTTAAAATGTGTATATGGCCATCTAAAGATATTGGGTTAATTTTCTTGATGAGATCAAGGCCCCATATTGAGAATAGACATGGTGTTGTGATTGGTTATAGTGGTAAATAAGGTCCATGAATAAATTTGTCATGTTAATGACAAGGAACACACTTCTTTACATAGTTTCAAGAATCAGTCTCCATTTTGGGCCAATAATAGCCTATTCTAAGGATCTTCTTTGCTAGGATTACACCATTGGTATGGACCCCACACATTCCTTCATGAACCTTCTTTAGTGTCAGCTTGGATTCTCCCAAAGATAAACACTGAAGAAGCATTCCATCATAGCCTTTATGATAAAGCATGTTTCCAAGGAGAGTATAATGTGTTAAGCGATGAGGGAATAGTTTTTATTGGTTGTTGGAAAGGTCGATGGGGAAGACATGACTATGGAAATAGTTATAAAAATATTGAGGTGAGGGATTAGGAAAAACAATGGCACATGACCTCTCTGAATCTATTATAATATACACAGTTGAAGAAGATTTTCAATCAAGAACTGATACTGTTTAGCACTATCATCCATTTGAATCATGGAAACAATTGTTACCATTACATCAATGGATCTATTGTTGACTCTCAAAACTTGTTCAAACTATAGAGATTTAAAATGTGTTTTGAGGTTATCGACAATCTACTTGTAAGGAACAAGCTTGTCATCTTTGTTTGATACTAATTAGTGGTTTGATTGATGATTAATTATGAATCTCCATAGACCTTTAAGCTTTAAATATCCCATTGTATAGCAAAGTGGAGCCCTATAACCAAGGCCTCATACTTTGCCATATTGTTTGTACAATCAAATTGTATATGGAATGCTTTGGGAATCAAATCCCCTTATGGTGTGATAAAAAATATGTCAACTCTAGATCTATAGGATATGAAGGATTCATTAAAATAAAGTGTCCACTATTTAGGTTCCTATGGTGCTTGTTCTATCATCATGATAAAGTCATTTGGAAGGTTAAACTTGAGAGGTTGAGTATCTTCAATAGGAGATTCTACAAGTTGGTCAACAATTACTTGCCCTTTGATTTCCTTTTGATTCTGGTACTCAATATAAAACTCACTTAGGAGCATAACCCATTTATCCATGTGTGCTTGAAGAGCTACTTTAGATAAGAGGAACTTGAGAGGATCCACCTTGGTGATAATAACAATTTTGTTATTTATCATATAATGTCATAATTTCTGAGTGGTAAACACCATAGCTAAACATGCCTTCTCAATAGGCATATAATTATGTTCATAAGCCACCAAGGTGTGGCTAAAATAATAAATAGCATGTTCCTTACCATGATCATCATGTTGGGCCAAAAGTGCCTTTAGTGCATATTATGTGGCTGATATATAAAGAAGCAATGGCTTTCCTTATGTTGGTGGTCTTAAGACTAGTGGATTGGCCAAGTATGTATTAAGCTTTGCAAATGCTACCTAAAAATATTCATCCCATTGAAATGTTACCCCTTTCTTCAAAATATGAGTAAATGGTTGGCACTTATCTTCTAATTGAGAAATGAACTTGCGTATAGACTGGATCTTTCTTTGTAGGCTTCATAACTATTTAAGATTGTTTGCTGGAGGCATTTACATAATAGTGTTGACTTTTGTAGAGTCAAATTCAATCCCTCATTGTGAATCCTAGTAATTTCCTTTATGTGACTCAGAAGATACATTTATTAGGGTTCAAGTAGACTTTATATTCACAAAGCCTCTCAAAGATTCTTTGTATAATATCAAGATGTCTAGCTCTTATTCATAAATTTTATTAGTATATCATCAACATAGTCCTCTAAAATGTCATGCATCATGTCATGGAAGATTATAGTCATTGCACATTGAAATATTGCTCTAGCATTCTTCTAGCCAAATGGCATGACTTGGTAACAGAATGTCCACCATAGAGTGGTGAATGCAGTCTTGTATTGGTCTTCAAGAACTATCTTGATCTGATTATAACTAGAAAATCCATCCATTAAGGACAACATCTCATACTAGTAGTTGAGTCAATGATCATGTCGATGTTGGGTAGAGGAAAATCATCTTTGGGTCACACTTTTTTGATATCTTAGAAATTAATACAAATACTATACCCAGGGTCTTTTTACTTATTAGAACTATGTTGGAAACCCATTTAGAGTAATCCAGTGGTCTAATAAAATTGGATCCTAACAAATTTTTTAGTTTAGCCTTAACTAATATTACGATGCGTAAATTCATCTTTCTCATTTTCTTCTTAACTGGTTTGGCATCGAGATGGACAACAAGGTGGTGCATAACCAAATCAAGGTCCAAGCCTGGCATGCCAAAATATGCCCATGAAAAAATGTCTATATAATCCTTAAGAATGGATATAATATGCTCACATTCTACTTCAATAAGGGAAGATCAAAGATAAACAATTTTGGGATCCTCATAAGTTCCCAAGTTTAATTCTATTATGTTTTCCACAAGAAGTGTGGATCCCTCTTCTAGAATTATGGGTAAGATATGATCATGATCATTTTCTTCTACCACATCTTCTTGTTATTCCTCCCAAATATCTGGATAGTATGAAGAATCAGAATCTACCATCTTAGGTAAAGTCCAAGTAGCAAAAACCTCTAGAAACTCAAGAGCGAGATGATCAAACATTTGATGTTGTTCTAAAAAAATGCTTTTATTGGGTATGGAACTTGGTCTAGAAGGACCTTTTGTGTCCTAAGGGGATGAACAAACTTTTCTACCTAGAAGCATCTAAAATAAGTTTTCACTCAAAGGGTTGTCTTTTTATTTACTTTTTCCTTGATTGATGATTGCCTCAAAGAGGTTTTCACCTAAATATCTCAATGTTTGTTCTTTATTATGACCAAGAAAGTTTTCCTGCTCTCTAAAGTAGGTAGAAGGACCCAATGAAAAATCAAAGTCCTGTTTGTGATCACCAATGGGAAATCCATCTCTTAGGCCCATGTATTCCACAATTGATTATTTATTTTAAAACTCATCAAGTAGTATGACTAAATTTTGTTGACCCCAATCTATGAGTTCAAGATGGCAAAGGCATACAAAACAGTGAGGGTTTATTTCAAGATGGGAAGCTCCAATGGTAAAGATATAATGTCCTACTTCAGGAAGGGAAGCACCACTAAGATAGGATGCTCCAATGGGGTGTTATGGTTAATATGATATTTGAATCAAATAAATCTAAGTCAATAAGCTCATAAAAAAAACTATAATGGGACACTGTGTCACTGCTAGGAGTCTCATTGCTAGTATCTTTGAAAGAGTCGCTATCAAAAGTCATGAGGTCATCCTCTCATGGTTTAAATCTGAGATGATGATTTCAATTAACAACTCTAGCTGATAAGGGCTCCAAGAGTCCTTACACTCATGAGCCAAGGCCTTTCCTTAAATAGTCAAGATGATCCATTATTCGATTAGGGATAGGATACTTCAGATTCTAAAAGAAATTAATAAGGCCTTCAAAATATAACCAACCTCCCTTGGTAAAAGCCTCTCAATATTTCTTTGGGGTGATTGTAGGTATAACAACCACACGTGGCTTGTGTTATTTCATCTTTGGTTTCAAAATCTTGTTAGGTCCATTAGGAGTTTTAGATGGTTTAGGCTTTCCAAATTGCTTAGGAGATTTAGGAAATTTTGTAATATGGAGGACACCCTTAAGATAATATGTGAAAATACCCACATCTTTAATAATAGCTTATTTTACAAGAGTTGTAGGAAATAGATCGACTGAAGTGTAAGGTAGATCACCAAGGTTGATATAATTAGATAGAGATGGATGGGAAATGATGGCTTTGTTCTTATTTGCAATGAAATTAGAACCTAAGAAATAGCTATAACTATGAAACTTAGCTTCAATATGTTTACAATATTGATATGACTATTGATCAGTAGGAATAGTAACCTCAATCCCATCATGGGGAAACATAAGGCACTGGTGAATAGTAGATGGGACTACTTGTACTTCATGGATCTAGGGATGACCTGAAAGTATGTTATAAGGAAGATTAATATCCATAATATGTAATAATGTGTGATGAGAAATGGATCCAATTGTGATTGGCAACCAAATTGTACCTGAAAACTCCCTCTCAGCATTGTTGTAAGACTTGATTATAATAGTTTCTGGCTAAATGTCCTTATCCATGTAGCCAAATCATCATACCTATTTAAGAGATATAATGTTCAACCCTAAACCATTATCTATAATATTGATCTTATGATCCATAATGATTATCGCAATGTATAGTGGGTTATTGTGGTTTGGGTTAAGGATTGACATGTCATTTTGGTCAAATGTGATTTGCCAAAATGAAGATAAATGTCTAACTAGGTTTTGGAACTCATCAAGGTTAATATCATTAGGCACAATAGATTCCTTCAAAAGGTTATTAATAATAATTCTATGGACATCAAATGTCCATAAGAGTTCTAATATGGAAATTTGTATAGGGGTTTTATTTAATTGGTCCACTAAACTATAAGGCTTCTCGATTATGGATTGAGCTAGTTTAGTCTTTGTTGGCACATTATTTAGCTTTGGAACCATCAACACAATATTCTCTTTGGGTTTCATGGAAGAATTATGCAAAGGGCCCTGGATGGTAACTCATGGGCATCTAGTTATGACTAAACAACCTAGAAGTGGCAAGGAGTCATTATAATTAGAAGAGGAAGGCAAAGGGCTTTGGATGATGACTCATATGTGTCTAGTTGTATTTCTATAGTTTTGAGTCAATGAAGAGCCTTTATAATTATAAGAAGGGTGTTGCTATTTAGAACTAGTAACCCATGCAAATAGAGTCGTAACATGATTATGTGAACTAAACATAGTATTACTAGGGGAGAGGGTGTTGACCCTATAATTATGGGTCTTGTGCTAAAAGGTACACAAGATTGTCCACATGGTTTTATAGTAATAGTGGTAACATGGGTAGTAGAAATGTGGCCCATAGTATTTTTATATTTGTAAGGCATGTTTTTATAATCCACATTGTTAGTATGGGCATTATGATCCTAATTATGCTCATTACGATTCTAACCCTAATGTTGGTTTTGATTCTACCTCTGTCCTTGATTCTGACCTTGGTTTTGATTATTTCTTGGTGGTCATGGATTATGTTAAGGAAAGGGGTCTTTATATATTCTCATATCCTAATTCATGTCTTGATTAGAGGCCAACTTAATTTCTAGTTCACCACTTTCAATAAAGTCCTCAATAATGTGTCATAATTAGATGTAATGATACACATTGTGACCAACAACACAATGGAAGTTGCACCATTTTTTCTCCTTGTACTAATCTAGTTTTGGTTGATCTTGAGGAAATGGCCTTAATACTAGCCATACAATCAAATTAGACATAATGAGCTTTGGTAACACTATTTCAACCAATTCTCCTAACTTACTAAAGAACCTAAAATTATTATGAAATGTCCTTCATGGAGGTTATCTCTGCAAAGTATGTGGTGGATTTGGGAGTGTTAATTTCACATTTAGGGGAGGTTTATCCTGCACCATTTGTACGTGCCTTATTTTAGTCATCCCATTTCCAACCATGTTATTATTTTAGTTAAAGGTCTTAGGCTTGCCCTATGCAACCGTTTGAACCAGTGATTTAATCTGATTAGATGCATGACCCTATATGAAAATCTTAACAAGGCCTTTAACAAGAAGAGCCTTCTCAATATACACTCCTTTTTCAATAATTTATTCAAATGAGTTAGTGAAAGATAACCGTAGATTATGCACAAATTTAGGATGCAAGTTTTGTGCAAATATATCAGCCAACTATTTGTCTATCAAGTTATGTTGAAAGCGGCCTACCAATGCTCTCCACCTTTGCAGATATGCAACAAAACTTTCACCATCACATTTTTTAGCTTTGCACAAGTAAACAATGGTCAATTCATGTTCTATGTTATATGATAAATGATTAATGAATTTTTTTGATAAGTCATTCCAATCTACAATTGATCCCTTGGGTAATTTAAGTAGTCAATCTAAAGCCTATCCCATTAAACTTCATGGAAATAGTCAAAGTAAGTACTCGCTACTATAAGCAACCTCTTGACATAAGATAAAGAATGCTTGTATGTGTTCACATGGATATCCCTTTCCTTTATATTTGTCAAATTTGGGTGCCTCAAAATGAGGTGAAAAGGGGTTTTAGAGAATAGATAAATCAAATGGATATGGGCATATCTGATTGAATTTGTACTTTTTAACTCTATTATTCATCTCCAATCTCTAAAAAATTTCCTTAATAGAATTACACTCTTGCATGTTTGGTGCATTTGTGGATTGGATAAGATGTTTTTGGGGTGGTATGTACCCCTGGTTTCATTGCTATTGGGGTGGAATGTGCCCCTAGTTTTGTATGGATCTATAGGTAATGTATACCTTTTGATTTGTTCTTTGGTTCTGATTTGCTCCTGAAGTCAAGAAAATAGGTCTTTGATTCTTGGGTTGTAAAACATTCCTTGAATTCTATTATTTAGTACCTTGTTGATTTAGGATAGCTCTATGTTTATTTACCAATCTTTGCATTGGTTGGAATGAACTAGCCAAATTGTCTTGGCTAATTTCCTCAATTTGAATTGAGTGTTTGGGTTTTTTATTTTGTAAAGTAATAAGAGGTTATTGATGATTAAATAATGTATGCTCCATGTTAAATGGAACATTTTGTAAGATCTTTTGTGAATTTAATTGTTCGTTTAGGTTATCTTGATCCACTATGGTTATATTTTCATCAAATGTTTGTTACATACCTTTGACCACATTTCCCTATTCTTTCAAAGCATCATTGTGAATTTAAGTGGCAAATAATGAGTCAGTTAAGTCTACAACAAGTTGATCTACATATCATTGACTTATTACCTTGATCTTGGCTATAAGATCCAGATTTGTGGGATTTGACTCTATTTGTATTTTTTTTCCTTTGTTAGAAGAAGAATGTATGTCTATTTGTGCAAAAGCTTGCTCTTGCCATCATTTTTCTCCTTCTATTACTAAGGTATGCAATTATTCTATAGGAAAGTATGAGGGTAGTCTAGCACCTAATGCTATCAACCTAAGAAGTTCTTTATCTTGATCTCCTTAGGGTTGATATTCATTTTAATCATATTTGGATCCTAATATTGTGGGGATGTCATAAAAAATAATGGGGTTATCTTGACCATCATAAAATTACTCATCCTCATATCTAAGGCCATAAGAGGCCCCACTATGAGTGAACTTTTGAGTCATGTCTAAAAAGAGTTGTTCTCTACACTTGACTAGATTTGGATTAGTGTTTTGTAAATGTTCAAACAAAATATGCCTTGGTTCTTTTCAAAAAAATAACTAAGGTACCAAAGAGACTATAAAGGAGGGTGGCTTGGAATCACACACAATTAAAATATTTGGTTCATGAATTTACTCAACTTTTGGTGAAGCTAAAATCATATAGATTAAAAGTATGTAAGGTAACTCAAAGATCCAAGGTGAAAACTAGTACACCAAAGCCTAGATCTTTGTGATATGCCTATACCATAAATTCTAGTTTCAAATTTATCAAGTTGACCCTATAAAATTAGAGGAAATCTCTCTATATTATGAAGAATACAAAATGAAATAAGTAACTCAAGATGTCAAAATATGCACGAATCACTAAGTACAAAGATAGGGCCAAATGGGCAACACAATGTCACCACCAATGGTTCTAGTGGGATAAATATGTTCTAGGAATCAAAGTGTGAGTGATACACAAGATGAATTGAGTCCACCAAGATGATAATGGGATTTTGAGTCTAATAAATGACCCTCAATCTAAATGGAAAATTGAACCCAAGTTAGAACAAGTTTAGTGTACAAATGGTGAACCCAATTTAACACACCAACCCTTAAAAATTAGAAAGGTTTAATTTTGAATGTGAATTATAAATGAGGGACTTTTAAAAAATTGGGTAAAATTTCTAGACTTAATTGGGCAGCATGACTATGCCAAAGTGGATGACATGACACAAAATCTTTTGATAATAATTTTTAATAAAGAAAAGATAAAATTTTCAATTGGACAACGTAATGCCTCCCTTGATAAAAAAATGAGGAAAATATGCTTTGGTTAATTAAGTTGAGTTAATAAGTAGTTGTAGACACAAATCAATACCAAGTAAGCTAATGACAAAAAACAATCATCTTAAGTCTAACTAAACAAGGTATGGTAAAGTGGGGTCAACTAAAACTAGCAAATTTTTGAACATTTTTAGGGGAATCAATTACATAATGACTTTCACATCACAATGCAAAACAAAAGCACATAATTGGGTAGCCATGACACTTGGATTGTTTCAAAAAGGTCTTGCCCTTTTTAGAAACACTACATCTATTGCTTTCTCAGTGTAGTATGATGTCCAAAGTGCAAATATGTCTCGTATGCAACTCCACCACTAGAAGGTGGTTTAACCACTCAAACCTTTGATCCTAGTGGGAGTGGTTGAAGTTAGTGTCGGGAAGTGAAACTCTAGGTCAAATCTTCCCTAAATAACTCATGGGAGGTAATTAAGTCACCCTTGTAAGCCAAGATGCAATGAAATAAAAGACATAAGAGAAAAAATTTAGGGTCATTTTCAAGATCACCCAAACTATTACAAGTTTTGGGAGAGTGCTTTAGATGACATTATTTCTAAGCCTTGGACTAGTATTCTTACAATAAGGATGGGCAATTTTGATTCCAAGGGTTCCCTAAAGGGGACAAGTGGAAGATAATACACATGACATCCCTCTCTTTGCCAAATAAAAACTAGTTGAAATAACTATTGAATGCAAAAAATTGGAAAGATGAGTTCATTTTTAAGCACCAATTTGAAATATTGAGTGGTGTTATTTTGAACCCTTGGTCTTAAGTTGTAACTTTGAAAGTATAACTATCAAACATTCATCTTAAGCACCTAAATGTTTTATTAAGTACTAAAACAAAGTTCCTAGTTTATTTTAAAAGCATGCAAAAAGTGGTCTAAAATATGGTTTATCAAATTCCCAAGCTTGATCTTGCAATAAAATGGAAAGAACAAATTTGAAATTTGAGGTCTTTGTTACAAAATTGAAATTAACCAATCAATATCATTGTTTTTTATAAAATTGCCACTATTAGATAGAAAAAACACAAAAAATGCAATATCACTATTTCAAATGAAATCACTGGACTAGATGATGATATCACTATTTTTGGGTGATACAATATCACTATTTACTTAAATAAAACACATAAAATACAAAATCATATTTTGAATTATGAAATCATAATTATGCAAAATTGCTACTCAAAATGATGAAATTTCTACCCAAAAGAGTGATATCGCTACCCAAAATAATGATATCATTTCTTAGAAAGATGATATCACTGCTCTAGATGATAATATCACTACTTAAGTCCATGAAATTTCTATTTACCTAATATATATTTTGTTTACACAAAATCATAATTGCATAACAATGATATCGTTCTAGAGAGCAAAATCAAGGTTTTCAAAAACAAAAATGTGATTATAAAAAAACATAATTTAAGCTAAATTTTCACTTTTTTGGGCCTCTAACTCCAATATCCTACATGGAAAATATTAGTGAGTTGCTTGTAGAGGATTTGTGAACAAATTTATGGGTTATGTTCCCACCAAGCGTGCCAAAATGTAGAGAGGATTACATAACATGATTCATCAAACATTAGTCCAATAAATCAAATGAAGAATCTATAAGAACAAACCAAATTAAGCCTATATATTCATGTGGGAATTACAAAGGATAAAAAGAAAAAAACAAAAGAAATCAACATCATATTACCTTCCCAAATAGATTCACCATACCAATGTGGTTCAAAATCATGTTCTCCCTCGATCAAGAGCTCTTGTATTCAATAGCAATGGTGGCCAACTCCTCCAATATCTCAAGTACTCCTTGTAAAACCTAGGCTCATGATTTAGAATCACTAAAATAGCCTATAAATCAATCTTACAATTAAAATAAATGGTAAAATGTAAAGGATTGTGGAGACAATTCAACATAATAACTTTGCATAAATCAAGCTTAAAAATGATGTTCATAGCCTCTCTATTTATAGATTTTTGAGATTGATCAGAATCAACCTAAACCATCCATCTCAAGATTGAGATGTGTATCTAACGATTAATTCAATTATGTAATTAAAATCCATAAATAGGCTCATCAATATTTGGGATAGAGGAGTATTTAAGAGGCATAGAGGGTCATTATGAGGCATGGAAGACCCATAATCTTGATATTTGTCGCATTTATGTCCTAGGGATGTATTCTAAATAAATGATGTAATTAGGTGATGTAATTAATATAAATCAATTTATAAAAAATAAATATTCAATAACTCTCATGGAAAATCCACTCAAGGTCTTAATTTAGATCAATTAGCCTTAAACAAAGTTAATCAACATTTGTGTAATTTATTTGGAAATTGACCCTTAATTAATCAAAATGATCAAAAAGTCATATTATTGGGTTATAATTTGACTCAACAAGAATTGGAAGGTGATTTTATATGCGTTGGATCCACCATCCCATTTAGGATGATGTCAACACCAAATAACAAGGGCACATGTCTTGTGCAAGAGATTTGACAGAAAAGAGCAATTCAGGGCACCTAGGTGCAACATTGGAATTTTAACTCAAAATGATTTGATCAAAGTTAGCTGCTTCATAAATTGCATTACCCTATTTAGGGATACTTTTAACTAAATCGACACTTGTAAATGATAAGTTTGAACCATTTAGGGTGTTTTATGGATTTTGACCTAAAATGTGCATTTGAGTGCAATTCGAGTAAGATTGATAATTTAAATACAAATGGTGTTAGGAATTGGATGTATACATTAGTAAGTGAAATGTACTTGTCTCACTATGCCATCTCTCTACAAGTTTCTTTACAAGTGCTCTATTTGCTTGAATCTCTAGAATTTATGAAAATAAGATAATCCACTCACCTCTAGCACACCAAACTCATACTTTGTAATGTTCACCATCCAAACCATCACTCAAGGTCTCTGCTCCTAAGTCACAAACATTGTTAATACCTCATACAAATCACATATGTTAGCTTCTAATTAATTTTACTCAGCATTAGATTCAAACCATGACTATGTTACAAAAATTCAAAAAAATAACAATAATAAAAATAAAGCAAACATTTTCAATCCATCCATTCATATACCATTTTCATACTAATTATCCTTCACTAAAAATCTTCTTGCCTTATATAAAACATAATTTTACTTATACATTTAACATTTTTGCTTCCACATCTAGCATTTTTGTTATCAATTCCATTGATCTTGCCTTTGATTGACCATTTTCTTCACTCAAACAAATTTGATCCTCCATTTAATGAATTTGCTTCTCTAACAAGTGATTTAGCTCTCATGTTGAATGAATTTTCCACTTGTAACCTATGAAATTGTACTTCTATGTATTTTACAACCTAACATGATTTTTTTGCCTTCTTTAACAAGTTTTCCTCTTTATTTTATGAATTCATAGTTACTTGCAGTGAATTCTCTATTTTTGATGCTAAATTCACTATTTTGGTATCTATGAATTCATTTTCTCTCATTTTCCACCCTAATTAATAACCATAAATGAAAAAAAATCAAATAAAAGCTAACTTATTGGAGGCCCACTTCTCTCAAGTCTTTGGAACCTCCTCACTCACTCTACACATTACTCGTGGTGTGAAATGTGATCCATATTTCCTCCAAAGTCTTAGAGCAAATATCTTAAACTACTTTTTCTTAGCTAATAAATTTGATAATCAAATTTGTACAAATGAATTTATATAAACCATTTATTCTACTTATATTTTTATCCCCCATCAAATATTTTTTCTCTCCATCCCTCCATCATACTCATTCTTCATCCATTTTTCAAATTTCTAGAAACATTAAATCAATTTATTCCAATTTTTTCTCAATTTCTTGAAACAATCCATTTGTATAAATTTATCATTATCATTTTGAACTCACTATTTATTTTCTATTTTTAAATTTGAAGCTTATTATTATTATTGTGATATATCATTCCCACAATCGCTCAATTGACCCCTACATCATTAGCAAAACATTAAGCATGCAATATCCAAATGGTAAAAATATTGTTTTTCAAATCCATACTCTAGTTTTTAACTAGGGTCAACCTTTTTACACAACCAACATTTTGTAGTTTGACATCAATTCTATAATAAATTGATTTATCATTCATCGATATCACTTTGTCAAAATCCTCTCTTCATCAATTTCAAGTATTTATCCATTTTCTCACATAAACACTCAAGGGGGAATCATCACACTAATTTTCATTCATTTGGGGCAAAGATCTCCTTATTAATCATCAACACTCTACTTATTCTACTATTCATTGAAATAGTATTGCTCTATAACACTATTTAAAAGAGGGGCCAATGTATACACCTAAAATCTATTTAATAATTCTTCTTAAATTAATTCATCACATCTCCCTCCAAATTCAAATAATTGAAAAAGTCAAATTAGTCAATTATGTACACTTTAAATCCTTATTTTAAATATAAAATCTAGATTTTATACCTCATTCAACATCTACTACCTTATTCTTCCTCACATGTTGACTCATCCTAACCAAAAAAATAACTTTCTCAACCTCCTATGAGTCATCCCTTGAGTTGTCAAGAAGTTTGACTTATTCTTGCTAACCCAGCTAACCCATCCCATGCTTCTCTCAACCATTTGAAATGGTATTCATCCTCATGGGTGAGGAATCATTATCAAGCATTGATTATTTGGATAATTTAATAAATCTAAATAATCCTCCACCATTAGATATTCCTCCAAAAAATTATAATTAGGCTTGAAAACCTTCATTTTCAAGAACCTTGACTTATGCTAACAAAGTTCTATTTAATTCACAAGTGAATCTAAGAAAACCAAAGTGGATCAAAGCATATAAAAAATCCTTTTGCACCAAAATGTTGCTCATTCTTCTTTTCATTAGAAGAGTGAACAACCACATTTTTGAAGAGAAAATCAATTTTACATTGTAATGGAGAAGGCTTGCAAATTTGAAGTATAAGTTTGTGTTTTTTGTTTTCTTTGTTTGTTGTTCTATCTTAAGTTGAATTTAGCTTAGATTAAGATTGCATTATTATCATTTATAAATTTAGTTAACATAATATTCAACAATCCATTACAAGATCATTCTAAGGAAGCATTAAAAGTGAAAATTGTATATAATGCACATCTTCCTCCACCACATTATGGTAATCCATTATATGAGATTCTAGGCACAATTACATGTGAGATACATAATATGGTTGATAATGGTTCTAATGATAATGTATGAACCATGAAATTACTCACCTACATTTGATGACACTAAAATTGTGGATGATGACTTAGATATTCACTTATTATTTATTAGAGAATATATTGATTATCAAAATATAAATAGTGTTATGGTTAATAATGGTTCTAGTGAGAATGTGAGTAACATAAAATTAATTACACATTCTAGATACAGACATGATAATTTATACCATTCAACCAAGATGTTCAAATCATTTGATGGGAAATTTCAAAGGAATGATGACTATATCATTCCAAGATGTATAATCTCAAGTGTTGACAATAAAGAACATAAAAAAGGAGAGATATATAAAACAAAGGGTTTTAAATTAATATACAAGACAAAGTAGCTAATATTACATATTACATCTAAACTTATTCTATGTTGTTACAAATGAGAAGCCTTACATATATAGACAAGAACAAACAAGGAGAAAAATATCCTAAACAATGTGAAATAAATACATAATAAGAAAAAGACAAAAAGCACATAGTAAACATGAGTAACCTAATCTTAAACACCCCCATCAAGTGAAGTTAGGGGCTAAAAATAGCCAAAAACAAAGTGGCATATCTAGAGTAATAGATTGTACATTACTGAAATTGATTTCCATATCTTAGCCTTAGGTAAAAAGGAACATTAAATGATGCAAAATAAGAAAGGAAGGACTTCATATATAATCCCCCCAAGGATAACTGTCCTCGATACTGCAAGTTAGACTCACAATATGACCAATATCAATGTCAAGATCCTTGGATAGAAGACTGTATAAGCTCTATCTTCGCCAAACAATGTTTCTTCATTTTTCCAAAGGAAGAAAATGAATGGTGTAGTGGAAGTATGCCCATTCCAAAAATGAAATATGAAGGAGGTAGAAGTACAATTATCTCTGAATCATTTCCAAATCTAAAGTGTGGCATAGTTATAGCAAGATCATGCATAAGAACTAGATGTAATGACATGGAAGTGAACCAATTATAATAAATGCATGGAAAATTCATTGAAAGAATGTCCATAGGAAGTGAAACATAATTATTAATAAGTGTAATCTCAATGGAACTAGTAGAGTCTTATTAAGTTATAATATATGGTGGCTCAATATCTTACATAGGAATAAAGGTAGGTTATGTAAATATATGTCCCAAGTCTAACAAAAACTCATCCCATAGAGGTGGTTAGACAAAAGGAATAACATTATCTATTAGTAATGTTTCATTATAATAAACTATAGTAGGATGAGAAAGTACATCATTAGAAGATAAAACATAACTAACAGGAGGAGAAAGAGATGAATAGGAATTATCCATGTCATTATCAAAATATAAATCCTCGCTAATAGGAGGAGAAGAAATTAGAACAAGAGGTGGAGTAAGAAAGTGTTTAGAAAACCCAAAGGGAAAGAATATCCTCCTCAAAGAAGGCTAAAATAACATTCCAAGCTTCCTTTGGTGATGTTACATCCATAATAAGAATGTGCAAATTATCTAAAAATTTGAGGTGAATCAAATGAAGAGCCTCATCTTGTATAGATGAAATCTAGGTAATATCTTCCTCATCTATGAAGTTGGGAATGTCTCCAAGTACCATTATCCAAAAAACTTTTAGTTAAAGATGTATTTTTTTTAATTTTCCAAATAGTGTAATTTGAGGTGTTAAAAGGATCTATTATCAAAATACAAAGAAAAAGTTGAAAATAATAAATAATGACCCCCCCCCCCCCCCCCCCCCCGAAAAAAAAAAAAAAAGAAAATTTGAAACTTTATAATTGAGTGAATTTTATAATATAAATGACCCCAATTGATGGATAATAAAAAAACATACACTTTTGAAAAAAAACAAAACTTGATTTCGAGTCACGGTTAAAAGTTATAGCTTTTATAAGTTTCTCGTGACTATAATGGGTCAAAAGTAGAATTGCATCAAAAAATATTAAATGTTTGGAGAAAATTAAATTCTTTCTACCAGATCTAGAAAAAGTGGATTTTAAAGAAATTTTCAGTAAAGAAAAGTAACAATCTTCCACATGATCAAATTTCCATGCTAATTTTTCACTTTACATACAAGATCTAACTTTTTTTCTCTTGATTACACATAGAAAAATAGATTCACATAGAAAATTTTAGAGCCTTGAATCTTCTTGGATAATGATCATAATCTTTATTATGACCACTTTATATAAACCTCTCAAATTCCTCTTTCCATTAGTGAAACAATTTTTTGAACCAAACACCTATGTGAAGAGAAAATTGATGTACAAGATAGTCATAATCTTATATAAAAAAATTATAATTTCTCCAAAAAAAATGTATGTCCATCACAACAGATCTAACCAAAATCAAATGAAAATCATTATGATTGATTAGATATAAACAAAACATATCTAAGCATACTAAAAACCAAAAATCCTTCACAATAGAGGTGTTTTGAATATGAATAAAAAAACTTATATCTGAAAAAGAACCATACAACTTATTTGAGGAGTAGACAAACAATGCAAAAAATGGCATTTAGAGATCACTTAGATACCATTAAAGGAATTATGGCTAGATCATTCCAAGCCATATAATCTTAGGTGTTGACAATAAATAGCATCATAAAAGGAGAGATCTATAAAATAAAGGGTTGTAAATTGATTTGAAAAACAAAGTAACAAATATTATATATTTCATCCCAACTTATTCTATGTTATTAAAAATGAGAATCCTTGCATATATAGGCAAGGACAAATAAGGAGAAAACCATCCTAATGAATGTGGGATAAATACATAATATGAAAAAGATAAAAATCACATAGTAAACATGAGTAACCTACTCTAATAGATCTATCACAAGTGACCACAAAATTTTCAAGTATACCAAATATGTGAGTCTTTGATATGTTATTAGGATAACCATGCATTCATAAGTTCCTTAGAGTATCCTTCACAATGCATAGATGTCTAAAGTATATTCATGCCAAAAGGGTAATCATAGTTTCATGAATTTGGTATAAACATCCACTAAAATAAGAGCAATTTATTCCAAGAGAATTAATTATAGAACCTATTCAAATTAATCATGAGTGAAAAGGTAACTAAAAGTAAATCCCCTTTCCTAGGTGATAGATACTAGAGAGGTTGTTGCATCAAAGATACATAGTGAACTCCATAGAGCCATCATAAATATCCACACAACCCAAGAAGTTGTTGAGAGTAGATCAACATGTTTTAGAGAGGGTATAAAGACCCAAAATTATAGTTACACCAAAAAATAAACATAACACTAATAAATGGGTTCCATGGACCATTTTAACTTATATTATTGCTTCACAACCAAAAAGTCATATGAGGCATAAGTAGAGTATTACATATTATTTAGGTCCATATTTGGCACATTTACATGATCCTTGGTAGCATGACCAATTTTTTGTGCCATAATTTGAGTCTAGATCACCTTATGATCATCCACTATATGGGATCATCATCTAGCATTCTCATTTCTAAATTCAAACATTTAAAAAAAAAAAAAAAAAAACATTCAAATACAAAAACATTCAAATCAAGAAAAAATACTTAGCATTTACAGGATTACTAGATTATGAGTGTCATCAATCTCTTCATTTAAATTAACTAGCTTGGTTGATGTCATGTCAAACCAAGGACAAGTCCAATGATAATCAATAGTAAGGTGTCAAATATAAAGACTAATAATTATCTTTTTGGGGGAATTTGTGGGTCAATTTTTTGATAGATGATGGATTTTTGACCAAAGATTATACCGGTCTGGGACATAATCAAGAGCCTAGATCCCCATGTAATACCATGTGTATATCATATATTACCAGCTTCCTCAAGAATATCTAACATCCATTAATGACACCAAGAATACAACTAAAAATCACAATCAACCTCATATGCCTTTTCAAATATTTGAACCTAGATGGGGTTTGAAACAACCAAGTTACTTAACCAACTCACCCACATCTCATTCATGAGTTTTGGATCATTATCTCTAAGGATATATTCTATTTCTTTGAATTTAAATCTATCTAATTTACTTGAAAGGAAAACACTTTGATACAAAATATTTTGTTGACAAGTGTAGTAAACACACTTTTCTTATAAAGGAAATTATTTAGAAATGAACACACTTGATGATAAAGGAAAACACACATTATATATATTTGATGAATTGAAATCGTGATTCAAAGTAAATGCTTAGAAATGAAATGTTGGAATTAAAAATATAGAAAGTATCTTAAAATTAAAACACATACACAAAGACTTGTAGATTATATCAAATCACACTTTTAACATAAAAACGTAGAAGATTAACTAATAGTCATATAAAACATAAAATAACATAAAATAATTCTAGTTCCTCAGTTGAGTGGGCCCTTGCATTCCCTTAGAATAGGATGTATATAAAACTTAGTCTTTCAAGAACATCAAATCTTCATTACTCAAGAGAATGTTTACAAATCTAGAAAATACTTCAATAACTCTATTTAATCTTAATGTTTTTCGTACTTAATGAATACTAGATACTGATCAACTAGGAGACGTTAGTTATATTTCCAAACACACTTATAACAGATGACCAGAATAGCTAATCCCTAATAATATTTATAACTAAATCTAATTTATTTTTGAAATAAAAAATAGGTTACAACCTCCTTTCATGTTTCAAGATGAATGATAGAGTAGATGCATAGGTTTGCATGTAGTGATCTTTAACTATTGATAGTTACAATATCTTCAATTGTAGTCATGTATGGTTTGGTAACCAATTTCTACAATATTCATAGTGATGCTTTTACAAAACATTACTATAAATATAATGTCTATAAATAGGAATACTATATTTGGTAAGTGTCCTCAGGAATATGGAATTGCCCCAAAATGGTTTAGAAGGTTCTTTATTAATCATGCATGATGTACTCATCAATGGACCAATGAAAAAACATCCTTAAATGAGATTTGTGTCTACCTTGAGTGTATTTAGAGCTAGACTAGCACACTCTAGAGCTAGACTAGTAGATTCCAAGGCCAGATTGGTAGACTCTAGAATGATATTGGTGGACTTTGGAGCTAAATTGGTGGACTTTGGAACTATATTGGTAGACTCCAGACCTAGATTGATAGACTCTATAGTTGGTTTGAACTAATACATAGTATTATTTAATAGTATTCAAATGGTCTATTTTTTTTACAAAATCATAGTATTTGAACACACTATGTTTATGCAACTTGTACATACAAAATTGATGCCTTTTCTATATAAATGATTACAACATAGTGGTAAAATAATAAACATTGAATCATACATACTAACCAAGGTAAACTTATTCATTTTGTATTTTAGATTAGAAACATGGTATAAAATGCACATTGAAATCCATTAAGAGGAAGATTAATAGGGGATAACTAAGATCATTTATTGGATATAATTAGCCATTATATGGACTCATTAGTTCCCCACACTTTATTTTTTATAATTTTTATTGAAATATACTACCTCCTCTACTCATGATCGATCACTTTTATTTCCAAATTGTGGATGAGATCATAAATATCATAGTAAGTGTCCCAATTGTTCTTAAGTGGGTTGACAAACGCTTTATGTCTCCACACTACTGCTCTCCATTTTAAAAACTACTCAATAGACTAATGTGCCACATTATACCATGAATACATAGGGATAAGGATCAGTGGAGGTATGAATCTCATACCTATCCATTATTGACCATACACCTGACTGAATTATTGAATTATCTCAACAACAGACATAGCTCTTTTGAAACTCCATCTAAGGTTGGTAGGTGAAACCACCTCTCTTAATTTCAATGGGATATCCAAGGTATCACATATTTTTTCATAGGTAGTCAATACTTCATTAAAATGGTGCTACACATATTCTTAAAAATATGCGGTACTCTATTACAAAACTCATGGATAGTGATCCCTGAGTGTTTTCTGATATATAAGATTTATGAATAGTACAATTTTCTCCTTTGCATTAGTAAATTGAAATCTCATACAAAGGCCCATAGTTTTTTCTCGCTTAAAATATTCCTCAGTTATTGTGATATATGTAATTTGATTTTGTATAATAGAAGTGTAATATCTAAGTTGATTTTCTCCTACAAATAAATTGATCAAGTAAGAAGACATATGACCCAAGATAAATCCACGTAAATAAAATTCACACAAATTTTTTTACTAATCTGGGGTACTAGTATAATAAGATTCCATGAATTGGTTTTCATCCTCCATGTCATGAGGTAGTACATAATAAATTATTATTAGTTTCCATCTAATAAACTATTCACATAATAAAATACTATAGGTTGAGGCAAGTCTCCTGCAGGTTAAAAATTTCTCTCCTAGCTCACAAGATACTTGGAGGGTAGACTTTCTTTTTCCTTCTATATTATTTTTTCTTAAAGATTTATCCTTAATTTCATGTTTTCTATCTTAATCCTACTTAATTATTGACAAGTTTCACTCTAATTGGTAATGATGTCATGTTAAGACAATTGTGTCTAAACCAATTGGTCTTATGTTTTTGGCCTATCCAATTTTTCTTTCAAGGACACAATCTCATTATTTTTATTCAAAGACTAAATCTTACATTCTTTTAATTCATTTTGTAAAGTCATCTTCATTACATTTTAGCTTCATTATGAGGAAGGAAAATTCTTCCTCTTGTTGTCTTACAGTAGCTTAAAGTTTGGATAGAATCATAGCTTTTTGTATTTGTTCCTCTTTATCATGGATAGAGGAGTGATTTTTTTATCTCTATGATTGGAGATTTTGTTTTATTTCTTAGTTGAGATGAAAAATATGGATGGATTTTATCCATATCTTACTCAAATGTGTTTACCATGGTTTCCAATTATTCAATATTAAATGAGGGCTCATATCTTATTTATTCTTCTATAGATATTTTTTCAATCTTTGGAGTCTCAAAAAGATGTTCTTGATTTAGAATACCAAGGATTTCTATAGAATCCTTCTCTTAATCATATTCCTCCTCCAATATAAGTCTTATTATTCTTCTCTTCAAGAGAGTACTGGCCTAGATTCCTCTCTTGGAGTCTTTATTCTTGAACTTCTCTTCAAGATCCTAGTTTATGATACCCTTAGAGATGGTCTCTCTTCATCAAAGATATCCAAGATAGGATCTTGGATAGTGGCTAGTTTTGGGGTTTATTTAGAGATAGGTTTAGGTGTCCCTATTTTTAACCTCTTTTCCTTCCCTATCTTTGAAGTTGGATATTAACTATAAGTTCTTTATTTTAGACCAGATCTTGGTACAAGGGAGGAATATATAGGTCTTATTTTTATTTTAGATTTCATCTTTAACTTAACTTTTAGGAATAATTCCCAAGAAACTTTACCATCTTGTAATTTCATGAAATGATGTTGGCAAATGAGTAGAATAAGCTCATGATGACAGATGGAAGAAATCCCCTACACATATTATTTTGGCCATGACTTGAATGGATTCATGTATAAATATAAAAAAATTCACCCTCCATTATAGATTATGAAGTCCTTATCTAAGGTGAGTAAGGATTATCATTGTATCACATATAATAAAACTATATTTACCATCATAGGTAAAATATTTTATCATCCAAAATATGGCTATTCTCCTAGGATCTAGTAGACTCTCTTAAATTCATCATCAACTCATTTAGGGCTAACAATTATCTCAAGAACAAGTTACCCTTCTTCATGAAATATTTATATCAAGTTCTTGAAGGTGGAAATAGCTTAAATACTAATTCATTTACTTGTAATCCCTAAAATTTCACTAATAGCTTGGTCGCTTATTAGAATTTTGACCCCTCTCACCTTGGTGTGATCACTCTTGATGTTGATTATGAATTATTTGACAAGTTTTTCATCATGTCTTTGGAATTTATATAAAAATTCTAGTGCTTATTCAAATTTGGTAGTCACTACTTCATCCTCAAGAAAAAATATGCATATTTTAGCTCAGATTTCTTATTTTTCCCCATTTTCCATGGCTTCTTAATTGTAGAGGTTTTTGGCACTAGAACAAGACTGTGAAGAGCTCTTTGAAAATTTGGAATTGGTTCCTATAATTAATAGGAGTTATTTTATTATGAACAAATATTTTAAAATAAGCATGAGAAATTTAAGGAAGCCATGTATTAAATATCCCTTGGCTTTAGGCATATCTGGAAGCCCTAAAAAAATCATTAGATATGGCAATTTTGGGAGGAAAAGGCAATCATTTCTTTTGTGGGGATATTGAAAATCACACCAAATACTTTTGTGTCTTTTTTATCATGTGATATTATGTCATCATATTCTCCTGATGATTTTTTTAAGCTGCCTTGAATTGACATCCTCATCATTACTCTTTCCAAAAATGTTTTTTACCACATGATTGCTTAATTCATGTAATCATGGAAACATTATGTCACTTTTATCACTTGGGAAACATCATAATTTTTACCTTTCCTTGGAAAATATATTTTTTAATTTTTGAAATGACCTTTTAATGAACCCCTTTTTATGGCATATTTATATTTTGGAAAAATCTCTTTTAAAAAATGGATAGACGTGACATTTTGATAGCTTAATTTTAATCTTATAACATATAAAAATAAAGTACAAAATACCTTAACTCAGTTGTGATATTGTCTAAGTACGTGAGTTGAAAAGAGCATATGAAAAATACATAAGCACTAATTTTATTTCTTTGTTCCTTGAAAACTTGCCATTTCTAGTTTTTAACTTTTCATCCCTTTATATATATATATATATATATATATATATATATATATATATATATATATATATATATATATATACTAATTTTTTGGTAGGAGGATTTCCATTAACTAGTTTTAAATCCTCTTCTTTTAATAAGTTTTAAAATCTCATACTTTTACTATAATGGGAAAAAAGGTTCTCTCATGTAGCCAAATTCATCTTGAGACTTAATTTGATTGAATAATTTCTCTTTATTTGGAGGTTTATGATAAAGTCTTATTCTATGTCCATTGACTAAGATTGTTATTTTATTCCCATCAATGAGTAGAAGCTAAATTGATCCATTGTCAAATATATTTTTTACTCGATAGGGTCCAAACCATCTAGTATGAAACTTTCCTGTAAAAATTTGGTACTTTGAATCAAATAGAAAAGCCCAATCTCCTTCATTAAAGTTACTCTATTTAATATGCATTTCATGCCATTGTTTCCTCTAATGTTTCTTAATCTTAGTTTTCTATAAATCTTCCAATATCATCTCATTAATTTCATTGAGCTGATGAATCCTATCTCTTTGTGATTCATCTAAATATATGCCCACTTTGTTTCTATCCTCAAGGTTTACAATTCAAATTCAATTAGGAGCAAGGGATTTTTTCCAAACATAATTTCATATGGTGAGAAACTAATGGTGGTTTTCCATGTATTATTGTAATCCCATACTACTTCAGGTAACATTCTTACCTAATCCTTTTCATTGATGATGACTATCTTGGTCAAGATGTTCTCTAGCTCCCTACTAGTGACCTCAAATTGACCATTATATTGTGGCTAGTATGGTGATGATTTCCTATGAGTAATATGATAGTGTTATATGAAGGCTTTAATCATATTATATATGAATTAATGCCCTTGATCAAATACTATGGTCCTTGGTGTTACAAACCACTACATGATTATGTATTTCAAAAAGTTAGCAAGTAGTTCTTCTCTTGTAAAGGGTAGAACTTGGAATTCTACCATTTAATGACATAGAATATGCATAAAGGGAGGTATTATTTTCCCTAGGATGGTAGATCAACATGACCAAAAAAATCTAGTCCCCATTTATCAAAAGGTCCTAAAACCACTTGAGGATGGAGAGGAATTTCATTAGACAAGGTAGGTTTCCCCATTATTTGACAAGGATCACACTGCCATACATATTTTTTCACATTTATGTGAAGTGAAGGCTAGTATTATCCAAATCCAAAGATTTGAAGAATCCTTTTGGATGAATAGTGGCCTCCTCTTGGTTCATCATGGCAAGCTCTTATAATGTCATAGATCTCATCCTCTCTTACACACCTATGAAGTACTAAATTAGGTCCGCATTCAAACAAAACACCATAAATCCATTTAAAATGAGCATTATTCCTAACCAAACATTTTATTTATTTATTTATTAGTAAAATCACAAGAAAATTTTCTTATGGTTAGGTAGTTTTCCATATCAAAAAATAATGATGTGTGCGCTAAAACTATGAACAACCATTCATCTAGAAATTTGTCTTCAACTAGTTCATCTTTAACTAAAACATTCAACCTTGATAGAAAATCAACAACCACATTAAATTTACCTTTATTATCAATAATTGTAATGCCAAATTCCTACAAAAGAAGTAGCCATCTGATGACCCTAACTCTTACCACTGGTTTGTTCATTAGGTAGCTTATGGTTGAATGGTTTGTGTAAAATAAAAAATTATATCGAGTGATGTAGTGATAAAACTTGTTCATGGAATATATGATAGTTAAAAATTCTTTTGCAGTAGTGGTAAAAATTTATTTTAGTGGGTGTTAGATGTTTGATAATATAGTAAATGACATACATCTTTCCTTCCTCATATTTTTGTCCAAGTATTTTCCATATATAATTATTAAAGGAATTTGTATGTATGTGGAAGGGATACTCCTAATTAAGACCTCCTAGAATTGGAGCAGACATCTTTCTCTTTTATTGACTCAAAATTCTATTGAAACTTGTTAGTCCACAAAAAATCACTATCCTTGATAAATAATGAAAACATGGGTGCAATAATTTTACTAAAGTCATTTATAAAACATCTATAATGCACTGCATGCCCTAGAATTTTTTTGATATCAATTGGTTTTTTAGGTGTAGATAGGTTAGAGATGACTTCAATATTTTTGGGATCAAATTGTATTATTTAGAATGAGATGTGATGGACTAGGATAATCCCTTGATCAACCATCATCAAGCATGTCTCATGGCTTAAGGACTATTTATTATACTCACACCTAGTTAATACTTTGTCTTAATTATTTAATGATTCATAAAAATAATTATAATGAACCATAAACACACACACACATACAAGCACGTGTGTGCGCATGCACACGTGTGCGCGTGCACGCACGCATGCACGCACACACACACACACACACACACACACACACACACACACACACACACACACACACACACACACACACACACACACACACACACACACACACACACACACACACACACACACACACACACACACACACACACACACACACCCCAAAAAAAAAATCTACATAGTCGTTGGTTAAATCAATAAAAATAGCTAAAACTATCCTTGGAAAGGTAGATGGTGCATCACATAGACCAAAGGGTAACATTATATATGAAAATGTTCCCCAAGGACATGTAAAATTCATTTTATCTTGGTCTTCTGGGGATACTCTTATTTTATTATAAACTATAAACCCATCTAATAAGGAGAATAATTATTTCTAGCCAACTTATCCATAACGTGGTCCATGAAGGGTAAAGGAAAATAGTTTTTTAAGGTTCCCTTATTAAACTCTTTGTAATCTATGTATATTCTCCATTTGAAATTTTTATTTGGTACTATCACAATTGGTGAGACCCACTAACTATTTGATATTGGGTAAATGAATCGCATCTATGATAGTTTTTCTATATTTGTTTTAACCATGTCTCTTAATTTTGGGTTGATTCTCCTTTGTGGTTGTTTAATGAGTTTGGTGTTCTCTATTTAAATATTATGGGTGCATATAATTATATGAATTTCCTTCATGTTATTTTATTCCAATGCAAATAATTTTTTTATGGTTCCTTAAGATATCAAAGACCTTTGTTTCTTGCTCATTATTTAACCAACTATTTATACTTAATATTACTCCTAGTTGGATAGTTATTTTCTTGGTTTTAGGTTAAATGGAACTGACCTAACTATATTCATTCATCAGAGAGTTTAAAGGGAAATGATATGACAGGATCATATGGAAGGTGATTATGTATTTGAAAAAAAGTCTCCCATTTTTAAATCACCCCTACAAGTGGGCACTCAAAGGCTATTCAAAATGTATCTTGGCTATCTTTTACCCACTTAAATATGTTTGGTTTGAATGGTGTGTGATCATACCTTTCATTAGGAATATCTTCTAAGTTAATTGGGTGACATCCATAAGATGGTACACTATAATCTAAAGCTATATTGGTAGACTCTAGAGCCAAATTGGTGGATTTTAAAGCTAGACTAGTGGACCGCAAAGCTAAACTAGTGGATTTCAGAGCTAGATTGGTGGAGTTTAGCACTAGACTGGTGGAGACTAGAGCCAAGTTAGTGGAATATTGAGCTATAATGGTGGACTTTGGAGCTATACTAGGCTCTTCAATACCTCTTGTTAGTTCTTGATCTCATTTAATTTATTTCTAACTACTACCATGGATAATAAGGATAGGTTATTATAGTTTTATTTTGGTTCATCTACCCATATGTGATCTGAGGAGTTTATAAGTGGATTGGTAGGTGGGTAAAATGAAATTCATTTTAAATTTACCATGACCTACAATCTATAAGGTCTACTATTGTAGACAATCATGGTCTTACCAAGATTAATAGATATCCTATTTTTTGACTCTTGGGTTGGAATGTCATGATATCTATAAGATATTCTAATTATTCCACTATTACATAGACATATTCTATGGTTCCTTCTAGTTTGGTAATGGACTAGTATACCATCTATAGGATTATAGAAGTAGGTTATACCCTTATAAGGGATAATTATTTTAAAGTGTCTATTATCATTACATTGATGGTAGTTCTAAGGTCCATAAATACATTGGGTATTTATTTCTTTCATATTGTCATAATAATGACTAGACTTCTAAGGTCTCCATATTTAGATAGAAGTGAATTTCCTACTAATAAATTAACAAGTTTACCATCAGCTATATAGTTTTAGGATAATGCCTTCTTCTCCCTCAAGTTTTTATAAACAATAATTTGATTACTTTATTTATTTATAGAATGTCTCTTATGTATTTTAGAAATGCTATTTCAATATTCAATTTTCTCAATTATTGTATTAAATCTGATTCACTTTTATTTCTAGTGTCGTGGAACCATTCCAGAAAAGGAATGGTTGGAGGAACTATACCAATTTCTTGAGGCCTTTATTTTTAATCACTAAGTTTTTATTTTTCCTCATTAGGTTTTTATTTGACTGGATTAATAAGGAGTTATATTTTTTTTAGAACCTCAGTTATGATAATTAGGAGGAAATTCAATTTATTACTTGATCTCACTTAGATACTTTTACAATCAATAGCAACAACCCCTAAGATTATTTATTGCTTAGTCTCATAGACACAATCTACCTATCTATTTTTTGGGATTTGATACTGGCTATGTAGGTAACTGGGATTGAGTTACTTGTTTAATTTATGGAGGTTGACTGGTGGGGGGAGGCATCAACATTTTATATTATGTAAACCTCCTCTACTAATTAAATATTTTTTAGGGTACCCATTATTGGTTTGCCCATGGTTGTTGATTGGATTAAGGAATTCATGTTTGTTGATGAGACTAGGACATCCAAGGTTATGACATCCACTTTGGTGGACCTCATTTAGGTGGTACCCATGCTTGTGCAGGTGCTTATCCAACTAATGGCATAATCTATGGGTTAAAAGGAGCTCTTGGAACAAAATGATTTTGGTTTTGATTGTAGGGAAAATGATTTCCTTATCTTTGTATATAGTTGAGCTCTTTTATTTTTTGGGTAGTCTATTTTAGTTTATTTTTAAGATCAAGTAGGAGAGCATAGTTTTTGGTATCATGATCATTTGTATCACAAATACCACACATGTTCATCTTGTTAAGATAAAAATATTTGAGTGTATGTTTCAATATATATTTGGGAAAATACATAGCTAGTGGTTCAATAGTGGCATTTGATTTCACTTGTAATCCATATAGTATGGTGTTTAATTATACCAAATGATCTATTTTGAGATTTTAAAATTATTTTATGAGTTTTCCTACATCATTGCTTCCCTTCCTTATTTTAATTCATGTAAAATTAACCATTGTTCTTGAATAATTCATGCATAGTTGATGTATGTAATCAGAAATACATCATGTATATAAATTGATCCTGTCTTGGAGAAGATAGAACATACCTACACTTTCGATTAGGAATACATATGTTAAGTGGGATCATGACCAATATGGGGATCCACTAGAACCCATTAGGGGATCACTTATCACAATAAACTATGTGAGGTAGGGTTTCAAAGCCTACAGTCTAACACAATCATGCAACAACCCTAAAAGAGTCATAAGGTTTAATATTCACCTATTCTAAAAAACAAGAAAGTAAATATAATCTAGTGTACACCAAAGATTATGACATAATAAAGGAGTTAGTAAAGCAATCAAAACATGTATAAGAGAATCTCAATTAAGTTAAGTATGAGTAAGACCCTAATACATGGAATATGGAGAGTAATATTATTTGAGCCAACACTTATAATACATCTATCTGCTAAAGAAAGGACAACAAAGTTAGAATATACTTACTTGAATGTGAACCCATCGAGACTCAATATATCCCTTAGCCAAAGGGGCTTCACAAGAGGTTGTTGTGGTTTGTAAGGATAACTAAGAAAGGCCAAATCATCCAAGACTTATCCACAAGACTATATTCTCAAAGGAGAAACCCTAATTTAAGTCTCCTTAAGTAGAATGGTGGAAGAACAAATTGTGAAGAAGCACAAGTGAATAATAACTCTTGATTGAATATTATCAATAATGATGAAAATGATCTTGTATATATAAGAAGTGTGATTTATGAATTTTACTCAAGAGAGGATGGTTAGTATGGTGTTAATCACAAAATGAAATAAACACACTAATAGCATAACATCTCTAGGCCTAGACACTAGGGAGAGCTTGTTAAAAAAACAAATAAAAAATACAAATAAAAAGAAAGAAATGAAAAAAAAAAAATTCCTTCACCTTCCTTGGATTCTCCAAATGAATTTGTAGTGGTGGCTTGCTCGGCTTGTGCTCATGAAGTCCTTGGAAATGGAAGCTTGGCTACCTTCATCTCTCCTTCACACCTTTGGCTTGTAGCTTATCTTGGATTAGAATAAATTTGTCATGGTAACACTAGTTTCTTGAAGCTTTTGGAGCCATTTTTGAATTATAAATTTACATTCTCAAGTCTTAGAAATGATGTGGTAAGGCCTCCTATTTATAGTTTTTAACAAATGTTTAGAATCAACCTGAACCGTCCATCTCAAGATTGAGATGTGTGGTCGAGGATTAATTCAATTTTTAGAATTAAGTTTGTAATTATCCTCATAATGACATTGGAAGAAGGGGAAATTAAGAGGCATGGAGGGCATCATGGAAGGCATTAATGGGCATGGAGGGCATGAATCTTGATACTTGTGGCATTTATGGCCTAAGAATGTCCTTCTAAAAAATGAGGTCACCTGATGATGTAGATATTCAATATTCTTTTCCAAAACTAAGTTTTTAACAAGTTTCCATGGAATTATTGATTATGCCTTGATTTGGGTTAATTAGCTCTTAATCATGTTTAAGCACTTTGTGCACAAATTACTCAAATTGATCAAAGTGCCTTATTATTGGCCTAAATTTTATTAGATTGGAATTGGAAGTCACTGTCAGATGCATTAGAACCATATTCCCATTTAGGATGTTACCAACAATAAATAATGAAGGCATGTGTCTTGTGTAGAAGTTTTGATATGAAAGAGCAATCCAAAGCACCCAGGTGTAAAATTGGCATTTTAACTTGAAATAAACTGATGGAAGTTAGCTAGCCCATAAATTGCATTGCCCCATTTAGGGATACCCTAGCTAAAATTGGCACTTGAATATGTCATTTTCACAACATTTATCATGTTTTAGTGTTTTTAGGCCAAATTATGTATTTTGGGTGGAAATTGGCCAAAAGCTTGGTTGGTAGTTATCGATGGCCAAATTTAGGTGTCTACAGTTTGCCCCTATTTGGGAAGGTGTTGTAAGCTATAAGCATAGTAAAATCTTCTCAAATAATGAAAAGGTCCTATATGCCTACAACTAAAATTAAGATAAAATAACTATATGATGCCCCCTCCAAGGAATAGTTAGCACAAATAAGTTAAAAAATAGTCCCTCAAAAAGAAAGAAGTGAAATAAAGGGACCAAAGAAAGGAAGGATGATGGGGTGAAAACACAATGATACTAAAAAAGTAGTCAAAATCATTGAGAATGTAAGTGGGATGGTGTCTAATGGTTTTCCCAAAGGTAGTTATAAGCATTGTACCCTGATAGTGGCAACATGGTATGATAACACGAGTTACCCAAAGGTGTTTATAATCATTGAGAAGATGGAGCTGCCCCAGTTAGAATAGACAAATAAGATAACATGCCCTTATATAGGTATAAAAAGTAAAGTGGTGACAACACAATGATTTATCCAAAGGTAGTATAATCATTGAGAAATATAGGTGGGATAGTGTGCAATGATTTGCCCATAAGCAATTATAATCATTAGACCTCGATTATGGAAAACATGATAAACTTGGTCAAGGATGATGATAAATTAACACATAGGGTAATGATGAATTGAAACAACCTACTAGTAGGGAGATGCTCATCCAACATAAAGGTTGAAATTCTTTCATGGTCAATTACTCTATTTGGGATATGATTGGGATTGGTGCCGAAGAGATGCTGCCATTAATAAATAAACTTCCTAAAGCTAAAGTTTGTTGTAACATGTGTCATTAGGCATCATTATATAATATCATGAGGACTTGGCTGAAATATGCATAAGGACTGACTCCCATAATCTAATACATAATAGAAAATAATGCACCAATGATAGAAACCATGATGACAATGTAAACATATGAATATGAATGGATTCGAGTGTAACTATGGGAAAAGAATCACCCAATGAATACACATAAATTGAATCAAGGTAATAGTGATGAAAAAAAAATAGGTAGACAAATAAATAAAAATAAGCAAAAACAAACAAACAAACAACCCAATAGAAACCCTACGAACATTGCCCCTAGAAAATAGGTGACAACTTAACAAACAAACAAAATGGGGGAATAAAAGAAAAGGAAGGGGGTGGCTGAGCTATCTCCTTGTGCACTAGGCAAGTGGATGCTACTTACATAGTTCCATGTATGTAATATCCAATAAAAAACTTCAATCCAAATGTAGTTCTCCCAGGGAATGGGAAGAATGTGATAACTAAGGAAAACAAACAGAATAGATGTGATAGAAGAGGAGGAATGGTCTTGAAAAATAGTAAGCGCATGAGAGAAAAAGGCCAAAAGGGATGGGGAATTAAATGATAAATGATTTGCTTGTAACTTAGTAAGGGTTCCCAGAATCATTAAGCCAAAGAAGTGGTCAATGTTTTTATTTTTTTCTAATGATTTTGGAATTTTTTTGAAATTATTTTGGAGTGTCTCAACTCAATTGAGAATGATGAAACACTAAATGGTTCAATCTCAAAAAAAATGGTGAGAGCATTCAAAATTAAGGTTTCTCACAAAATGGTGAGAGCATGGAGTAGGTTACTCGTAAAATGGTGAGAACATGGCTTAGGTTGCTTGTAAAATGATGAGAGCATGGCTTAGGTTGTTTGTAGAATGGTAAGAGCATGGTGTAGGTTACTCACAAAATGGTGAGATCATAGTTTAGGTTTCTCAAAAAATGGTGAGAGCATGGCATAGGTTGTTCATAAAATGGTGAGAGCATGGCTTAGGTTGCTCATAAAATGGTGAGAGAATGCCATAGGTTACCCATAAAATGGTGAGAGCATGGCATAGGTTGCTCATAAAATGGTGAGATCATGGCTTAAGTTTCTCAAAAAATGGTGAGAACATGGATTAGAGTGACTGAGCTAACCTCAACAAGTATTGAGCATTGCATACATAGTCCTAGAGTAGGACCTCAAGTCACTATAGTTTCACCCTTACAATAGAGGAATTTGACTAATGTAGTAGTCAATTCAAACAAAATAGACACAGTTAGTAAAAAGCATAGTACGACATAAGAAGGGGTAAGTTGGTATATCAAGGATTAATGTTGCCCCTAGTTTTCCCATAGGTGCTTATAACCAGGATATAATGACATAGATTGATGGTACTAATTTACCCAAAGGTAGTTATAATTAGTAGCAAGATTGGTGGTAAGAAAGGCATAACAAACAAAGGATGCAACTATTGAAATTTATGTCACACTATCCCAAAATAAAATCTTTGTCTAAAGTACTTGAACCAACTAATGAAACTAATTAGATACCTTGATGCTGCAAATGCATAACAAATGGCAAAAAACCAAGTTCAAATGGGCTAGGCTTTAGAATATATTGGATCAATAGAATGGAAGAAAAATGTGGATACAACAAAGAGGATGGATAAGGATGGTATTTTTACAAAGAAGAATAATGATAAAATGGCATAACTAAAATGGTCCTTATAAATAATACACCTTAGCACTTAAGCATAGTACTACTTGAGATAAATAATATTCATCAATTATGGAAGTTCATCATCGTCTAGTGTGGTGAGCCTGTATGATCTTGATCCATAATCTATAGTGATGATGAAATGCCCTATCTAGTTGGGTTTGAATTTTCCTTTATGATTCTTCTCAGTCATGGTATTCTTTTGGTTTTCTTTAAGAAAAAAATTACCAAGTTCAAATGTTCTATACTTAACACATCGATTATAGTGGCCTTTGAGTCAGTTTTGATATGCTTGAAGGTTGTTGAGCACATCTATACATTTCTCATCAAGTAGATCTAGCTCTTGTAGGTGAGCTACTCGATATTCATGATCATTTGATGATATACTTGAAAGAGATGTGTAGTGAAGGCAATTTAACCTCAATGGGAAGGATAGCTTCAATACCATAAACAAGTGAGTATGGAGTGGCTCTTGTGGGAGTACAATGATTGGTATAGTATGCCCAAAGGGTAGGGAATATCTAAAGGTGCCAATCATGACTAACATCATTGACAATCATTTTTAGAATATTGAAAATGGTTTTATTGGATGCCTCAGCCTGGCCATTACCTTGAGGGTAATATGCTATAGAAAAATATTGGGTGATGTTGTATTTAGTACATAGCTGGTTGACATCCTTGTTTTAAAATGATCCTCTATTATCAAATATAATGTTAGAGGGGATACCATAGTATAAAATGAGATGATTAAAAATGAATTTGGAAATTTTCTTTCTAGTCACGTAAGTGAGGGGTATAGCTTCAACCCACTTAGTGAAATATTTAGTGGCAATAAGGATATGTTTATGGTCATTAGATGAAGTGGGGTTGATCTTCTTAATGAGGTCAAGTCCCCATATAGAAAATGGCCATGGTGTTAACATTGGTTTTAGAGTTTTTGTTGGGGAATGAATTAGATTAGCATGCCATTGACATTTATCACACTTTTTTACATATGCAGTGGCATCTATGTCCATTATGGGCCAGTAATAACCAGTACATAAGAGATTTTTGGATAGGACTACACTGCTAGAATAAGCTCCACATACTCCTTCATGAACATTTCTTAATGCTAGTGTAGACTCTATCGAAGTTAAACAATGAAGCAAAGTTACATCAAAACTATGATGGTAAAGGGTGGATCCAAGTAAAGTATAATGAGTGGAATGATGAATGAAGGCTTTGATTTTTTTTTGAGATAGGTTAGGTGGTAGAATTGGTCATGAAGGTAGTTGTAAAGGTCTGAGTACTAGATAGAATAAGGACCAACAATATCACAAATCATGGCAATGGTTAAAGGTTCATAAGCTGGTGCTAAAAAATTATCAACAAGGAATTGATACTCTCTACCTTTATCTATTTATTGAATTATAGAGTCAATAGTAGCCATGGCATCTATAGTTCTGTTAATAGCCCTTGGTATGTGCTCAAACTTAATATTGGCAATTTGTTGCTTAAGAGTGTTGACCATGGTTTTATATGGAACCAGCTTGTCATCTTTGGTCTGAAAATGATCTGTGATCTGATTGATGATTAAATGAGAATCACCATAAACTTGGAGATGAGATATATTCCAATGCATTGCTTGTCTAAGTCTTATAAAAATTACTTCATACTCAACCATGTTATTATTACAAGGAAAGCTAATTTTGAATGATTTAAGGATTAGATCCCCTTATGGTGTAATAAATAATAAGCTTGCTCCTAATCCATGTGCAATAAATTAACCATAAAAATATAGCTTCTAAGGTTTCTCTTCAAGGGGTGTGTCAATGATGATCATTATGGATTCATCCAGAAATTGAAATGTGAGTGGCTACGTGTCTGTGAGAGGTGCTTCAACAAGTTGATCTACAAGAACTTGTCCCTTGATTACCTTCAAATTCACATACTCTATGTCAAACTCACTGAGAAGTATGATCCATTTAGCTATTATACCTTGAAAAGATATTTTAGATAGTAGATACTTGAGTGGATCTACTTTTGAGATGACCATGATCTTATTATTCAACATGTAATGGCACAATTTTTGAGCTATGAAGACCATGGCTAGACATGCTTTTTTAATAGGTGCATAGTTATGTTCATATGTAACCAAGGTATGGATTAGGTAGTATATTGCATGTTCTTTTCCATTATCATCATGTTGAGCCAAGAGTGTCCCTAGATCATGGTCAGTATCTGATAGGTATAACAAGAATGGCTTTCCTGGAATAGGAGGTAATAAAATAGGCAAATTAACAAGATAGTCTTTGAGTTGTTGATAAGTTGTTTCGCATATTATCTGATAACTCAAGATAAAGCACATGGTAAAGTTTATCATGGGTAAAAGTCCCAATGATAATTGGAAAACTAATGGTGCCTTGTGATTCTCTTTCCTGATTATCATAGGCTTTGATGGTTATCATTTATGGTTGGAGATCTGCCATTGTGTACCCAAGAATCTTGATGAACTTTAGAGACATTATGTTGAGGCCTGATCCATTATCTATAAGGACACATTTCACTTTATGTCATCTTATATAAACTTCTATGTATAATAGATTATTATGGAGCGGGCCAAGGGAAGACAAATCACTTTGGTTGAATGTGACTTGTTGGGCTAGAGCTAGGTGTCCAACCAAAGGCTGAAATTTAACAAGGGATATGTCACTATCTATAGTGGATTGGGTCAAAAACTCATTCAAGATGTTCTTGTGGATTATTGACATTCATAGAAAATCTAAAATAGAAATTAGTGCTAATGTCTTCTATAATTGTTCCACAATATCAGAGTTCTTATATTGGTCAGTAGTGAATGGTTTATTTCAAGGCTAAATGGTTGTTTGGATGACAGACAAAGTGGTGGATGATAGACAAAGTTATGATTTGACCTTTGAGTTATGATTTCACAAGGTCAAATATTATGATTTGTTTGGGATAGTTATGATTTAACCTTTGTCTCAAATATAACTCAAAGGTCAAATATTACTTTGTTTGGATGACAGACAAAGTTGTTTGAGTTATGATTTCATAATTAGGATTAAATAATGGACCATTATTACTAATTGATGTTGGAAATGGTGTGGGACTAGACACGACAAGTCTCAGTTGCTAGTGCACTTGCATGTGGTCATGTGGCAAGATTGAGTTGTTGATATAAGGTCCAAAAGGGGAAGTCCTAGTTTTTTGGTTTACCTGTATGCACTCTTAGGTCAAAGAAGGATTATCCATGTAATTTGGTTGAATATTATTGTTTATCAATGGTCTAGGTTGATTAGTACTTGGTCTAGGATTAATTGAGATGGTATTAACACTACCCCCTACAATATGACCTACAACCCTATTTTAATCATGTGAAACTGCATGATAGGTTTGTTGGTTATTACCGTTATGACCTTGGTTTTGTCCATTATTCTATCATTGTGGGTTCTACTACTAATTTTGTTGGTTTGACCTTTGATGTTGATTTTGTTATTGCACTGGACATTGTTGTTGCTGATTATTTTGTTGTTATTGATTGTTATGTTAGAGAAAGGGGTTTTAATAGATCCCAAGAGTTTGATTGGAAGTGGAAGAACCATTATCTAATGTTATCTCCCCATTCTCAAAAATATTCTTAATTAAATGCTTGATTTGGATACATCTTCATAGATTATGCCTGTTGACCCAATGATAATCACAAAATTCATTTTCATGGTACCAATTAGGATAAAGAATGCCTTATGAATATGATTTGGTATAGGACAACTAATCATATTAGTGGTAGGAAGATTATAAATTATAGACTTAATAGGTTCTCCTAGGTCACTAAAGACATGATGTACATGTATGGTTTGCCTAAGAGGAGGGGTTTTTAATGGTAATGACTATTGTATTATTGTGTAGGTCTTGGTTGTTGTGCTTGCAATATTGGTTGGAGAGGTTTCTAGGTAAGAGTAAGCTCAAAAGGTGGTGTATATGATGTTTTCACCATTTTCACATGATAGGATTTGGTTATTCCATTTCCCACAATATTCCTATTATGGTTGAATTACTTTGGTCTTTCTTGGTTATTGGCTTGTGCCAATTGTGATGTTGGCACTTGAATGGGATGTTGATGTTCATAATTTCCTTGATTAATACCTTGATTTTGATTTATTGAATTAAGCTTGATGACTACTTTATTGATGATTGCCCACTTGATCAACAAGCATTTATCAATGATCTCTTTGAATGTATATGCATATTGTAGTTCTAAATGATAAGCTATCTCACTATGTAATTTTTTGGTAAACATAGTGACTAATTGTTTATTTGATAAACCATGGGTGGAATGGCTTACAAGGGCTCTCCATCACTATAAATAACTTGAAAAACTTTCACTAACTTTTTTCTTTACTTGTGTTAAGTTCACTAATGAAATCTCATGCTCGAGATTATAAGAAAAGTGCTGCATGAACTTATCAAAAAGATCATCAAAATATTTTATTGAATTTTTGGGCAACTTCAAAAACCACTCCAAGGCTTGTCTAGCCAAGCTCCTTGGAAACAATAGTAAAATTTATATGTTGTTATATGCCACTGGTTGACATGCGATGAAGAATTCAGTCAAATGAGCCTTAGGGTCACCTTTTCCTTTGTATTTATTGAATTTTAGTGGTTCGTATCTTGGAAGAAATGTTATTTGCAAATAATCCATGTTGAATGGATAGGAACATATGTCTTCCAATTTGAACTTTTTAGTTTGTTTACCAGCTTGAATGGTAATAATTTCATCCTTCATCTATTGCAATTCTTGGGATAGGAAACTGGAAGGAATATTGGTTTGAGGGAGAATTTGGGAAGATGGTTTAGAGGTGACAAGTGAGACACTTTGACCAGGGTATGAGGGAGATACCTATTAGGGTACATTGGTTTTGTTGGGGAATAGACCAAGAATATACATATATGGATTAGGATGTACTTAAAATTATACACTTGGTTGTGCAATATTTTGGTTTAGGTTGGTGATAAAAATTTGACTTGGAAGATAATGTGGTTAGAATGAAGGGATATAACTATATTGTGCCTAATGTGGTTGAAAAGGGGTATGTTTCCAACTAATCAAAACTTGCTATTGAGAGGGAACTTGTGGACCAAAACCCTATCTCTAAATTTGTGGCACATTTTGAACCAACAATTATCTTGTATGTACTTTAGAAATATAGGGACCTCTTTGTTGCATGAATCCCTATGAGGAAGTAAAAGTAGGTTGCATATTTGACATCTGTCACTGACCCACATTTTCATGTTGTTGACTAGTCATTATTGGGTTTTGGATCAACATATTAGTTTGTGATTGAAGAGGTACATTTGTCATTACCTAGTGAGTTAGAACATTAGTTTCCCCTAATTGAGGTGGCAATATATTTTTCCTCTATTATGTTGATACACTAGATTGTGCCTGTTGTTGTAGAATACTATTTGTTACTTTATTGAGGAGGAGTAGGGTTCATCACATTCTATCATTGAGGCATGACATTAGTCATTATTTGATTACCTAATCCTATAGGTTGTAAGATTGAGGAAGCAACCAGTTGATGTTAGGGTGTAAAAAATCCTACCCCTTGGTAGGATGACCTATTCATAGGATTAACTATAGGCACATGTTGTTGGCTAATTGTTTTTGTGTTAGTACTACTTTGATTAAGATTGGATGTTGTTTGCACATTATCTACTACATTTGGATCACTATTTAGTGTAGAGGTTGAAGACACTTCTTCAATAATGAACATATGCATCAAGTTATCTATTAAAGTGGTTTGTATGAATGGGTCAAAACTTAGATTCTCTTATCCATTTAACTCTATCAACACTCCTATTGAAGGAACTAGGTCAATGAGAGGCTTACTTACCATGTTTATCTTATTGAAATCACGTGCTAGATTCAAGTATGTTTGATATGTTATCTGCATTTGGTTAAAGTGATCTTCCATGATGTTTTTTCCTCGATCAGATATATTAAGATCTTGGTACATTATTTAGACTAGAGCCATAGGATTGCTAGAAGAAGCATGTTGATCGTAAATGATATTGTGGGGCACTCTTACTAGACTTGGTAAATTTTCATGGGGGAAGTCTACTGGAAACTTGGCCCCTACCTCTATGGCTCTAACCAAAATCTCATATTTGTTCTCTAATAAATTTTGTTTAAATAAAAATGGATCATACGTGGAAACTGTATTAGTAGAATATGACTGTTGAAGTACTGGCTCATCCACTACAAGGATTGTAGCTAGGTATTTTGTCTTTTGTTCTTGGTCTTATTCTGAATAAGGTGGTGTGTTAACCAGATAGTTAGCAAATGGATCTTGGCTTTGTGCCCTTGATTGAGTATTATAAGAGGGATAAGAATCCATCTCATAAGCAATAGTATCCACATAGGGGTCTTGCACCATTTCTTATTGTGTAACTATATTACTAATCCCTAGATTGTACATGAGTTCACTACGAGTGTAGGAATACATGTTGGGATCTACAGTCAATGCTTTGTGATAAAAAGTCAAAGAGTTCTACAAACTCTAAAAAGGACAATGTCTAAAACAAATGATTTTCTAATTTGGTCTAGATTTGTCAAAAAGGATTAAAAGGTTTATGCAAATATTTGTGAGGAAACAAGCTATCATGAAGTATCTAACATTTCATTATTCACACAAAGATAAGCAAGTAAATGGACCTAAAATCAAAATGCCAAACTCTAAAATTGAAGTGTTTCAAATTAGTCTAATCTAGGAATTTAAAAGTTGTTAGGTCTTGTGGCCAAATGCGGCGTCAAAAGCTAGGCTCAAATAAGGCATGTGCTATGACTCTTGGACAAATGTTTTCAAAATTTAAACTTTGAAATAGATGAAATTTTTAATCTAATGGATTTGAAACACTTCTAACAAATAGTAGGCATTTTATTCTTGGACATGAACTTGATTAACTAGGTATAAGGTATGAAATAAAAGGCACTTTAGAAATAGTTTATTTTCTCACAAAAAATGGTATAAAACTTGGTTCTTTTGATAAACAAGCTAGACAAAAGTGAACAGTATAATTGTTTTAGACAAAAGATCACAAAATTACACTTGGATTGGTTTGAAAATGTAGGAAAATTTTTGGAACTCTATGCAAGAGGGTTTATAAAACAATATTTAATTTTTTTTTGGAAATGTAATGATGCCATACCACCCAAAAGGTGTAACAAAAAGGTTTATTCCAAAAACTCTTTAAGGCAAAGACACTTTCCTATAATTTTGATAGCATAATACTACTTTTCTTGATTCAGAATGTTGTGGTGCATAGACTCAAAGTGCAATGTTTAGCACAAAATGGCTTAAGTCTATCAAATGTTGATAATGATTATGAGTCTTAAATGTCCTTCAACCCAAATTGGAAAATAAACCTAAGTTCCCTCAAGTTTAGTGTAAATGGAAAACCCACTTAACACATCAACCCTATGAACTCATAAAGGTGAAAATTTGAATTTAGATTATAAGTAAAGGTCTAGACTCAATTGGGAAGCATAACTGCACCAAAGTGGATGATATGACTCTCAAGATTTTGATGAACTTTTGAACAAGGAAAATTGATGATCTCATGTGAGTAACATAACGCCTCTTTATTAGAAAGAAAATTTGGACTATGTTTTTGGCTTGGATTGTTTGTTTACACCAAGTTTTGACTCCAAAAAAGGCTTTAATCTAGGACAAGACCAACTAATTAATTATTTTTAGATCCTAAACTAACAAGGTTGCTTGGTATTATTGAAATCTATCAATATACGTCATTTGATAGGATTTTAAGTGTTCATCCAAAAGTAAATGCACATTTTATGGTAGGGTTTTTACATCCCCCCTCTCTCAAATGACATTACTGTGACATGGCCCTTGAGGTGCACCTTGCACCAAAAATACTTCTATGATAAGTGGGGATTTATCTAAGATCTAAAAAGTTTCTGAATGATCTAGGGGAATCAATTGCACATTGACTTTTACACCAAACAATGCAAAATAAAAGCATGGATTTTGGGTTCATATCACTTGGCTTATTGCAAAAAGATCTAGTACTTTTTGTAACCACTACATCTTGTTGTTCACTCAGCATAGTGAGATGTCCAAAGGGCCACTATGTCCTGTGTACAACTCCAAAAGAGCCAAATAAAGTCAATGTTAGGAGATGAAACCCTGGGTCAAAGATTCCCTAAAGAACTTGTGAGAGGTGATGAAGTCCCCCTCACAAGCTAAGTTTGCATAAAAATAAATAAATCATGAAATAGAAAGACTTTAGGGTCATTTTCAAGGTCACCCAAACTTTGATGAGTTTTTAGGGAGTGTTTTAGATGACATTCTTTCTAAGCCTTGGACTAGACTACTTGCAATAGGAATGGCACTTTTGATTCCAAGGGTTCCCTATATGGGACAAATGGAAGAGAATACATGCAACATTCCTCTTTTTTCCAAAGAAAAATTTGATTAAACAAATATTACAAACAAAATTGACAAGTGCGTTCAATTTTAAGCCCAAATGAAAGATTTGGTGGTGTTCATTTGACCCCTTGGTCTTAGTTGCAAACTTTGAAAACATTCACCAAAAACATCTAAATTCTTTGTTAAACACCAAAAACAAGGTTCCTAATTGATTTTAAAGCATGAAAAGGTGATTTAAACATGTTTTGATCAAATATCAAGCTTGGTCCTACAGTAAAAATGTTAGCATGTCCTTTAGCTTTGAAGCCCTTTTTGGTTTGAAATAATGAACTTTGGAAAACTAGCTTTTGGGTCTATGTTTTTGGAAAAAAATAGTGACCGATGTCGGTTATAGACAACTGACAAAAGTTACCTTGGCTAATATAAATCTAACTAATTTCATTTTTGCTAACTGATGTTAGTTAAGCTATGTAATGGATGTCAGTCTTACTTACCAACGTCGATTACTGTGTAAAATCTTGGCAACCAAAAATGGCAAAATAAATTTAGAAAATCAATTTTCAAGATTTTTAAGGGTACAAATAAATATTTTAGAGTTTAAAAATGATCTTCTTCAGGTGTGAGATTCATCTAGTCCCACTGGATGTGTCATAATGTGATCTAGGAATTTAACTCAAGAGAGGATGGTTAGTATGGTGTTAGTTCCAAAATGAAATAAACACACTAATAGCATAACATCTCTAAGCCTAAACACTAGGGAGAGATTATTAACAAAATAAAAATAAAAACACAACTAAAAAGCAAGGAATGAAAACACAATAATTCTTTCACCTTCCTTGGATGCTCCAAATGCTTTTGTAGTGGTGGCTTGCTTGGATTGTGCTCATAAAGTCCTTGGCAATAGAAGCTTGGATACCTCTGTCTCTCATTAGAACCTTTGGCTTGTGGCTTGTCTTGGCTTGGAATCAGTTTTGCATGTTAACACTAGTTTTTTAAAGCTTTTAAAACCATTTGTACATTATAACTTTGCATTCTTAAGTCTTAGAAATGATGTGGTAAGGCCTCATATTTATAGATTTTTACAAATGTCTAAAATCAACTTGAACCATCCATCTCAAGATTAAGATGTGTGGTTGAGGATTAATTCAATTTTTGGAATTAAGTTTGTAATTATCTTCATCATGAAATTAGAAGAAGGGGCAATTAAGAGGCATGGAGGGCATCATGGAAGGCATTGATGAGACATGGAGGGTATGAATCCTAATATTTATGGCATTTATGGCCTAGGGATGTCTTCCCAAGAAATGAGGTCACTTGATGATGCAGATATTCAATATTCATTTCCAAAAATAAGATGTCAACAAGTTTCCATGGAATTCTTGATTAGGCCTTGATCTGGGATAATTAGCTCTTAAACATGTTTAAGCACTTTGTGCACAAATTACTCAAATTGATAAAAATGACTTGTTATTAGTCTAAAACTTAATTAGATTGGAATTAGAAGTCACTACCAGATGCATTAGAACTATATTCCCATTTAGGATGTTACCAACAACAAATAATGAAGGCACGTGTTTTGTGCAAAATTTTTGATAAGAAAGAGCAATCTAGAGCACATACGTTCAAAATTATTATTTTGACTCAAAATGAATTGATCAATGTTAGCTATCCCATAAATTATATTACCCCATTTAGGGATACCCTAGCCAAAATTGGCACTTGAATATGTCAGTTTCACTTCATTTAGCATGTTTTAGTGTTTTTAGGCCAAATTGTTCATTTTTGGTAGAAATTGGCCAAAATATTCGTTGGTGGTTATCAATGGCCATATTTAGGTGTCTACAAGAAGATCTTTCCATAAATCCTCTTATAAATGTTAAATTTATCCCGTCAACCCATTCAAACTTGTATTTTTTTGAGGACAATTCACTAGGTCTGAGCTAGGTTGGTTAAAAGGCTAACAAACCCAAAAAGTGAAAAACAGCCCTAGACTATATAGGGTCGACTCGGTTGACCTAATATAGCTGATTAACCAAAATATAATTAAGGAAAGAAAATGAGGATAAAACATGTCAAAATATTGGAGGAGTGTGTAAGGGAGGATAAATAGCTTAGGCAATTGTTTTAAGAGTTGATTAGATTGGTAATAATGTGGCAATAAGGGAAAACAATCATGTGAAGCACCAAAGGTCTACCCACCCATTTCCTAGTGCACCCCTTAAGGCATAAACTCAAAGATATTGAGTCTTGATGGGTTCTTGCAAGATGTAAAGCATCAGTATGTGATAAAATTTAAAAATATTATGTGTATATTACTTTTCATTATTTCATTTGCTAAACCAAAAGAGGTGTATGAGAAGGTGAAAGAACATCAATTTTGACAATTCCTAGTTTGGTTTGTGGAGTATTACTAATGATATCATTATATGTTTGGAAAGATCCTTTAAGAATTTTAGGATTAGTTTTGAATTACTTCATAAGAAAGTCTTGATGTTTAGCTTGATCAAGAGCTTCATTAAGTGTTTGGGGAGCAAAGGTTTGAACCTTATATTAGAGAGTGGGAGTCAAAGCAATGATAAATAGTTTGAATAAGTTATCATCAATCATGTTATGGTATTCTTTATGAGATAAATATTTCTATCTTCTGATAAATTCATGAGTTGATTCAATGGGAGATTACTTAGCTTTGATGAAGTGGCTAAGATAATTTTTGGGATGGTCATTGTGTTGAAACTCTTTAACCAAAAGATTAACCCAATATTCAAGTTACCAAATAAAATGTTTTGAAAGTTTATTATACCATTCTAATACATCACCAGTGACTTTTTTCATTAAGAGTTTAGTTATGGTGAAGGTATTAGTTTGGATCCACTCCTTGTAAAGGTTACCAAAAGGATTTGAGAAATGAGACAGGGTCTTTAGTCCCATCATATTTGATAGTTAGAGATATGTTACCAATATCAAATGAAACAATGAAGGGAGATAAAGGATCATTTTTAATGGTTTGAATCATCTTGTTATTCATTATGGGTTAAGGAATAACATTACCTAAGGCATCCTAAAGAGGTGGAGGAATGTAATTAGGATTAGCTTGAGGATGCATAGTTGGATTTTGATTAGCCACATTGTTTCGTCCATTATAAAGTAGTACCTTTCTTGAGAAGGAAATTGATGGAGTGAATTTGATATGCCATTTTAAGGATGAATCATCTAATTTCCCCAATTTTTCTTTAATAAGTACAAATATCGAGAATAGAGTGAAGAATAGGCATGTTGATGATAGCACTAATTATGGTAGGGTCAACATTGATGTAATGGAGAGAGACTAAAAATCCTAACAATTTTCTAGATGTGAAACCAAAGACACACTTGTGAGGATTAAGTCTAACTTTGTATTTAAGGAGATGATAAAATATGATAGCAAGATCAGAAAGATGATTCTTACGATGTTTAGATTTAGCAATGAGATCACACACATAGGTTTCAATAATTTTATGGATGAGATCATGAAATATGTGAGTCATTTCACATTGGTAAGTGGCTTCAACATTCTTAATACTGAAGGGCATTTTGACATAGCAATAGGTGCCCCATTCTATGGTGAAAATTATCTTATATTGGTCCTCAGGAGTGATATGAATATGATTATATCCCAAGAAGCCATCCATAATCGATAAATTTTTTTAACCAACCATAGAATCCACAATGACATCTATATAAGGTAGGGGAAAGTTGTCCTTAGGAAAAACAATATTAATATTATGAAAGTGAATACAAATGTGAATAACCATAGTTACCTTCTTATGAATAAGAACAATGTTGGAAACACATTCAAAATAATCCAGTAGTTTAATAAACTTAGCATCAAGTAATTTGATGATTTCCTTATGACATAAAGTGGAAACTTTAGGTGAAAATTTTATTTGGTTTTGATGCATAGGCTTGGCATCAGGATAAGTAATGATGTTATGTACCATGATACTAGGGTCAATGCTAGGCATATCCTCATAGGACTAAGTGAAAGCCTCACAATATTTATCAAAGAATAAGATAAAATTATCATGTTCAATAGGTGAAAGCTCTCAAGAAACTATAATTAGTCGAGGATAAGATGGAGTACCATATTCGATACGAGTGGTTTCTTCAATTAGCATGGCATTGCCATCTTGAAAGCGGTATGGTGCATTAGGTAAGGATGAAATTGGATTTGTTTTAGGGTCAATGCTAGTAATGAAGTTATTGAATAAAGGAGTTTTAATCTTAAAATTTCTAAGTTTATGATGCTACCGAGGAAGTTGAGGTTCTCAGGCATAAAATAACTCAAGGATAACTTCATCACTAGGCAAGGTAGGAAGAGGGACATAATATTAAACATCTACTTCAGGATCTAGAATTGTATTGCCATGATGATCATACTTAGAATGTATCTGATGACCATTAGTTTCCTTAGCATCAAGTGTAATTTTAGGAGTATAAGAAGTAGATAGAGTAGAAGGGGTTGGAATATCAGTGGTTTCAATGATGGGAGAAGTATTAGATGTAATGATTGGATTGAAAGGTGGTAAAGGAGATGTATAAATTTATGGAGGTTTGAAGGTATAATTTTCTCTACCACCCAAGGAGTATTGATAAGAGGAGAATTGGTAGGAGGCACATGACCGTAAAGATCTAAGGCGTGATCCATAAAAATGGTATAAACATCCTAATTAAAAGCATGAATTTGGGCTCAGGTTTTTTGATAATGGTGGACATCCAAATCTCTATATTGAACTTGGGCCATTATATAATTATTTTCATAAGTGGGATAAATTATACATGCTTCAGAATCAGGAGTTTCAGAGGGAGAAATATTGATATTACTAAATTTATAAGGAAACATGATGAGATGATCTTGAATTAATTTGGACACTCTAAAATCATTACAAGTGAAAGAATATTTAGGTAAATAAGGCTCATGAGCATTGCATAGAGGGGGAAAATTGGTAATCTCATCAATAAGAGGAATAGTACAGTCCCTGGGTAAGAGACAAGGAGGAATCCATTATGAAATGTAAGGAGGTAATTTGGTAGTATTTCAAGTATGTTACAAACCATTGGGATCATCATCATCAGAATTTGCAAGATTAACTTGTAAATCAAGATTCATGTTGATGAACTTGGGTAAAGGAACACTATTTATTTTAGGAATGGTAGGAATATGATATTATGATTTAGGATTGGGAAGCTAAATGCTCCATGGGTTGGGATCAAATTCATGCTTATATGATTTTACATTATGTAAGAATTTAATACATTAGCTATTGGATGAAAAAATGTCCATCATTCGATGAGTCCATGGATGACTAAGGAGTATATTATAGGATAAGGGAATATCAAGGACCATAAGCTTGGTTCAGACAGTCTTAGGTCTAATGGTTAATGGAAGCCAAATGTAACCAAGTGGATTTTGATTAGTCTTATCAAAACCATGACAAGTAAGACAAGATTGCTTAAGATGATCCTTGTTATAAATGAGCCATAAAGATGTTACATTAATACCAAAACCATCATAAACTAGAACTTTTTGGATAATAGTGGTGTTAATGGCTACTTTGATAAAAAGTGGTGGATCATCGGCATGAAATATAATTTCATCATTGATCATGTCCTCTTCAAGGAATTCAATAGAGGGTTTGGAAGGACACATAGTTTTAATGGTATTTATGTTGGTAGGTTGAGATTTAATAAAAGGTGGTTCTTCATTTATGGAAGATGGATCTTCAATATCTTGAATTTGTTGTATAAGGAATTTATGATGATAGGGTGAAGTGCGAACCAAATCCATAAGAGGAATCTTAAAAGGCATAGAGTTGAGTTCTTAAAGAAAGTTCCAATGAGATTTAGAAGAAAAAATATGAGGTTTAGGAGGTAAATTAGACTTTGGAAGAATAGATGTGGTTGGAGAATAAGGAGGAGATGGTTCCTCTTAGGCTTCCAAAGCAAGATTATTAGTGGTAGTATCTTTATGAAGTTTTTCCTCTAAATATGGCTTCTTAGGCTTGGTAAAAGGATCTTTGTGAACCATTTTATGATGGTAATTGACCTTAGTAGTATTGACATATTGAGAATTTTTAAAATATTTATCATAATCAGTGTCAATGGCACAAACATACTTGGTATTAGATTGACTATGTGAAGAAGATTTTTTATTATTAGAAGTAGAAGCTTTAGAAGCTTATCATTTTTTGTAAGCAATGGTTTACTATTGATGATGAATATTGATCATATATTCATGATTGAATGAATCACCAAGCATATAGGAGATACAAAATTTAGTGAGCCCTTTAAAATATTCATTAGAATGTCCAATGTTGGCATGGAACCAACAAAAGAGATTGGGGTCATACCACTTAGGAGGAGAATTGGGATAGATGAAAGGTTTTGAGGTTGGTAAAAATTATTTCATTTTTTGAATTGAAAGAGGTATATGAGAAGGTAAAGGAAAATCAGTTTTGGCAAATCCTAGTTTGGTTTTTAGAGTATTATTAGTGATAGCATTAGATCTTTGGAAATATATTTTAAGAATTTTAATATTAGGTTCAAATTGATTCATAAGATTTTTTTTTACATTTAGCCTAATCAAGAGCTTCATTAAGTGTTTGGGGAGCAAAGGTTCGAACCTTATATTAGAGAGTGGGAGTCAAAGCAGTGATAAAGAGTTTGAATAAGTTATCATCAGTCATGTTATGGTTGGATTTATAAGATAAATATTTCCATCTTCTGATAAAGTCATTATCTAATTCAATGGGAGATTTCTTAGCATTGATGAAGTGGCTAAGACAATTTTTGAGAAGGTCATTGTGTTGAAACTCTTTAACTAAAGGATTAACCAAATCTTCAAATTGCCAAATAAAATGTTGGGGAAGTTGATTATACCATTATAATACATCTCTAGTGAAGTTTTTAACTAAGATTTTAGTTTTATCAAAGGTATTAGTTTGGATCCACTCCTTGTAAAGGTTTTCAAAGTCTTTGAGAAATGAGGCAGGGTCTTTAGTGCCATCATATTTCATAGTTGGAGATATGTTACCAATATAAGTGGAAATAATGAAGGGAGATAAAGGTTCATTTTTAATTCTTTGAAGCATTTTTTTATTCATTATGGGTTGAGGAATAACATTATCTGAGGCATCCTAAAGAGGTGGAGGAATGTAATTAGGATTACCTTGAGGATGCATAGTTGAAGGTTGATTAGCCACATTGATTAGATGTTGTTGAAGTTGCATCATTTGGTTGGTGTTAGAATTTTCATTATGTTCATTTTATGGATAACTTGGGCTAAAATTTGAGTTGTACTAGGAAGTGGGTTGGTGTTATTAGGAGCACTCCCCAAATTGGAGTTAGGGAGAGGATTGCTGGAAGAAATATTGTTAGTGGAATTGTTAAGTAAACTTGTATAAATTATTCCTACATTAGTTTGAATATTTTGAAGGTGAGAATTTTCTTGGTAGGTAAGGAAATGATTAGATCCATCAACTTCATCTTAAGGCATTATTTGAACCATATTGAAATGCATGGATGAAGGAGGAGAAGAGGTGCCCCAAGAGTGATGGTGCTCTTGGGAGGGAAAGAAAGGAATAAATGAATATCCTATATAGTATCAAAATGGATTCAAGCTATCCAAAAATATTCTGATAGGAGACTTCATTATGACTTAAGAGAGATGAACATAATGCAAAAAAGGAAAAATATCTAATTAGATTGATAAACAAAGAAGGAAGAAAGTAGTATAGGGTTGAATAGGTCAACCAAGCACAAAAATAGAGGCTACAGATAGTACAGGGTTGACTAGGTCGATCTAGTATAGTGAACAGGGGATAAAAAGGTATAGGGTCAATTGGGTCAACCTAGTACAACAAATAGGAAAAATGAAAATGCTAATAACAAGTTATAAACTGAAATAAGATAATTTTTGTAGTGAATCTAGGAAAGTAAGAACTAAAGAGAAACAAATAGTCCATTGGATCAATGTTGGTCAAACCAATTGAAGCATACAATACAAAACTTTGCACTAATGCTAGATAATGCAAGTTTTTTCAAACATAATTGATCAAAGAACAAGAATACAACTTGAAGTAAATAGATAACTAATTGGTGAACCTAAATGTTATTTAGATTATTAAGATATGATTTTAAATGTGATGGGAAGTTGGATGTAAACAAGGAACTAGAATAGAAATCTAAAGATGGTTTCAAGTAGTTTGGGATGAAAGGGATTGTAGTGGAAATGATATAGGCTTGGTATTAGGGCTACCCCATTAATTCACACACCACATTGATAAGGGTGTCGAGTGCTTAGCCAAAATATACCATTAACCATGCTTTATACTTGACTAGAGTATCAAGTTAGTTGGGTGGATAAATGTTAAAAATACTTGTTTAGATTTTTTGATTTGGCCATGTGTGAATAAAATATAAATAGTGAAACTAAATGGTTAATTAAAAACCCCCTAATTAGACTATGTGAACTATTCTAAGCATGCAAGCATCAAGAAAAAAAAGGTGTGAACTAATTACTAGCATATGAAGATTAAATTCCAATTTGAAACAAGGTACTATTGACACTATATGCACAAAATATAGAATAGGGTCGACAGGGTCAAAATTGTACTATGAAATCCAAGTTTGAAAATGAATAGGGTTGACTAGGATCAACCTAGTTATTCATATAACACATAGAACATAAAATTGGGTTGACATGGTCGATCTAGTTGACTATGCAGGGGTAGTTTTGAAGATTGTAAACTGTAAAAGTAAATATAAAAAATAAAAATATAGAGAGATAGAAAGGAACCTTGGTGGATCAAAGATGCTGAGAATGAATATTGCTAGTCAATAACCTTGGCATATGCTCAAAAACTCTACTAACTAGGTTGACTAGGTTAATTAAGCTTTGTAGAATCTTGTTTCTGAGTGCCTAAAATGTACAAGGTTGATTAGGTTGACCTAATAACTTAATATGGATACTTGAAATTTTAAAAAATTAACTAGTCAAACTTTTAGTTTGAACTAGAAGTTTGGAAGTCTTGAAACCTATACTGGGTTGTTTGAGTTGATCTAGTCACCTATTATTGAAAATCTATGCATAGAGATTAGAACTAGTTCAATAGAGTTGATCCAGTATGATAGATATATGATAAAAAATAAAAAAAATCCTATAAGGGTTAGTTTCACATTGGGTTCACTAGAATGTATGCAATCAGAAAAGCATCATGTCTATAAATCAATCCTAGTTTGAAGAAGATAGAGTATACCTACACTTCTGATTGGGAATACATTTTTTAAGTGGGAGTATGACCAATATGAGGATATTTTAGATCCAATTAGGGGATCACTTGTCATAATACACCATGTGAGGTAGGTTTCCAAAGCCTACAGTCTAACACAATCATGCAACAACCCTAAAAGAGTCCTAAGGTTTAATATTCACCTATTCTTACAAACAAGAAAGTAAATATAATCTAGTACACACCAAAGTTTATGGCACAATAAATGGTTTAGTAAAGTAATCAAAACATGTAAAAAAAAATCTCAATTAAGTTAAGTATGAGTAAGACGTTAATACATGGAATATGAAGAGTAATATTATTCTATCCAACACTTATCCTACTTCTATCTACTAAAGAGAGGAGAACAAAGTTAGAATATAATTACCTGAGTGTGAACCCATCAAGACTTAATCTCTCCCTTGGCCAAAGGGGATTCATAAGAGGTTGTTGTGGTTTATAAGGATAACTAAGAAAGGCCAAAACATCCAAGAATTATGCAAAAGAATAGATTCTCCAAGTATAAACCTTAAGCTAAGTCTCCTCAAGTAGAATGGTGGAAGATCAGATTGTGAAGAAGCATGATTGAATAATAACTCTTGATTGCATATTCTCAATAATGATGAAAATGATCTTGTATATATAGGTAGATATTTCCCTAAATCCTCCCAAATATGTCAGTTGTATAGGGTCCACCCAATAGACCTTGTATGTTTTTGAGGATAATTCACTAGGTCAGAGCTAGGTTGATTGAAAGGCTAACAAACCTAAAAAGTGAAAAATACCCCTAGACTGTATAAGGTTAACCCAGTTGACCTAGTACAACTGACTATTTAAAAGGGAATTAAGGTAAGAAAAGGAGGATAAAGCATGGAAAAAGACTAGAAGAGTGTGAAATGGAGGAGAAATATCTTAGGCAATGGTTTTAAGAGTTGGTTGGATTGGTAATAATGTGGAAATAAGGGACACCAATCCTAAAAATCACCAAAGGTCTACCCACCCATTTCTCAATGCACCCCTTAAGGCATGCACTTAGATATATTGAGTCTCAATGGGTTCCTACAAGATGTAAAATGTCAGTATGTGATAAAAGTTAAAAATATTATGTGTATATAGTTAAACTATATCATTGAGACCAAATTTTTTTATGTCCCCTTTTCCCATTAGGTTAAAATATTCCCTAGAATCATCATCCATTATTTTTAAGAAAATTATTTTTCTCAAATCTTATTCTAGCTCATACCCACATTTTCTATATGCAAAGATGAAACGATCAAGATAGTCTTCCATATTTTCATATTCCTTTTCTTTTATGTGAAAAAATTCTTGTCTTTTTTAATCTCTTACTCTATAATAATCCTATATTTATCCAATAATCTATTTTCCATTTCATCCCATGTGTGAATGGAATTTGGTTGTAAATCCATTAACTATCTCATGGTTGAATCCTTGAGTGTAGAAGGGACAATTTTAGTATGATTTTCATATTTGTAATCACAACTTAGAAAAAAATCTTAATTTCAAACATAATTTGATCAGGATCCTTTGTAGAAAATATTCTAAAAGTAGGCAATATATATGGGGATATGTTATTCATTGCTGCATTTTCATCTTGATCTAGGACAATAAGATAGGTGAATGTTCTACCTTGTGGATGATCCCTACCTCCTATATCCCTATTTAGTGGATTGTTTCCCAAATTATCTCCCATAGTTTCTCAAAAGATGTTGTAAAGAGTTTACATGGGACGTGTTGAATGTCAGAGGTGGATTAAATTCTACTTAATTGAGATTCAAAATTATAGCTATGTTTAAGCCTTAATTACTTCATTTGAAAGGACACACCTTCCTCTAGAGAATGATCCCAAAGTTTAGGTGAGTTTAGAAATGGTTCCTCCTCAATATTCTGAAGTTATTTTCCTATGTCTTCTAGGGAAATTTATTCTTATGTCTTACCAGTACTTATGCTCTATTGAGGGATCTTTGGAATGTATCTTCCCTTTGAATCTATTTGTCTATTCATATATTTATTTGATTTTATGGGATTTTTTCTTAATCAATTGTTAGTTTTAATATTTACACCCTAATAAAACCTAGAAAGCTCCCTAGAAATAATGTTAAAAATGATGAGTGTCATCAAGGTCTTCATTTTGATCAACTCAACTTGGTTTATGTCATGTCAAAGTAGGGTTGGTGTTTAATGATAGTTTTGAGTAAGGTGTCAAAGATAATAACTAACAATTGTATTTTGGGGGAATTTTTGGATCATTTATATTTAAAGATATACTCTAATTTCTTGAATTGAAATCAATCTAATTTACTTGGAAGGAAAACACTATAATACAAAATTGAAATGTTGACAAGAGAAGGAAACACACCTGCTTTGAAAATAAACACACTTTGCTTATAAAGGAAATTTTTTGGAAATGAAACAATTGATGATAAAATAAATCACATTAATCTATTTCATAAATTGAAATGGTTCTTGGAAGTAAATACTTAGAAATGAAATTATAGAATTAAAAATATAGAAAGTGTCTTAAAATAGAAACACACCCACAAAGACCTACATGTTATATCAAATCATATTTTTAATGTAAAAATGTAGAATATTAACTAATAATCATATAAAACATAAATACCATAAAATAATTATATTTTCTCAATTGAGTGAGCCCTTGCTCTCCTTTGAAATAGGATGTAGATCACACTTAGTCTTTTAGGAAAATCAAATTTTTATTACTGAAGAATGTTTACAAATATATAAAATACTTCAAAAAATCTACTTAATCTCAACATTTTTATTACTTATTAAATATTATCTACTAATTGACCAGGAGACATTAGTTATATTTCTTAATGTGTTTACAACAACTGACTAGAATAGTTAATACCTAATAATATTACTAACTACTTCTAATTTATTTTCCAAATAGAAAATAAGTTACAACCTCTTTCAAAAATTTCAAGATGAATGGTGGAAGAGATGTGTAGGTTTACATGTAGAGATATTTAACTATTGATAGTTAAAATATATTCAGTTGGAGTCATGTATGATCTGGAAACTAATTTCTACAATATTCATAGTGATGCTTTTACAAAACATTATTATAAATACAATGTCTATAAATATGAATACTATATTTTGTAAATGTCTGCATGAATCTAAAATTCATCCAAAATGGTTTAGAAGGTTATTGATTAAGCATGAATGATGTATTCATTAGTGGACCAATGCAAAACATCATTTAATAAGCTTTATGTCTATCTCGAGTGACTTTGGATCTAGGCTAATACACTTTGGAGCTAGACAGGTAGTTTTTAGAGCTAGACATATGGACTTAGGATCCATACTAGTGGACTCTAGATCCAAAGTAGTGGTCTCTAAAGCTAGACTAGTGGAATTTAGAGCTAGAATAGGAGACTTAAGAGCTAAACTAATAGACTTAAGAGGTGGTCTGTGCTACTCTATAGTGTTCTTTAGTGGTCTTAAAATGGTCTGCTTGTTTTTGTGTAACCTATACATATAAAACTATTAGAATTTCCATAAAAAGGGTTATAGCTTAGTGGTAAATAAAGAAACATTGACTCACACATAATAACTAAGTTAAATGCATTTGTTTTCTACTTTAGACTAGAAACAAGTTATAAAATGGATATTCAAATCCATTATGAGGGAGATTAATATGGGATAACTAAGGTCATTACTTGGACATATTGATCCATTAAATGGATTCATCACTAGATATTACGTAAATTTTTGAAATTTATGTTAGTGTATAACATATCATTTCATTCGATACACACATATATTTCATAGGTACTTGAATGTGATATAGGCATACACTAGATCCATGATACATGCATATATATATACATATATATATATATATATATATATATATATATATATATATATATATATATATATATATATATGTTGGAACTTTCCTCCACTTACATAACATACTATGTTGTGGGAATATACTTTAGTGATTATTATTGATATAGGTTACATCATTTTATGATCACTTTGAATTATCATGTTGAGATTATATACTAACACTTACATGTCTATATTCGTGCTTGCATATTACACAGTGTGCTAGATATGTTATGATATAAGACATTTTTCAAACACATTCATGCATGGAATAGTAGGATATGATTATGCTCATTGTTTATATTTCACTTATTAATATTTTCACATGGCTTAATTGAGTGTACTTCTTATTTTCTATCTTATCTCAATTTTGGAACATTTGAACATGTTCCTTATTTATTACCCATAGTGCCACTAAGTTTTGATTCTTTAGCATGCAATTTTTTCAACATGTCCTCTCCTTGAGTGTGAAGAATTTGAGCATGCCCCTTGTCTTGGTCTCATTCAACACCTATTATGTAAAATTGAGTTCTCTTGTGTGTGTGCTTGATTTTTTGTTGAGATATTGGTTTTTAATCCTAGACATTGCAATGATCCATATCATACATCTTTGGTCTTGTTATGATTAGATATTATGAGCTTAATTGATACATATAATTATCCATGATACCACTATATGCTTTTTTATTACATAATTGATACATACATGACATAATTTTGAGATAATATGACTACTAGAACACATTACCCCACCTCAAAATGAGGTCATATTAGTGGGGGAATGTCATATATACATGATTCCACATACACACAATTGGTATAATTTGATATGGTTTACATGATTCAGATATAGATTTGGGTCAAAATATTATGAACTTGGCATCAATTTTCATAGATTTGGGACAAAGGTTTTTAGATTTATGACATATATTATACAAGGTTTATAGTTTAGATGTTACATTTTGACAGATACTTTAGCTTAAGACATATTCAAGGTGCTTATGTAATGAAAATACACCAAATCATAGATACTTATTCAAATCATAAACATATTTATGTATTGAACATACCAAGATGCATGAATTGAGTTTTATCTATCTATAATAATTGGTTCCCTTGAGTAGTGTGGTTGAGATTTAGCTTGCTAAACTTCCTTGGCACTAATTATATTTTTTAGGTTGATATGGTTACACCATTTAACTTAGGTGATATTGGATAGATTGGTTAGATTATATGTACACTTGAGTTATGTGATTGAGATTCAGTGATCTTGATATCCCTGACACAAATCATCCTTGCACTGAATTGGATACATGATTGCTTTCAAACTCACCTTTTCACATATCCAAGGTTTAGTTGTGAACCTATCTCTCCAATGATTTAGAAAAGACGCATCATCATTAAAGAAAAATATCAATGAGAAACACATTTACTCCTTTGCTCTCATTTATTTCAATTATTCCAATTATTAAAAAAAATTATATGCACTAGTTACACTATAACATGCTCTCAGTTGTAGGTAATACATAAATAGAAAATTCAAATAGGGATCAATCAAAGACAAGGTGTGTTGTAAACACCTAATTATGAATTTATTTCCTTTTAACTAATATTTTCATCCTTATGTATTACTAGGTTGGTGGGGGGCATTAATAAATGTAGATACTAAAATATGATTATATATGATAAACTATTTTTGTAAACTTGATAAATATCACTCATGAGCCTCAAATCTTCAGTTCATGACCTTCTCACTACCAAAAGGATCACTTTTTCGGTCTCATTATGCCAAAATGATTATCCTATAAGTATAGCCCTAATATTCTAATTACCTAGATCACATTTAGCCCATAGTATGCATAAAATATGATTTATATCCTAATATGGTAGTTATAGATCTTCAAAAACTTTATATCCTCCTAAACATAACCATCTAGACTAGGACACTAACATCAATGCTAGTGTCCCAAATATGATGCTAGTGTCTAAAAAATGTTCAAATTTTAAAATATTTTGACATGTATTGTCCAAGAATTATCATCTAGAAGTTACCAACAAAATACCTATCAATCTCACACTTAATCATTTGTACAATTTATTTCTACTACCTTGTTCTTTTGTATTTCAAAATAATACATATGATAAGTCTTATTATAGGATTGAAGCATACAAAGAATATCCCATGAACATTATTTGTCAAGTTAAATTTTTTTATCACTACATGCTATTAATTATATCATATTTCACAATTTTCCACACACAAACCCACATAAAGGGACAACTACATCGATCTGAGGCCCTCATGGGCATACATTAAACTATTGGTGGTGGTGTTGGAGGTCCTGTTTGACTATCTTCCTTTTCACCTTCACCATCACTATCTAAAAAGATTATAGGAATATTATCTATATCATTTGCCTATGTATAAATTGGATTGATTCCACTCTTTTCATCAAACACTACATCTCTACTGATTAGTACCTTCTTTATTTCTAGATCAAGTAGTCTGTATGCCTTTGATTGTGCCCTATATCCCACAAAAATACATTCTTTTGTTTTCTTATCCAACTTCTTCCTTTTCTCCTTAGGAACATGCATGTATGCCTTAAAACCAAAAACTTGAAGGTGACTAACCTTTGGTTTGTTTCCTATCTAAGATTCATGTGGTGTGATTCCATAAAGAGATTTGGTGGGTGACTTGTTCAACAAGTAGACTATAATGTGACAAGCTTCTACCCAGTATGTATTAGGAAATTTTGCATCCTCAACCCTGTTATGAAACATTTATAAAATGAACCTAATATAACATTCTACAACTCCATTATATTGAGGTGAATATAGAGCTATCAATTGCTAATTAATCGAATGATCTAAGCAAAGGGTCTTGATTTTCCTACCAGTTTCATTTTCAATCGTGGCCTTGAATTATTTGAATACTTAAAAAGTTTTATCCTTAGTCTTCAATAAATATACCCACATTTTTTATGATTAATCATAAACAAAAAGATAAAATTATTTTTACCCTTTGAGACTTGGAGAAAAATGTCTGCAAAGATAGGTGTGCACCAAGTCTAACTTACCAAGTGACTGATACTCAGTCTTTACAAAGGGATCTCTTCTTTATTTTCCTACTAGGAAACTGGTACATATATCAAAATATTTCTTGAGTTTGGGAAGACCATGAACCATTTCATGTTTTCTCAATTATACCAAATAACAATAACTCAAGTGACCATATATTCTATGCCATAAATTGCCTAGTTTTGTATCTTTGACCATAAGTGCTTGATGATCATTTTGAACAAAATCAAGCTGAAACATTTTGCCAATGTTGGAAGCCTTGGAAATCACTTTGAAATGCCTAGACTTGTCTCTGATGTGGTAAAATTTTTGACCATTTTGGTGATAAAATTCAACCATGAGGTTGTGGTCAAGTAGCTAATTAATAGATTTTTTGTAAGTCCTAAAACATATAAAACACTTGAAATGTTACAATTTTTTCCCCAAGTTGAAGTTTGATGTCACCACTACCTTATATTATATATAAGATATCATATCCAAGTGATACATTTCCCTTTGATTTTATTTTGGTCAATGTAGAAAACCATTATTTTCTCCTTGTCATGTGTCTGGTTGCCCCTAAATCAACATACCAAACTGCACTTGGATGATTTGTAGACTCATGTGTTTTATTAGCTAAACCATATTCCTCATTAGAAGAATAATTATCTTGAACAACATTTCCATGTTGTTTACGCTTGGAATTTTTCTATTTTCACTTGTTTTGTTGTTATGGTTGCTTCTTTTATATTTGTGATGATTTTTTGGAAGAAGGATTCTTGTTTGATGATCCTTTTTGAAATGTGTTGTACCAAATATGTTTTAAGTCATGTCCATGTCTTCCACAAATTTGAAATGCTTTAAAAGAATGTGAATTATTCCCTTGTTGGTTTTGTTGATTATTATGCTTTGGAGAGTGTTTTGGACCCTTCATGTGTTTCTTCCCCTTTTTATTCAATACAAGTACATGATCATCATCTACTTCCTCTAAATTATGAAAATTTTCCTCTTGTTATAATAAATTTACCAACACCTCAAAGTTTAGTTTTTTTTCCTATGACATTCAAAGTGGTCACAAAGAACCTATATATGGGGGGTAGTGTTCTAAAGACTATAATGACCAAAGAATCATCTGTCATCAGTTTGCCCAAATATTGAAGTGAAGCTCACAAAGTTTCAAACCTTCTAAGGAATGCTTCTACTTTTTCATCTAATTTGAGATTGAGAGTGTGCAATTGGCTTTGAAGATGCAAGATTTGATTCTTATTCTTTGATTCATATACTATTTTAATCTTATCCCAAGTATATTTTTTAGTTGTAACACTATGGATATGAGGTTGTACCTCATCCAAAACTCAAAACATGATTATTAACTTAGCCTTTTTATAAGTTTTGTCATATTTTTGTCACTGATCAATATCCATTGCATGTCTGACTCATGTTCCATCTACCACTAACCAAATATATTCAAAGTAATTGTGTGTCAGGGAGGACAAAGATAGGTCTTAAACTAGACATTGTGAATAGTAAGTTATGTATGACTAATTATAAATGTGTTGTTTAAGTGAAGAAATAAAATGTACATTTACAAAATGTAAGTGGTTAAAAATGCAAAAACACATACACAATGAAGACAAACTACACACCAACACACAAAAAGAATTTAGAATCTACCAAAAAAGCATCCAAAACTATAATGGAAAATGAGGAGAGTGGATGTCAATTTCAACTAAAAATGCATTCAAGGAGTTTTACAATGAAACTTACCCATTGCAAGATGGATTGAGGTTGGTGATAAAACATTCCCCCCACTTGATAGTCTTTGTAATAATGGGGAAAATGGGGGTTTTGCCTTACAATTTACAATGTTTAAAAAACTCACCAATTTGAGTCTAATTATAATTGAAAAATACACCAATTGAATGACAAATTTGGTCAATATCTAGTTTGATTAATATCCTCCAATGGATTTACATATGCATGTTTATTATGTTTTAAAATAAAACAACAATAAAAAATATCTCCTTAATTTCTTTAGAAAAGATTGTACCTACCAATAAATTATTATATTATTTTAAAATAATAATAATAATTAATATTAGATAATTATGATAAATAAACAAACCCAAAAATAAATAAATTGACTTGGAAGTTTTTTGGGCATCTATTCTGGACTTTTCACAGTCAATATACAAGTGCAATGGAGTCTAAAGAGTCTAGAGGGACATTTTTCAAGATGATTATGGGCCATTGGAGCTCTTAGGCTCACTAGTTTGATGTCTCTTATTTTTTAATCAACTATATTCTTAGCATGTAGCCTAACCATATACCTCTACTATCGTTGACCTTTTTTGATATGTTTGATGATGATTATTTGATCTATATGCATCTCAAAAATTTATTTTATGAAGGTAGTCAATCTAATTTCTAGTGCTTGCATTCTGATATCTAGCACTTTATTCTCTCAGTCTTGGCATCACTTGGTTTACTCCATCTCATGTTTTATATTGTAATATCATCCCTAATATATCTATGTGCTCTCTGATTTGATTGGGAGCTCCTATGATGTTTCTCCCAAATGAATAGTCATATCTCCTTTGCCATCGATTAGATTAAGAATTTATCAGATGGTCGATGGAGGTTGTGGAAGGAGCTAGGTGCTGGAATTTACTTCAAGTCATTTGATTTATTTTTCTTAATTTTTAGATCGATTTGATAAACAAATTATCTAAAGGGTCGATGGAGTCATGCCAAGACTTATAAAAGATCTATAAATAAATATTATACCAAGATTTTTAATATAAAATGATTTTTATACTCATATCAGAATAGATTTGATATATCTACCAGATTTAGATCAAATCAAATTCTTAGAAATGTAAAAAATATATGGCCTATGCTATGATAATAAAAGATCAGATCTATTCCTCCATCCATTCAAAATTAAATCTTGAACAAAAATAATAAAATAAAATTCAAAGCTCTCAAATTTGATCTCAAATCTTCTCAAGCACATGAAAACTTAGATGTAAAATTGTACAATCAAAAACCTCTAAAAATAAGAATATTTTTAGACTAGTTTAATACAAATATGGTGAAATATTATCAAAACAAAAAGAATTGCTTGTATTGACAACTATTTTCCTTTTGCAAAATTGGCCAAAATTCTATCAACATTTTGGCTTGGTATGGAAAAAATTAGAGAAACATGTCTCATCCAAAGATTGCACTAACTTGGCTCTTAATCTCCATCAAATCTCTAATTCTTAAAAAAACCTCCTTAGGACAACTTGATCTGATACCAAATGAAAGATGAAAAGTAATTGCATTAGTAAAATTACTACAAGAGGTGTTTATATATACAATAATAATTGATATTATATCTCCTAATCTATAGGGGATTATGACTCACAATATAACTAAATATACATAAGAAATACCAAATTTAGGTAACTTATGCTATATGTCAATCAAAGGTGTAATTTACATTGAGAAATATATTACAAATATGTTAGGATAAATTAATTATTCTAACAGTCTAACCCTAATATTCTAATTACTTAGATCACATTTAGCCCATAGTTTGCATAAAATATGATTTATATCCTAATATGGTAGTTACAGATCTTCCTAAACTTTCTATCCTTCTAAACACAACCATTTAGACTAAGACACTAGCATCAATGCTAGTGTCCCAAATATGATCCTAGTGTCTAAAAAATGTTCAAATTTGAATTTTTTTTGACATGTATTGTCCAACCATTATCATCTAGAAGTTACCAAGAAAACACCTATCAATCTCAAACTAAATCATTTGTACAATTGATTTCTACTACCTTATTCTTTCATATTTCAAAATAATTCATAAGATTAGTCTTATTATATGATTGAAGCATACAAAGAGTATCCCATGAACATTATTTGTCAAGTTATATTTTTTTATCACTACATGCACTTATATCATATTTCATAATTTTTCACACACAAGCCCATATAAAGGGACAACTACATTGACCTAAGGCCCTCTTCAGAGTATATAACTATATAGGTGGCACTCATTGATAAAGGGGTCTTTGAGGTTATCTCTACTTCACTATATCCCACTAACCCCCATTTTTTAAGGTAACATTCCCAAGTTGGAGGACCTAGGGTTTTGAGCAAAATACTTATATCTATAACCTATGCACATGATTTGAAGAAATAATCTATAAAGAAATAGTTAACCCTAATAGGTATTAATGGTCATTAAATAAAAGATTTTTTTTTTTAAAGATAGAAACATCAAATTTAGGATAAAAGCTTCAATGGTAGTGTCTATATCCCCATGGTAATGTCCAAGTTGACCAAAATAAAATATTTAGAATATAATGAATCACTATGGATCATCATATTGTCTTCTCCTATACTTGCATCTTATAGATCCACCTGTGCATCAATAAATAATCTAAGTATTATTTCTTCTTCATGTTACTCCATTCGTATTATTATTTTGGTGTAGTAATTTATATATTTAGCATATTCTCAAATTCAACATATTTATTTGAATATTAAAAATATGATTTCATTTTATTGTCTTGATTTTAGAATAGATTACTCCAAGTTGGTCAGGTTATTCCTTCTTATGAAATTCCAAAAATTGTTAAACAAAAATATGTATCAGAATAATAAATCAAGGATAAAGGTGTAATGTCCCCAAATGGAAAATTAAGGAAGGGAAAGCTAATATGCTCCATTGTGGCAATAAATTATAATTTATATGTCATGTGTGAAAACATCACTCTTTTTAAAGATGTATATAAGGTAATGTAATATCTTAATATGGAAATAATGTAAAAAATATGTATACAAAAAGGTGTGATAATTAAATATGTCAATTAATCTCACAAAAACATAGATGTGGGTTTAATGCTCCTATAGTAAATGTGAGATATATATCATCAATGAGTCTCATAAAAATAAATATCTCACATATAGAAATAATGTGAGGGTATAAAGTTCATTGGATTACTCAAGCGTTTAATTTATAATGCAACTAGGTGGGAGGCTCCTAAAAAAAGTATGTATATAATAATGAAGGGACCTAGCCACTTTGGTTTGAATTTTAATTTATTTTCCTTATTCGTATTTATATTTGTTTGATTTTATTTTGGTACCAAATCACCAATGTGTAATTCTCTTATTTTAATATTTTTTCATAAGCGTTATTTAGGTAGGTTCAAAAAACTTGTAAGTGTTCAAGAGCATGTATGCATGGCTCATAGATTATTTATAATTGATCTAATCTCTCTCTCTCTCTCTCTCACACACACACACACACACACACACACACACACACACACACACAATTGATTATATCATTAAGGGATACATAAAACTAAGGAATATTAAGATAAAGGGGAAAAAATACTTACCATATATTAGAGTTTGAGGGGTTACCCCCATTACTATTTGAAAAAACATAGGATAATCCCATAAGAAGCAGATAATTTTATTATGTCAATATTAACCATGTTTTTATATAGTCTTACTTAATATATTCACAACTATTTTTTTGTAGCCTTAGCTCATCCATTTCCCTAGGGGAGGATTATAGAATGTATGATGAATCTTATACTCAACCCATAATTTCTTCATTGTCTTATTCTTGAATGACAACCATTTTATCTATGATCATATAGGGGATGATAAATTTAGAAATTATGTATTTCATTATAAATAAATAACCTCACCTATTGTATAATCTAAAGGAATAACCACAACCCATTTAGTAAATACTCAATAAATGTGATAATAAACTTGTGACCCTATAATGATGGTGAATTAATTTTATAACAAGATCAAACTTAAATGGAAACTAGCCATGATATAATGGGTTTTAATTATTAATATGGTGCATGGTGTAAATCAATATGTTGTTCACATTACTCAATTTTTTTTTATATTCTTGACACTTGTTTTTTATAAGGCTGATAGTAAGTTGTTAATAACTTATATGACATTATATTTTTGATAAATTTTACACTACCCTCTTTATCATAAACATTTTTAAAGGAAATTATGACATCTTCACACCAAAGGCATCTAAGTAGTTAACCATCGAGGGATCTACTAAAAATAATGTCACTAATGATAACATAGATCGAGTAACATCTATTATTAATTTTCTTATGTTATTTCTTAAAAAATGTTTAGGAATAGTCCTGTTTGATTTAAAAAAATTTAAATAGTGGTATACCACTATGCAATATTAATATCACTATAAATCATAAATAAATGTATTTAATTTAATGATGGCAGTGAAATAATTGATTTTTTTAATCTTTTAATGGTAAGTAAAGCATATTATTTATAAAGTCAATAGGAATAAACTAATTAACCCCATATCATTCTCATGATTATTATATCTTATAATATGTTTTCCAATCTCAAATTCATTGAATTACGAAATCAAACTATGGACCAATTCTTTATTTGAAATTAGTTTTTATTCCTTAGTTTGGTAAGCACTTGTGACTTGATTAGTGACAAGTTGAGAATCATAGTAAACTTATATGGATTTAATATTTAAAGCACAAATGGAATGTAAACCTAGAATCAAATCCTCATATTACATAATATTATTGGTACATTGAAACTTCTAGTAATATGCTAATGGCATAGTTTAACCCTAAGATGTTACTAATACGATGTTGACCCAAACATTTAAAGCACATTTAGACCAATCAAATTACATGCTCTATGTATTTTTATCACTAGTATACATAAAAAAATAATCATCTTGAAAATCATCATTTATGTAACTATGATCCATTAAACGATCTATGATGAGATGATAAATGAAATTTTTATCATTCACTAATTTCTATTTTATAAACTTAATATCAAATTCCATGATTATCCTTACGCCCTTAATTATGCATATGAATAGGTAAGGTTTAGATATAATGTACCTCAAAGGATAAATCCTTGCAATAATATGATTCTTAGTATTTAAATATAATTTCCAAGTTCTTACATGGAAAATAAAATATCTAAGATTAAAATATCCATGGAGTTATAATTTTTTTTTATCATAATAAACCAATGAGTGACTAACATGATAAATATATATCTCTCAATGTGTATATTCATATTACACTAATAAATTACCCAAGGCATAATCAGTGGTAAATATGTATAGCAATAAATGATTATCAGAAATAAGTGGCATCATGATCTATGGGTTGGAAATATATACATTAATTTCATCAAAAAATATTTAACATTGTTCATCCCATTAATATTTAATGCCTTTAATTAATAATGTATAAAATGGCTTGCTTATGTTTGTTAATAGAGATATGAACCATTAAAAGGCCTTTATTTTATATTGTAAAATTCTTAGTTTTTTTAGTCCCATAGGTGTAGCCATGTCAACAATAGATTTTATTTTCTTGGGATTGAGCTCAATATTGTAGATTAAAAATACTCTACATTTCATTTTGATTTCCACTCATGCAATCTAATTTTTGTCCCTGAATACCTTGGTTTGAGACAGTGAAGTTTTGACTCAGAGCATGGGCTCAATTTTATTTTTGCCTCAATTTTGTCTAAGTGTCAAAATCGAGTGGAAGCTGCCAAGTGTCATCGGCCGAGGCACCTTTCACAATTTCTAAAAGTTGGTCAGGGCATGCCATGTGTCTCATAGTAACTCAATAGAATGTGACAAGTGTCAGCATCCGCATTTTAAATCTCTTTTAAGCAGAGAAGGTTTCAACAAGCTAAGTATCAGGATCAAGCAGAAGGTGCTAGGTGGCAACAGTGGAAGGTTTCAATGTGATTTTCTAAAAGCAATGGAAGACACCACGCATCCCTAGCTGAAGAGAGAGGAATCCACCATGTGTCAACCTCTGAATTATCTTCATTTTGTTTCACCAATATAGTAAAGACTGTGGTGGGTCTAGGTTTTATTTTTGAATTAAGCAGAAGCTGCCAAGTGTCATCGTCTATGTAAATATGAAATGAGACTCGATTGTTTCTATAATATAAATAGAGAAATGTGGAGACCATCACATGTCACCTTTCACAATTTTCTCAAAAGGAAGCTAAAAGAAGCAGAGATCACCACATATCCCTAGTTAAGTAAAGTGGAGATTGCCACGTGTCTTTTGTTAAGGCAAGCGGAAAGTGCCACCTATCCCTATGCCATTTTTGAAGTTTCTCAAGTGAGAAGTGTTTTGGGTCCCATTTTCTATAGAAGTTGTTTAAGTTCAAGGAAGCAGATGCTGACAAATGTCAAAGGCAAAACACTCCTGAGCAAAGACACAAAAAGAGTATAAGTGACGCGAAAAGTGCCGTGTGTTTTTGGTAAGTGCTGTGGAACATGCCAAGTGGCATGTTCCTATGCCTCCTAAATAATAAGAGGGTTTTCAAGTAAAATAGGGGAATTGGCCAAGTGTCCTCTTCTGTTTGATAAAAGGAAGTGTCTTGTGTATTTATTTTAGCCAATGAACTGTAGGAAGATAAAATGTTTAAGAATCTAAGAAATATCTTCTGTTAGACACTTTCAGTTTTAGTTAGAGTTCAGTTGGGCCATTAGATTGGGAACATGTGGAAAATTTGGAAGGAATCTAATGCTATAAATAGGGGTGCAGAGATCACCTAAAGAAAGGAATCAGAATCCAGAGAGAATTTTTTGAGAGAAATTATTGTCAAGAGTTTTTAGAATTTTAGAGCTGTGACGAGGAATATCATTTGCCTTTGCTCTATTTTCTTGAGTTGGAAAGTTTATGTAACTGTGCATGTTTCTGTGCCTTTTATCTGACTGGATAAGTAATAAGAAGATTGAGTCCTGTGCCTTTGTTGATATTTTTTGTGTCACTGCAAAAATAGTCTAAGCTGTGAGCCTCTATTTCTATTGTTTTCATCTTTTACATTGATCATGCCTTGTTTTCTCTTAAATGTAATTAAATCTTACATATAGTTTCACTGTGCTCAGAATTAAGGGTCAAATTACATTTAGGCACATCGCCATAGTTAGATTTTCTTTCTTTGCATTTGTGTTTCTATTTAAATTCCTATCCCTTTTCCCTGTATACACTTGATTTAAAGAAGAGACCAGCTTCTTAAAAATTTGGAGGTTGTTTCAAGTTGCAAGTCCCACATTCTTGAAACTTCCCATTGTTGGTGTTAGAAAAAAGTGAAATTTTAACCATCAACAGTTTTTGGCATGCCTGGTGGGACACTATCTTGAATTTTCTTTCAAGACCGTATGAACTAGAGAGCTACAAGGAGTCAGAGCTGTGGACCAGTAACTAGATCTCAATCTGCTATAAATCCAGGTATTCTTTTACCACCTTTGGTAACTATTCCAAGAAGAAGAGTCAATTAGTTTATACCAATACCAAGAGCAAATATGGGAGCCCCTATAGCCCCAAGAAATTATACAAGTTGGGACACTGTAAGTCCTTTGATTCTCCCAATACCACCAGCCACTTGGGACCCTATCCCAGTGAATGCCCTAAAATCTCTGCCCAAATTCAATGGGCAAGATTTCAAAACACCTGAAAAACATCTTCAAGATGTATTAGATGTCTGTGCTATACATGTTGTCACACAACAAAATGTGGCCATAAGATTATTAGCAGCTTCTTTTAAAGGGAAGGCTCTGAAATGGTACCGGTCCTTGACCCCAAATACCAAATCTCCATGGGATCAGCTCAGAGATCTTTTCTTTGAAAGATTTGAAGAAAAAGGTGATAAGTCTTCTCTATTGCAACAATTGATTACTATTCAAAGAGCACCATAAGAAGCAATGACTAACTTCAATTCCAAATTTCAAAAGACTTGGGAAAGAATCCCTGCTATAGCTAGACCATTACCAGGTATGGCTATAGTGTTTTATCTTAAGGTTTTAAATTCAGATATATCTGTTATGATTCAGTCACTTGGAGGTCAGACTCTGCCAGAGGCTTATGACTATGCAGTCAAAGTTGAAAATAATTTGATAGATACTGGAAAGTTGTCTCTAAGGCCTCCCATGCCCATGTTTCTAGAGATTTCCTTACCATTACCTCAAAAAGCCCCTAAATCCATAGCCCCACCTATGTCTCTGTACACGTATCCTCAACCACCTGCTAAATAAATTGTCCCTACCCAGTCATCTGAGCTGGATGATATCAATAATATCTTGAGGACATTTTCTAATGAGTTAATTAACATAAAGAGACAACAAAATATTTACCCTAAACCCCAATATCAAGGTTACCAAGGAAATATATTTTCATCATATCCAAACCAATATTAGGGTCCTCAAAGGCAAAATAACCCTCAACCAGCAAACCAATTAGTTGCAGTCCCTACACCCTCACAGACTGTTCCCCCCAATACAAATAGGGAGATTGTTCTAGGGTAGAATAATTATGCAGATGGCACCAATTCCTAGTGTTTCCCTTGTAATAATGCTCATACACCTAGAGATTGTCCCATGGGTAATCTACAACAAAATGTAACAGATCAAAGAAGGATGGATGGACAATTTGTAAGTTCTAGTGACAATCAAGCCTACCAATCTTCTGGTATGCAAAATTCAGTCCTAATGGCTCAAATGCAAGGGATGTCTTTACAAAAACAAGAAGAAATATCCTTGGAACATGCTCTATTCTCATGGGTTGAAGATGAAGAATCCATATTCTTGAGTGAAGCTTCTACTTCCAAGAAACCAGTGGTGCAATCAAACTACTATACTAGGTCAAAGAGAAGGATGATGGAACAGCCTGAGGTCACAAATAATGAGACTAGACAAGAAATACTTTAGCCAGTGTAGAATCAAGTGATTCCTAGACAAGTTCAAGAAAAAGCAAGATATCCTTATTTTCAAAGAACTCAGACTCTGGGACTAATAAATGTGGTGGATCAATTGAAGAAGACTCCAACACAAGTATCAATATGGGATATATTGGCTATTCCTGAACAGAAGAAACTACTACAAGAAGCTCTACAAGGCCAAGCAGTGCCTAAATGTACTGTTATCAAAGAAGGACCTGCTAAAAAAGAGAATCTCAAAGACATAGTTCATGTACAGATAACAACCCTAGTGAACAATGCACCAGAGGTAAGCAAATCCAAACTAGATCCCTTCTATTTAACTTTGATAGTTGGTAAGAAACTACTACATAATGCAATGATTGATTCAGGGGCTAGTACTATAGTAATGCCTAAGTAGATAGCTGATGCTTTAAAAATAAAGTATGAACCACTCACTAAAGGAGTCATGAAACTAGATGGCAAAGCAGTACAAATAATAGGGAGAATTAAACAACTCCCATTACAATTATATACCTGTCCCAATATAATTGTAAATCAAGATGTAGTAGTCATAGATATACCTCTTGTATTTGGCCTATGTTTATCTAGAGACTTTACAACCAAAATAGGAGGATACATGTCACTTAATTGGTCTCACCTCATCTCAAGAACCAGATATGGTTCAAAGATGAAGATATTATCTGAGCTGCTATATAAGGATCACATCACCAATGAAATAACCACAAAATTAGAGGTAACTCATGCTATGTTGAACAAAGAAGAAAGGGTTTTTGTTGAGGAGTTAGGTGAATGGACTGAACATGATCAAGAAGAGGAAACTGATCGTTTGTTAGTTATGATGCAAAGTGACCCATATGGAAATTATGACTCCATTAGTCTGGGCACTTATGTCATATTTGATGAAGATCATAAAATCCCAAACATTTTAAAAGAATAAAAGTCAAAAGATACCTCTTCTATCAATCCTCAAGTCTCTCAACATGAATTCCATAGTCCAAGTGAGAAGTCAAAGCTTATGCCTTGATCTCTGATGAAGAAGAGATAATTTCTGACTTTCTTCTTACATTGCAAGATGATGTGGAGGAGCATGGACATTTTCTTGATCATGATTAGAATGACTTGTTTGAAGTCATTGGGTTAGGTTATAATATTCTTTAAGGAGGCTATGAGCTGGTTGTAGATGAACAAGACATCATTGAGACTCAAATAAATATGCAAAATTACCACAAACTTTCAGAATTATCCTTTCAAGAGGTTGGTAATTTTGAAGTCATTAAAGAGGATGATCATGCAATATAACTTGAGTTTGAGGTAAAAGGAGATAAGAAAATAAATGATATATATCAAAGGGCTTCTAATCATGAGCAAATAGCCATTGATTTCTTGATAAAACATGCCAGTATCAAGAACTAGCATTTGACAAGCTTTCGAGAACAAGAAGAGTATATATATGTGGAAGCATGTTTAACTCAGACTCACTCAAATGCAGGCCAATAAATATGACATACAAAAAGAGCAAGTCACCAGAACTTCATCCAATTCAGCCACTTGTCTAGAAATATAAGTTGTCTCATCATGAAGGAGACTTTAGAAATTCTTCTTTTGATCTAGGAGGGAGGCAAAGTTACTTGGTTAATGTATTATAGTTAGATAGTTTCCCCTTTCCATGTTGTTTTGTTTTCCCATTTTTTTTTCCTAATTTCTTTTAAATAAGTGTTCTTTGAACACGTAGCCACAACTCAGAGCCAATTTTCAAAATTATTGACACATTAAAACCTTCCACTATTGCCATCTGTCCCTTGTATCTAGCCTTGACACAAGCAATTTACCGACACAGGGTGTAGACCTGAAAGCCAGAGCAGGATCCAGTCAAGAATCATAGGCCCCAGGGCAAATTGCAGCTTCAGTCATGGTAATAGTTTGTCCCCAATCTCTTAGCATCATGGAAAAACAAAAGAGTGTGGTGTCTTCACCACCAAAAGCTTCCTCATCAGCAGTGGTCCTTGAAGTTCCCAGTTTTGCACAAGCACCACTAACAGTAGTGGTAGATGTTGAAGAAAAAGAAGCCCAACCAGAAGAAGAAACACCAAGGAATCATACAAGGCTGAGGTTTCAATTGCTAGGGGAGAGGGTAGAACCCTCACAACAACAACTACAAAGTACCTCAGTGGCCCCTCAAGTAAGTATTTTTTCTCCTTCTTCTTCTCAATCTCTCTCTTCTCCAATTAGGGCGATGATTCCATCTAGACAAATTACATCCCCTGCCTCCTCTGCTACTCCCATTTCTTAGTTTGCCCTGTCTATCCCTACTCAAGATATATCATTGCCTCACTTTTCTCCCTTTGTACCCAAGAAACTACCTCCTCAGATTGCCCATAGCCAACAATTGGCTATTCAATATGGTTTACCACAAGGTCATCCTTTTGCGGGTGGGCACAATGCCTCTCCTTCCACCTTCCAAACTCAAGCAAATGCTGCTAGGAAGGTGAGAGAAGCCCAAAGAGAGAAAAAGATGATCAAAGAGAATAAGGCCTTGGCTACTCCATATTTGAGGTCACAATTTGACCCCATTTAGCAACAACTGATAGTAACTCATTTGTCACCAAATGTAATCAAGCAAAGTGAGTAGATATAGCCAGAAGACTACACAATGAATGTAGTGGCCATAGACATGTCCCTGTTCAGGCCACAAGACAAAATCAAGCTGCTAACTGAATCCACTTCTATAGTTGTTGAAGACTACTTGAAAATATCAAGGAAGCTACAAAATATGGAGGCTGATCTAGCCAAAGAGAAGGTAAACTATAATAGTTTGACCACAAAAATCAATAGAAAAGCTAATGAAATAGAGAGTCTAAATAAATAGTTACAAGATATTGTTTCTCTTCAGACTCACTAGGCGATCTAGGCCCAAAATGATTCCTTAAAGGTAGGGCTAATGCAGGTAAAAGATGCAGTGACAACCCTAAGGTGAGAAAAAGTAGCATTGCAAGAAAAATGTGAGGAAAACCTGCTATAGGTTACCCAATTACAACAAAAGCTTTTGAGTGAATAGAATAATACCATGGCTATACAAGCCCAATTTCAAGTAGAGCAACAAAGAGTAGAACAATTGACACTGGAGCTGGCTAATAGGCCAAAGAATGTAGGGGTGTTAAATCTGGTGAAGGATCTTTATGAATCCATGTGGAAAAGAATCTCTTCAGAGATTATTCAGCTCAGGCTTTCTCTCACCTTCCTGCTAAATGAACAAAAATTGTGTGAAAAGGAGGAGAAATCCGTTGAAGACACTCTAGCTACTATTTTTGGGAGAGTTTTGGAATCTAAAATGCTGCTACAAAAGCTTTATGATGCAACAAATGGAACATTGTTAGAAGCAGGAATTGATAATAGAATGGTCACTGCCAAGCGAGTGAATGAGGTTCTCAGTTGCAACTCTATAGCCATCAATTACAGAGAGCTTCTTGATGTAATGAAAGAAGGAATTAGTGAAATGAAATAGCACATTGAAGACCTAGTACAATTAGGTCTTCCTTCTCTATTTCTTGATGACAACACTGTGCTAATGATTGATGAAATTAAACCTTTATTGTTGGCCAAGCAAAATGATCAGATAGTTTTTTAGGATTTAAGGGATGATTCATCAGTCCCTGAAGTAGAATCTATTTTGATTCTTATTTCCCAGCTCAAATTCAAATTGAAGGCTACGGTTTAGATTTTGTAAAAAATTTCACACAAGGATATTATCAACCTTGATTTAGCCTTCAATGAATTGTAGAATAAGCAGGGGTTATCTAATGATGAGTGGTCCACCTATCAAACAACATTGCTAAAGCTGTGATTTTTTATCATTTTGATCAAGCGGGAGTTGTATATTCTTTTTGAGTAGGCTCAAAAGTCCTTGGGGTCACCAATAACTGTAGAGTAAAAATACTCTATGTTTCATTTTGATTTCTAGTCATGCAATCCAATTTTTGTCCCTGAATACCTTGGTTTGAGATGGTGAAGTTCTGACTTGGAGCACAGGCTCAATTTTCTTTTTGACTCAATTTTGTCTAAGTGTCAAAATCAAGTAGAAGCTGTCAAGTGTCATCAGCTGAGGCACCTTTCATAATTTCTAGAAGTTAGTCATGGCATGCCATGTGTCTCATAGTAACTCAATGGAATGCAACAAGTGTCAGCATCCATGTTTCATATCGACATCCACATTTCAAATCTCTTTTGAGTGGAAGGTTTCAACAAGCTAAGTATCAGGATCAAGCAAAAAGCACCAGGTGGCAACAACGAAAGGTTACAATGTGCTTTTCTAAAAGCAACAAAAGATGCCACATATCCCTAGCTGAAGAGAGTGAAAGCCACCACATGTCAACCTCTGAATTATCTTCATTTTGTTTTACCAATATAGTAAAGACTGTGGTGGATCCCAGGTTTTGTTTTTGAAGCAAGTGGAAGCTGCCATGTGTCACCATTCGTATAAATATGAAATGAGACTTGATTATTTCTATAATATAAATAGAGTGACATAGATACCAGTACGTGTCACCTTCTATAGGTTTCTCAAAAGGAATCTAAAAGAAGTGGAGATCACCACATATCCCTAGTTAAGTAAAGTAGAGATTTCCACGTGTCTTTTGTTGAGGCAAGCAGAAAGTGCCACCTACCCCTATGCCCTTTTTGAAGTTGCTCGGGTGAGAAGTGTTTTGGGTCCCATTTTCTATAGAAGTTGTTTAATTTTGAGGAAGCGGATAGTGACAGCTGTCAAAGGCAGAACACCCCTGAGCAAAGACACAAAAAGAGTATAAGTTTTTCAAAAAGTGTCATGTGTCTTCGATAAGTGCTGTAGAACATGCCAAGTGGCATGTTCCTGTGCCTCCTAAATAATAAGAGGGTTTTCAAGTAAAATAGGGGAATCTACCAAGTGTCCTCTTCAATTTGATAGAAGTGAGCATCTTGTGTATCTATTTTAGCTAATGAACTACAGGAAGATAGAACATTTAAGAATCTAAGAAATATCTTCTGTTAGATACTTTCAGTTTTAGTTAGAGTTTAGTTAGGCTGTTAGATTGGGAACATACAGACAATCTGGAAGGAATCCAATGCTATAAATAGGGGTGCAGAGATCACCTAAAGAAAGGAATCAAAATCCAGAGAGAATTTTTTGAGAGAAATTATTGTCAAGAGTTTTTAGACTTTTAGAGCTGTGACGAGGAATATCATTTGCCTTTGCTCTATTTTCTTGAGTTGGAAAGTTTATGTAACTGTGCATGTTTCTGTGCCTTTTATCTGACTGGATAAGTAATAAGAAGATTGAGTCCTGTGCCTTTGTTGATATTTTTTGTGTCACTGCAAAAATAGTCTAAGCTGTGAGCCTCTATTTCTATTGTTTTCATCTTTTACATTGATCATGCCTTGTTTTCTCTTAAATGTAATTAAATCTTACATATAGTTTCACTGTGCTCAGAATTAAGGGTCAAATTACATTTAGGCACATCGCCATAGTTAGATTTTCTTTCTTTGCATTTGTGTTTCTATTTAAATTCCTATCCCTTTTCCCTGTATACACTTGATTTAAAGAAGAGACCAACTTCTTAAAAATTTGGAGGTTGTTTCAAGTTTCAAGTCCCACATTCTTGAAACTTCCCATTGTTGGTGTTAGAAACAAGTGCAATTTTAACCATCAACAATAGATTTTATTTTCTTGGGATTGAGCTCAATACCATAATGTGAGATAAAATTAACCAATAATTTTTTGGATGTTACACTAAATACATATTTATTAGGATGTAATTAGACATTATTATTTTACAATCATTCAAATATTTTTTCTAATTATTTAACATTGGATTTACACTTTTTGTATTTTCCTAATATACCATCAATGTAATCCTCAAAATTATCATGCATGTAATAATAAAATGTGTCTCATATCCCTTTGATAAGTAGCATTAATATTTGTAAGTTTGAAAGGCATGACAACATAAAATAATGTTCCCCATGGGGTGGTGAAATAGGTCTTATATTGATCAACATGATTGATCTTAATCTAATTGTAGCTAGAAAACTTGCCTATGAAGGAGAGCTTTTCATACCTATTAATATAATCTAAAACCATATCAATATTTATCAAAGGAAAGTCTTCCTTTGGAAAATATTTTTTATAATATCTAAATCCATTATAGATGTATATGTTCTCATTAGGTTTTAAAACTATGATGATATTGGACATCCACATTGAATAATAAATGGATCAAATAAAATCAACATATAATAACAATTAGATCTCATCTTTGACCAATAAATAAACCTTAAGCTACATCTTTATAGGTTTTTTTAACTAGTTTTATATCTGGATTGACTACTATATTATGAATTGTTATGGATGGATTAATAATGAGCATATCAAAATAATCCCAAGCAGATAATTCAAAAAATCTATCAAAAGCTATCTGTGCTTTTGTATTCATTTAGTGTGAATGATATAATAACTAATGCAACCATAGGATCTTCCTTAAAACCATAATTGATATTCACTTATCTATTCATTAAGTAATATATATTGGTACTAAATGTATGGTGTAGCAGGTAAGGAATCAAGAGTATCTATTGGAATGTCCTCTTCTATAGGATAAGGTTCACATATGCCATATGAAACATGGTGATTAATATTATGAAAAAATATATATTTATGATTTAAATATGATAAATCAACATAAGATCCCACATATTATTTAATAACCTCATCATTAGCAAAACTTTCAAGCATAATTAGCTCAGGTAAGGCATATAAATCAATTAGCTTGGGATTTACAAGTTTTAAATATGAATCTTGAGAAATTTAATTTTGATGTGATGTAATAAACTTGGAAAAATGAACATGTAAAGGATTTTTATTTAAAGTATCATAATCATTAATATATTTCTCTTTAGTTTTAGTGTCTACAATATATCCAAGACCTAGTTAAAATTGGCATGAAGTGGTAATAATTGGATCAATAATATATTTATCAATTATCCATAAGCATGTACCTTTGTATCCCATACTAATTATGAATGTATTAAATATTTCATATTATAAATTATTTTTGGGTGGTCCATTAGGTTATTTTGTATTAAGACCAGAGTTGATTGAATGTTTCTTACCCTTATCCATGGGAGGTAGTGTTTTCATGGAGTACAAAAAAAGAGAAAGGTCTCTTGTAATCTTTAGGAGTACAATATAGTTGGCCAATATGAAATTTATGCATTTAATTTATATATTCAACAAAACCATATGGTTTAAAACTAAGCTTCAATAAATTTTAATCTATGTAATCAAGTTTGTAATCATAATATTCACTATCATCCTTAGCATGAGTATCATCATTGGTCTTACTAGAATCACCCATATCACATGTATGCATTTGGTATTGAAGAATATAATATTGAGATGTTATGATTTATGGATGAGATATGTTCATATTTGGATTATTAACTTTTGTGGGTTCTAAATGTTTACTATATGGGAATGAGATGTTATCCATGATAGGTGCGCATGTAACCCTCAAGTAAAAAATTAAAGCATCTATGTAGTGTAAGGTGAACAAGATTTATAATATGAATCCAAGTTATATCCAATAAAATATTATATCTAATCTCATAATCTATTACATAACATTTCATAGTTAAATTCTTAGGACTATTAATTATGTTTAATTCAATTGTTCCTAAGGGGTTGCATGCTTTATTATAAAATCCTTTGATTATCATATATGATGGTGTAAGTAACTCAAAATAAATTCCAACTATATTATGAAAAGCCTCACTACATATGTTCAATCCTAAACCATTGTCATCAAGGACCCTTTTAATTCCCATATAATTGATTCTATCTTAAATGAGCAAGGGGATAAATTCATCAATAATGTCCTTAGAGAGTATATCCTATAAATTGAAAGAGATTAGATGTTTTTTATTTTTGTAAATTTTTAATAAGAGAAGTGAAATATGTGGGCTCAATACTACTTAGTAAAGTAGTATCATGTAAATTATCACACAATATAAATTTTAAAGTGGTAGAATGGTCAAATAATTATGGGATGGATATCTTGGCTTGAGTCTTTTTAAATTGCTCCAAATAATCATAGGGATTTCATACCTCAATTTGAATCCTATAAGGAAGAGGGGGTAGATTACAAGCTTGAGGAGGGTATTTTTGTTGACCTCATATTGATAACCATGATGATAAATATGGAATTGTGTATATTAAACATCTTAATTGTGATAACATGTAATTCATAGAAAATAATCATAAAATTACTAATAAAATTCTAATCCCTAGGAGGAATAAAATCAATAGTAGTATGGTTTGGGGTATCATCACATAAATAATTAAAGTAAACCCTATCATATCTCAATTCAAAATCAAATATTCTATGATAAATAATGTGAAATACAAATGGAAAAATGATAATAATTTATATAATTACCATGTAATAAATACTATTTAAGTATATAAAAAATATTCTATGCATTTTTAGAAATTAATATGGAATCTAAAACTAATCTAAACATGTTATATGAAAAAATACATAATCTTAAGAATGAGTAAATAAGGGAAATAAAACCAAATTTGAATGTATTCATCATCATTAAAGATGAGGGAAACATAAATATAATAAAAAAAAATCAAGAAGATAATTTGTATGAAAGCCTAACTAAAAATTGATCAAAAAAATAAAAAATAAGATTCAAACCCCTAGTGAGAAATCCTCAAAAGTTATAGGCATATGAAGAACTTATGGATTCACCAAACTATTTTACCAAAATTTGAATTTAGGGTATAATGGCACTATTATAATGGGAAAAACAAAGTGCACAAGGCAAATATAGGATATAGTAGTATAAAATAGTAAATCAGATCTAATCTAGTGGCTAAAAATAATAAAATGTGTAATTGTAATTGAAATTAAGAAACAATGGATAATATAAATATTAAAAGAGATGGAATAGTCACACCTTATTATATTTTTATATTATGAAAGGGAAATAGTGCTCTAAAACTGATGATAAATCTTTATGAAAAATCTAAAAGGTTGACTATACAAGGAAAAAAAATTAATGACCATTATCTAAATGATAAATATACCTAGGAAGAATTGGTATTTTGAACCTATAATTAATGAATGTGTTATTTGGGTGAAAAATCCATGTTGTGTAATTTTATATATTCATAAATATTATATATAGATTCACCCCCTAATTATATATAATCTTATATTTATGTTTCTTTGATTTGGTAGATAAAAATGTCTAATTTTATATTCTTTAGATTATTTGACCTGATTTGCCAAAAAAATATAATAGATTTATTGCCTAGGTCATGAAATAATATTGAAATAAATGAGTAAAAATAATTAAAAATAACAACATCACCTTGATAGAAACAAGCCATAAGGGTGAGATAAAGGTGACAAGTGGGAAAAATATAAAATGAATAAAAACCTCACACTAGTATTAAAAGCTTAAAATAATGAATCTCCAATTAGAATAACATTAAGAGGCTATGAGAAGAATGTCCTTAGGCAAAGAGAGAATCAATAATGCAAGAGCAAGACTATATAAACAAGAGTATTATGTGTTGTTAAATAACGAGAGGAAAGAGCTCTTTATATAGAGCTAAGAGAGAAAATGAGTTACAAGGGCAAGCTTAAACATGTATGCGATGGGTCCTAATCTTCTTACAAGTGAGGAGGATGTGTGTCCCATGTTGGGGGGAGAGGAGTTACTTGTGAGATTATATTTAAATCTAAAAAATAGACAAGAGAGGAGAGTGACACCTCATATAAGTAGGAGAAAATGTAGTTATAAAAATGATAAATGCACACATAAATAAGATTTAGGATAAGCCTAAAGGACTATAGGAAGGATACACATAAGGTTAATTCTCCAACACTCCACCTTAAGCTTAATTTAGGTTTAAAAAGTGGAAAAAACATTTTAAAAATAAGGAAGGGAATTAAAATTACATAGTAATCCCCCTTAATAAAAATAAGGAAGGGAATTAAAATTACATAATAATCCCCCTTAATAAATTTTTTTTCAAGAAGAATTAGTATAGAAGTATTGGAACAATTAATGGTTAATTGGTGTTATTTATGTACCCTTAATACATTAAATTGCATTAGTTAAATAATAATAAATTTTATCATTTATCATGAGTTTATCCTCATGTAAATAAATAATAAAATATATTAAATTACCTTTGGAGAGGTTGAGCCCATTAATGTGGTGGTTGGAAAAGGTCATTTATAATGGGCAGATTACCTTGCCTATATAATAAAGAGTTTATATTGTAAAATGTAATGAAAAAAAAAAGTGACAGGAAGAAACACTATACTGAGTACTTGTTAGTTTCTCATAATATGAATAATATTTGTGAGTTTTTTACCTCTTGGAGATTTGCCCAAGTATATATGTGTTATGATGTGTTCAACTTTGCTCTCATTGTTTCATGGTGAATGTCTTTGGTATTGGTCTCTCATCTAGATATGATATACGTATATAATTATATTGCTTATTTTATCATGGTATCAAAGCTAGTTGATGTGCGATCAAGTGGCAAGATTATAGATCAAAATTTTTTGGCATGTGTTCAAGCCTAGATTCATCTATTTTTCAAGACATGGTATATTCATGAAAATTTTCAAGCTTCTCCTTCTGTAGAAAGTAAGTTAATCTAATTTTTCCTCTCTTATAATCCTAGAGATCTTAGATCTATGAATTTTTTCATATTTTAAGCCTATTTTCATGTCATAGATCTAACTAAGAATCTTAAAATGGGCTAAAAATACTTCTTAAAGCATTAAATTTTTTAAGATTGTCTTGTTTTTTGGACTAATAATTTGTATGAAGGTGGTTGAAACTCTCTAGTTACAGATCTAACACTTAAACATAGTTGTAAGCATAAAGAGAGCCAACAAGTGAGAAAATCATCCCATAGGTGTTGTTGTATGGCCTATGTATGGTCTTGAAAAGAGGAAAATTTGATGGAATATTAAAATTTTGAATTTGCCTTGCTTATTCAATTTTTGAAAGATGAAATCTTCTCCTTTAACCTATAAATCTCTTCTCTAGAACCTCATTAAAGCCTCACTTTGGTTTTTTGATCAAACCAACCTCCAAGATCACCATAGTACGTCTTTGTATGACCTCTATGAAGGATCTTTTTTCAAAATAAAAAATAAAAAAATGATTTAGAACATATCCTCCTTGGTGTTGATACCTAAAGAGGATAAATTATTAGATATATGTTTGTTAAACTCTCTCCAAACCCTGCAATCTGCTCTTCCAGCTCTATTTTCTTTCCCAAACCTCCATTGGCATCTCAGTTCAGACTTGTATGACCTCTAGATGAAAGAAAATTTTGTATTTTTCATTTCTTACTCATTTTTAGATTTGTAAAATGTGTTTCATCAATTTTGAGGCATTCTAAAACTGTTGAGAAGGTTTTTTGAAGGAACAAGGAAGAATTTTGGTTTTTATACCTTACCTAGGCATCATAGTATAGCCTAAAAAATTGCAATAATTAGATCTTATGGTCAAAATTTAATTTTGAAGGTTCCATGTGATTTGAAAGGCCGTTTAAAAGTCGTTACAAGATTTATGGAACTTATTTTGGCCTCCTATATCTCCTGCAAGTTCCCCTGCATCCTCCTTCAATGTCATTAATTGGTTTTATGTGTGAAAATGAAAAATAAATGGGTATGCCAATAATTTTAAATAAATTATTTAATAAATGAATTTTCTATTTAATATTTTATTTTCCACCCAAGCAGTGGACCACACCTATGCATTTCAAAATCCTTTTTTTTTTCAAAATTTAAATAAATGTTTGTATTTTATTATTTTAATGAAAGTATTTAATCATATATTTTTTTAATAAAAATAAGATCAGAAAAGGGTTACATATAAGTTAGTGCATTTATTATGTTAACATGCTTAGTGGGTGAGTTGGTTAGCTTTATTTTGTTAAGTACACTTACATGAAAGAGGTCTAGAGTTCAAATCTCCTCAATCCTCATTTTTTAACCAAATTTAGTTTAATATTAAAAAATATTTTTTAATGTGTGTGATCATTCACGTGAGAATGTGTGCTATGCACAACATTTTGTTCAACTATTGACCCTATCAACTACTTGTAGACCATAGTCATCTAACCAGTTGATTTATAGATTTTGACACATTAGGAAGGTCCTTGAGTTGATTTAAAACCCCATTATATTGGTTTTATGGTCAAATAATGTAATTTACAACACTATTCAAACACTTGTATCCACTTTTGTGACACTTGTAACTTTTTCCCTTATTACAATTATTTGTGCTTTCAAATTATTTTATAATCAACTAAAGTGGATAGTATAAAAAATGTTAAAATTTTTTCTTTCTAATTTTTTTTCCATCAATTTAGTATAGAACACAAACTTGTAGTGTCAACTTTAGAAGGAAGAAAAAATATTCATGACTCAAATTATAATATGAATTATTATTAATAAGATATGTAATGTTTGGTTAACTTAGTATCAAATTATTAGTAAATTTATTATATGTGCATCACATAACTTGCATATTAAATTTAACATGCTTGATTGCAAGCTTACAAATATTCTTATTGAAGGTTGTGTTAAAGCTTGATCTAAAAATTATGCACAATAAATCTAACCCTTATTTAAAAATATCTTATTTGTATTTTGATTTATCTAACCATTACTAGGATAGATATTTCATAAGATGTAGGTGTTTCTTCTAGATTCATGTAGGATTCATATTTAGATCATTGAAAATTAGCAAAGTGAATACTTTGGTATATAAAAGGAACTATAAATTTTGGTTTATATATATATTATGCTAATTTATTTGTTTATTGTGATGCTAACCATACTATGATGAGTCTACTTCTAGATATATGTTTATGTTTGGTGTAGGTGCTATCACTTAGATCATTTCATGTGGAAGTTGCTAAAGAAGCATTGTGGCTATAAAGGATGATAGAAGAACATCATGTGAAATTTTTTCATGGTATAAAACTTATTGGTGATGGTCAAAACTATATAAATTTGATGAAAAATTAAATGCAACATTAATGAACTAAAACCTATTCAATTTCATTTAATCCTAGGCCTAACAAAGTTACCATTGAGGGGGAGTGTGCATGACAATGTCACTTATTAAAGCCATGTGGGTCATATGTTTCTTTCTATTTCTCTATACTTATTCTCATTGTAAAGTATTGTAATATATATCTTTATGTGATTTTAGTAAACTTCATGTGTAAGTCTACATTGTACCGAACACATAGTAGCATGGAGGTTCTTATGTTATAAAAGACTCCAATATGTTTGGTTGATTATTCATGAGAAATTTTAGGATGTATTCTCCTTGTGAGATGTAGTCTCACGATCATGATAGAATAAACTCACTCTAAGTGGTTTAGGGTAACATAGTGTAATTTATTTAAAAGTACATAAGGATACATAGTGCAAAAAATTTAGGTATCTATGGGTGTATAGTGTAATTCCTTTAAAGGTGATTATGTGATTATGGTTACATAGTATAATACCTTTGGGTATATATATTTGTATAGTGTAATTTATTTAAAGGTGACTATGTGATTGTAGTTACATAATGTAATACCTTTGGGTCTCTATAGTTAAATAGTGTCATACCTTTGGGTGACTATATTTACATAGAATAATTCCTTTAAAGGTGACTATGGCATGATGAAGTATGTTTCATTCAATTATTACCTTCTAAACCTCATCATGTGGATGGTTCATGGAGTGTAAGTTTTTTATGTTGTTACCTCTTAAAAATCATCATGTATCCCCACTTAACATTAAGGGGGAGTATTGGAACAATTAATGGCTATGTGGTGTTATTTATGTACCCTTAATACATTAAATTACATTGGTTAAATAATAATATATTTTATTATTTATCTTGAGTTTATCCTCATGTAAATAAATAATAAAATATATTAAATGACTTTTAGAGAGGTTGAACCCATTAATGTGGTGGTTGGAAAAGGTCATTTATAATGGGTAGATTACCTTGCCTATATAATAAAGAGTTTATATTGTAAGATTTAATGAAAAATAGAAGAAGTGAGAGGAATAAAGACTGTATTGAGTAATTGTTAGTGTCTCATAATATGAATAATATTTGTGAGTTTTTTAATCTCTTGAAGGTTTTTCCATGTATATCTATGTTATGGTGTGTACAACTTTGCTTTCATTGTTTCATGGTGAATGTCTTTGTTATTGGTCTCACATCTAGATTTGGTGTTCATATGCAATCATATTGCTTGTTCTGTCAAGGAGTGGATGCTAAGATATTTGGATCAAGTGAATGCATAGGTTTTTGATAGACATAATTCAAGCATATACAAAACACAATAGTTGTAATAAAATGAAATCACAAATATGAGAATACTTTATAAACAATATAAGAGAAAAACCAATCTTTGTTTGAACAATATCTCACCAAGAGAGATGTACATATAGGAGTGCATGAGTAATTTATCATAATAAAGGTGGTTAGAGAGCTAATAATAGAAGAGTAACTCCCATACCCAAAATAGCTGGTTAAGGGGGTTACTTCTTATTCAAACCTCCCAAAGAGTTTATAGAGGTTTCTACCTCTAGAACCTTCTCTCCTCTGGAATCCTCCAAAGAATTTTTAATTCCTTGGATAATCCTCCACCATAGATCCCAACAACCCAACATTGAAATATAGCCATAGATTCTTCCCTCCATTTTCTATATAAACAAATCCACTCCTCCATGGCCAGACCATCTAGAAAATCCATGAATCCATGCCAATCAAATAATCCATGAATCCAAATCAATGAATCAAGCCAACATAATGCTACAAATTTGAGTCTAAGGCAAATAATCTCAACCCAAATCCTTTGGTATTTTTTATCTGTTTAATCTTGGTTTGGGGCAATTAGCTTTAGGATTAAAGTGTTACTTTGAATTGTCATTCATCTATTTGAATTTTATCCTAATGTCTATATATCTTAATTAGACAAATGATATTTTGGGTGTTTTTTATGTAATTGTACAATCAAAACCATTAAGCTCAAAATTTATACTACAAGTACTATCTAGATTATATAAGTAATGTCACTATATCTTGTGTGGGTGTGTAAATCCTAAGACACTTAGACCCAAACCTATATATGTTTACTATGTGTGTAGTCACATTCAAACTTGTGTGTTGATATCTATTTTTATTCTCCGTCCATATAAATCCTAGTTGAGTTTTAAACCACAAGATGACCCTTGAAAAATAGGTTAGTATTTTATATTGGATAGCTATAACTACTCACTACTAAATAGATGAGCATTTATTACATTCCAATATTCTAAATAGGGTTCAAAATACATGTAATTATCCCACTTATATGTGTGGGTGAAATGTCATGATAGATCTAAAATGCAATGAAATGTTATGGTTTCAAGAGTTCAAAACATTTGACTTTGTATTTCATGTGTATTCATGTTTGGATCTAAGGTTACTTATTTTAGGGTTTTTTAGATATGCATTCCTTTATTATTAAATTTCAAGATATTTAGAATGGATTTCTTTAGTTGTTAGGACTTATCAAGATACCAAGTTATGACTAAATGCATGGTAACCTTATGAATGATTTATATTTATATCTAAATATTTATTATTTTATACTATTAATAAATGTTAAAACATGTATAGACTAATATAATCAAGACTTCCCAATTTAAAAATAAATGTTGAGTGATCCTATACACTACTAATAGAGGTAGACACCTATAGTAACTTCAATGATGCAGAGCTATATAAAAATACTTTGCCTAGTCTATATTTGATAATTTAAATATATAATTTCTTGTCAAAAAACTAATAATCAATTCACTATTAATCCTATTTTTCCTTTGTCTCATTGTTCACTTAGTTGACAACAAATTATTAGTTTTATACACCTTACAAAATTCAATGGATTTATTTGCATGCATATAATGTCAATGGATTTTAACATCCTCATTATAGTCTTGAGTAACTCCTTGATCCACTTACTAACTTCTATATACTCTCTTAATATCAATTACTTCTGCCTATAGAAACTACCATTTACAATCTCATTGATAATCTTTCATTTCATAGCCTGTAGCAACACACAATTCTCATGCCACCTCCCATGATGGTTAAGAACTCTTAAAACAACATTTTTTCAACATTTCCATCAATCTAAGCATACAATTACAAAATATAGAGTCCTCAAATGTTTTTTTATTCTTTGTTAATACTGAAAAGGTTTTTTTGTATTTCTAGGCTATCTACTATAAACCCAAACTACTGTGAAGGTTTATTTGGGTCCATTCCACCATACTACACCTTGGTTCATCTTTTCATACAAGGTCCTTATCAAAATTTACATATATTTTCATAACACATGGTATGCATATAATTATTTGAAGGTCTATGAATTTAAAAGGATTCTCAAAATGTGTTAAAGATTGTACATAGGTTGTGAGGGTCGATTTGATCCTATAATAATATTTTTCAAATAAATTAGATAGTGTTCAAGATCCATTTGATTCCTATCATATCCCATACACTCACTTTCAACCTTATATATGTATATACTTTCTCATAGGAACTGCATACAAAAAAATTGGCTTTAACTATCAGATTGCAAGAATACAAGGTATCCTAGTCTATGATATATATAAGTCATTTCAACAAGAATGTGGAAAATGAGTATTGAGACACATAATAGATAATTAAAAAACATAGATATACTCACTCACCAATCATTATTACATTTCAAAGCCATCCTTCACCAATCTTTTCTTGTTTATCACAATTCCATAGTTTCTTCCTAACACAGACTCAATTTGTTAGTTTCAAGGAACCATATATTTAATATTTTCCCTTACGAATTGTTCTTAAAATATTGAGTAAGATCTAGGACCTCTTTCACTTACCTCTTGAAACAATTAATTCATAAGATCATAAGTCTTCTATATTTTGTCACATTTTCCTACATGCACAGTTCCATCGTCTCTACTTGGAAACTCAGTCTCTCCTTGTCACAGAAGTAGGGTTTTTAGAGATCAATTCAAGACATATTTATCATAATAACTGAAAAAAATTTCAAAACTTTTAAAGTTTTATTATATCAATCTTCTAATTGTTCATATATTCCAAATACCCTCAAATAGAATCCTCTTCAACATTTAAAACATAGTTTACATAACAATTAGGATAAATAGGGTTACAAAATCTTAGTCATTTAAAAATATTATGTAATAATCTTAGATAATATCACCCAAGATAATTCAAACAACTTACCAAACATAAAATTATTTATCAAAATTGGCTTTTATTTTGCTTTCCACCATTACTTGCCTGCACAGTCCTTTCATAAAAAATGTACAAAATAGAGTATGTGCCATTTATCTTCCAATTAAGAAATATTTATTTATTTACCCAAGGTTTCACATTGTTTTCTCTTTTGACTCAATCCCATTTCCAAATTTTTTTTCAACTTCAATGATTCGATAAAAATCCAAAACCATCTATTTTAAAAACTTCAAATCTTATAAATAATTTCTAACTACCTAGCTTCCCTTCAACTTCCTCATGTATGTTGAGAGGGTTCAACCTAATATTTAACAAAATTATAAAATTCAATTAAATAAGGATTTAGGTATGTATTAAATCATCCTAAACTCCTTTATAACATATAAATGAATAAATTACTACTTGAAAATCTCTCTTAAGACTAGACTATATACTCCTAAAGACCAACATGACTTACAAAAGACTCTAATATGTGAAAATGAAAAATATTTATAAAAGTGTAGTGATGATCCTGCATCATAATAATGAGGATAAAAAATTATACTTTGATATTCCACTTCATCATCTTCAACTTCTTAGTGTTCTACTACAACCAACCTGCACATGGAACACACAAATCAATGAAAATAATCTGCTACTTATCCTCTTGGAAATATCTTGCTTGCTCATGCTTGCTTGTTATCTCCATGTTTACTTTTGTTGCTTGTGTAAGTGATATTATAATTAAGGCCTCTTATTCACTCTCTTTGGCCTCCAATATGTAACTATATTTTTTTGCAACTTTCTTCTCTTCATTCTTCCCCTTGTCATCATACAAGGCATTCTCCAAATCTGCTATCTCCTTCTCTAGCTACTCAACACTTTCATATGTAAACTAAAAATCATATTCATATTTTCATTCCATACCTTTAATGAGGCCCTCAAGGTAATCTTATTCAATCTATTAGTCATGTCCTTCACATACTTGGCTGCAAATTTCATCATGTTCATTTGGCTACTCATTCCACCAAAACTTATGCATCTCCATCTTCAATTTCTTGCATTGTATCCTCTTTTTTCCCCTCTCTTCTCTTATGGGTTGCATTCTACTTATTCTCATCAATAGTTTTATTGGCCATTTTATTGGATTACTCTTTATCAACCATCTAAATTATGGGCTTTCAATCTTTCTCACTTGCTCTATCATAAGGTTCATCAAGACTATCTATTGCTTCATCTCATGCATCTCTCTTTGAAAGTCTTCTTATTGTTACTTCCTTCTCAACTGTATTTACTTCTTATTCCTCAATTGGTATTTTGTGTTAGGTATCTCCCTCATCATATTTTTCACTATATGTATCCTCTCAAGCAAGTATCTTTCACTTTATTCCATCCTTTATCCTCACTTTCTCTTGAATCTAATCCTTTGGGAACTCACTTTGCTCTCTTTTCTTGAGCTAATTAATCTCCTTATATCTTCTCAAGCCTCTTTGTATTTTTAACTTCCTTGACTAATTATTTTTAATCACCTGCACTCTTATTTACAATCTTTTAAGCAACCTATAACATTCTTTCAATATTCTTGATCAAATAAACAAACTAAAAATCAAAACAATGTGTATCTTTATATGCAAACCTACTTTTCCACTACTTTCCAAAGACATTCCTGCTCTAATACCAAAATGATGTAGAGCTATATATAAATACTCTACCTAGTCTATCTTTGATATCTACAATATATAAGTTCTTCCCAACAAACTGATTATGAATTCACTCTTAATCCTATTTTGCCTTCGTCTCACTGTTCACTTCTTTGACAACAAATTATTAGTTCTATGTACCTTAAAAATTCAATGGATTCATTTTCATGCATATAATTTCAATATATTTTAGCATCCTCATTATAGTATTGAGGAACTTGTTGATCTATTTACTAACTTCTATATACTCTCTTTTAATATCAATTACTTTTGCCTGTAGCAACTACCATTTACAATCTCATTGATAATATTTCATTTCATAGCCTGTAGCAACAAACAATTCTCATGCCACATCCAATAATGGTTAATAACTCATAAAAAACCTTTGTTCAACCTTTCCATCAATCTGAGCATAAGGTTATAAAATATGGAGTCTATAAATGTTTTTTATTCTTTTTCAATAGTGAAAAGGTTTCTTTTTACTTATAAGCTATCTAATATAAACCCAATCTCTTGTGAATGTTTATTTGGGCTTGTGCCACCATAATACACCTAGGTTCATCATTTTATACAAGGTCCTTGTCAAAATGTGCATGAATTTTCATAACACATGGTCTGCATACAATTATTTGAATGTCTACAAATTTAATGAGATTCTCAAAATGTGTTAAAGATTGTACAAAGGTCTATGAGGGTCGATTTAATCCTATGACAATATTTTTCAAATAAATTGTATAGTTTTAATGATCCATTTAACACCTATCATATCCCATACACACACTTCTAGTGTTATGGATATATATAATTTCTCATAAGAACTACATACAAAAAAATTGGCTTTAACTATCAGAATGTAAGAATATAAGGAATACTGGTCTATAGTACATATAAGTCATTTCAATAAGAATGTGTAAAATTAAGTATTGAGACACACAATATATAATTAAGAATGTTTATGACCTCTTTCACTTACATCTTCAAACAATTAATATGCAAGATCATAAGTCTTCTATATTTTGTCACACTTTCCTACATGCACAATTCCATTATCTCTACTTGGCAACTCAGTCTCTCCTTATCATAGAAGCATGGTTTTTAGAGATCAATTTAGGAAATATTTATCATGATAAATGTATAAAAATTATGTCAAAACTTCTAAAGGTTCATTAGATCAAGCTACCAATTATTCATATATTCTAAATACCCTCGAATAGTATCCTCTTCAGAATTTAAAATATGGTTTACATAACACTTAGGATAAATAGGGTTAAAAAATATCAATAATTTCAAAATATTATGGAATAATATCATATAGTATCATTTAGGAGCATTAAAATAAGTTACCTGATGTACAAATATTAATCCAAATTGGCTTTTATTGTGCTTTCCACCATTACTTGCTTGCATAGTCTTTTCATTGAAAATGTACAAAACAGAGTTTATGCCCTTTATCTTCCAATTAAGAACCTTTATTTATTTACCTAGGGTTTCACATTATTCTATATTTTGATTCAACCCCATTTATAACATTTGTCTCACCTTCAATGATTTGATACAAATCTAAAACCATATATTTTAAAAACTTCAAATCCTATAACTACTTTCTAACTACCCTGGCTTCACTCCAACTTCCTCATGTACATTGAGAGGGTTCAACCTAATATTTAACAAAATTATAAAAGGAACTTAAATAATGAGTTAGGTATGTATTAAATCATCCTAAGCTCCTTTATAACATATAATTGAACAAATTACCACTTGACACTGTCTTAAGACTAGACTATATACTCTTAAAGACCAACATGACTTACAAAAGACTCTAACACGTGAAAATGAACAATATTTATAGAAGTGTAGTGATGTTACTACATCATAAATCTATAAAAATACTACCAATATTATCTTATGGGTGTAAATTAGGGGTTTAATATATGGAAAATGTATATTTAGGATTTTGGAAGGTTTTTTTATAAGCTCAGTTGTTCCTAAATAGGTATATCTAATGAATAGAGTTTTTCAAGAAAATAGGTGGGTAGATAGATAGATAGATGGAAAGTGTGTACAAGATTGTAATGCACACACAATTTTAAAGTGTATCTAAGTGTGTCAAATTTGATGTCTCCAAAGTGTCTAAGATAAAATTTATGTGTCTAAAAAGTCCCTCATTTTAATATAGTATTTAAAATGATATATTAAAAGGATAAATGAATAAATTTGTTACCTAGGATAACCACACTTAATTTTGATAGGTAATACCTAAATGCACCATTTTATCCATGCAAAACTTGTAATAAAAAATGTATAGATCAATCTCATCTCAAGAGAATAAATCCTAAATAATAGATATCATTTAATAACTTTAAAATTTAAAATCCATGAAATAAAAACACTTGAGGTTATGTGAACCAAGTTTCCACTTTTCAAATTTATTTTGAGAATACATGGGCTAATCATGATCTGGGCAACAATTTAGGTGACAATTCGGGTGATAGTTCCACCCCAACTGATGATGGAACTTTTGGGAGCCATAACTTTTGCACCGTAGCTCCAATTGACTCACTGTTTGAACCGTTGGAAAGATAAGAATGAGGATAACATCGAGAGATGGAATATATCTTAGATAAATGAAGTTTGACCCCATAAAACCCAATAGAAGTGCCCCAAATTTCAATTTTAGTAGTGCAGTCTAAAAATAGTAAGTTTCTAATAATAGTAATTCTTCAAATTCTGTATTATTTTAAATCTTGGAAGTTGAACCACTTAATATCCCTCAAGATTGGTGACCTTACACATCCTTCCCATGCTTTCAAAATTTGCATAAATGAATAGGTAACCTGAAATGTGAAGATAGACATCTCTTCCTAGAGATAAACATATATTTGTATTGCGATCTTGAGTAATACTACATCTCTTCTCAGAGAATTCATTATTACTATGTTATTTATATGCTATTGAAATATTTATCAACTAGAACTTTTGAGTTTTGGATCATAGAAGTTGATAAATTTAAAAAGTTCAAGTGCATTGATCTATATATTATAATAATTCTTTTTTGGAACCCCAAAACTAGATTCATATGTCAAAGTGGAACCCCAAAATAGGTTCTTATGTAAAAGGATTAATCATTGCATATGTATTCTACATAAAAAATTATTATATAGTACCAACATTCAAACTAGTATATAACATATAATATATAAAAATGTATACATGAACAACATTCATGCCCCCAATATGATTTATATTTACCTCAAAGTGATATAGAATTCCAACATGTCTTTAAAAATGTCATTAAATGACTCAATTATTCATTATAATATTTTATAATACACCACATATATCTCAATATACTCAGTTTGACCCATATAAACCACATAATCTATCCTAAAATACGAATTGCCTATCTATCAGGGCTTGAATCTATGAAAACAAGTTCACTGTATGCCCCCTTATAATATGAGAGATGAAGCCTACAAATAAATAATCTCAAAATAAATATTTATGCACATCATGTGTTATATAGGAAAATATAATCATATAAAATATGTATACAAACATGATAATATATATTATAATAAAAATATTTTGATCATTCAAGCATTTATGAAACATTAAATCCAAGTAAAATGGTCATACAAGTGTTAATGTTTAAAAGATATATCAATTAAGCATATACTGGTAATGATTATAGTATATGTATTATATGAATCATGGAATCTTCCAAAATGGAAATATTCATTATATAAATCATGATACCAAGCTTGTAGTAACAATCATATATATAACCATGTAAATGAACATGCACATAATATCATGATCAAGAAGCATACAAGCAAACTAGACATGTTATGACTCTAACTCAACACAAGCATGACATGGTCATGAATAAAATTAGATAATCCTATAAAATAACTAACATGATGTGACAAAACAATATTAGTTCACTCATAGAACACTCACTATAGTACACATCAATGATCACATAATGCCACAATTATCAATATCAACCATGTATAGAGTAATCAATGTTAGTTTATGTAAGTAATCAATGTCATCATCCAATATTGAAAGGGAGATTATCCATAGAAAATAATACTCCATAAATTATTAGTAATATAAATTCATTTAATATTTTATTATGACCAATAGACCAATATATAAATATATAACTTGATAGATGTATAAAATTGACCTAGTTTAGGAATTCTCCAAATGTAGAAAGGTTTCTCATGGGTGTTTGTCACTCATTTGTATCTCCATGAGTCATATGTAACTTGTATGTCTTACATCCCACACAATTATAATATGAAAATCATGTGTATACAAAGTGGATATGCAATTCACCATGTATATGTATAAAACATCAATCAATTATTTATATCAATAAAATATGCTATACATAGATTTTGGATTTGTATTTTTTGAATATATATATATATATATATATATATTAAATTTTTAGTTAAATTATGTTATATTTAACCAATTATCTCATCAAGGGGATGCTCAAGTGGAATTACTAGATTTATCGGTGTAAATTAAACATGTTTTGGGTGAGGAGCCACATACACACACATATCATTGTAAAAATTAGAGGAATGATCATGAAAAATAAAATATAAAACATCATCATCATATTCAACATGTTAATGTATGTGTTATGCTGCTATAACAATGATAATAACTTGTGTACTTGATTATATGTCATAAAAATGCATTGGTTTTCTTTTTATGACATGCTTACAAGATCTCTATGATACTATCATAGGATGTGATGGAATAAGTAATGTTTGTTGGTCTCAAATATATCATTGATGTAATTAAATTTGGATAATTTGTCATTGAGGAAGGTAATGCATTTGAATATTATTTTCCTTTGGAGATTTAATCTATGTAGTTTGTATAATAGGTTGTTGTGGAGGCAGTTGAGTGAATGTCTAGAGCTAGATGGGATATTTATATGGATCACCCATATTTATAACTAATAATTTTATATAGATATAATTTAATCATAAATTTCACTAATAAATAATTACACATATCCTTTGTATCAATGGAAATACTATTAGCATGTCAAATTCACTAGTGTGGGGAAAAACTAAGAATAAGTAGAAATAATGGTAGACCCTACCATAAGTGGTAACACAATACCCCAAGAGGGTTTTTTCACTTTCCATCAAAAAAAAATATTATATTTGTCATACTAATAAATTATCTATGTTTGTACCCAATAATAATAATAAAATTCATAGTGCATATGTTTTCACATGACCCATTATCCACCATAACACTTTGTATAAGATTTTATTCAATGAAAGTACATATGAATAAATGTGCATTGGTAGAATCATCATCAATAATGAAATTATAATCAAATGTGATTTTAGGTTGTTATGTTTATGTATGTGATTTTAGTTTGTTGTACGTGTGATGGGTAGATGCACAAAGTTGGGGGATAGAAAAGTGGACAAAATGAAAAACACAAAACTTTTTAAATAAAAGGCATAGGCCCTTTTCAAAAGGGCGTATGCCATTTTTAAAAAAAACCATTATAACTATGATTTAGTTTGATCCCAAGATAAAAGGTAATACACCCTTTTTTATAACATGGTGTATACCCTTTACAAAAGGTGTACACTTTTTGGACTACAAAGGGCATATGTCCTTTGAGTTATAATAGGGTCTTGTTGTGTTTGGTCAATCTGAACTATATATATTTAGGTAAATGTTTAATAAAATAAATTTAATAATTATAATAATATATTATTATAATTTATATTTATTTTAATAAATATAAAAAATTATGGCCACTCTACATCTTCTAAAATTGATTATAGAGCTATAGAATTTACCATTTAGAAGTTAGTTTTTCAAAATCCATTTTGGTCAATACATAGATTTTAGAATTTCAATATTGGAAGATAGAATGATAAAACAAGTTTTAAATCATGTTACATATGTAATAAATATATACCATCAAGTATTTCATGCCTAATTTACCTATTGGAGTATGACCTACCTGTAGACATCCAATTCCTAACACCATTTGTGTTGAAATTATCAATCTTACTCGAATTGTACTCAAATGCGCATTTTAGGTCAAGATCCATAAAACATCATAAATGGTTTAAAATTATCATTTAAAAGTGACATTTTAGGTAAAATTATCCCTAAATAGGGCAATGCATTTTATGGACCAACTAACTTTGATCAGATCATTTCAAGTCAAAATGACCATTTTGCCATTTAGTGCTTTGGATCACTCTTTTCTTTTAATTCATTGGTACACATCATGTAACTTTATTATTTTTTGTTAGAAACATCCTAAATGGGAATACAGTTCCAATGTATCTAGCATCACCTTCTAATTCTTCTTGAGTCAAATCATGACCCAGTAATATGACTTTCTGACCATTTTGATTAATTCAGGGACAATTTTCAAATAATTGCACAAATGCTGATTAACCTTGTTTAAGGCTAATTAATCAAAATTAAGAGCTTAAGTAAATTTTCCATGAGAGTTGTTGAATATTTATTTTTTAAAATTTATTCTTATTATCTGCATCACCTAGTGACATCATCTATGGGGTGGCATCCATCAAGCCATAAGTGCATAAAATATTAGGATTATGGGTCACCCATGCCTAGTTAATGCCTCCCGTGCCTCTTCAATGCCCCTTATTCCAAGGTCATCTTGAGGATAATTATGGATTTAATTCCAAAAATTAGGATTATCCTCAACTACATATCTTCATCTCAAGATGGATGGTTGAGGTTGATCCTGACCAATCTCAAAAATATATAAATAGAGAGGCCATGGACATCACATTTAAGTTATTTTGGTGTAAGGTTATTATGCTCAAATATATTTAAATCTTGAATATTTCAAAGTCATAATGCTAAATTTTTTCCACAAATATTCGTTGATAGGCTATTTTAGTGATTCCACATCAAAATCCTAGGTTTTATGGAGTGTTCTTGAGTATTGGAGGAGCTTACCACCATTGTTGACAAAGACAAGGATGCTTGATCAAGGGAGAACATGTTTTTGAGCCACATGTGCATGGTGAATCCATTTGGGAAGGTAATATGGTGTTGATTTATTTTATTTGTTTCTTTCTATCCTTTGTAATTCCCATAGGAATAGATAGGCTTGCTTAGTTAGTTCTTTATGCATGTTTAATTGTTTATGGACTAATACTTGACTAATTTGCTTTGTAATCCTATCTACATCTTGGCACACCTGGTGGGACAAGACACATCCTAAACCTAAAGGAGATCCTTTTACAACCTTAAGAACCTTATTTAAGCTTGTAAAACTCTTATAAATTGGTTTTCTAGCTTTATTTTACCATTTTTGGCTGCCATAGTTTTACATAGTAACTGACATCGATAGAAATACTGACATAGTTACTTGGCTTAACTAACGTCAATCAATAGAACTGACATCAATTAGATCTCAATTGGTCGTAATTGATGTCGAATGGTATTGACCGATGTTGGTCACTATGTTTTAAAAAAAAAGACCTGAGACCTACTTTTCCAAAGTTGCTTGTTTCAAATTCAAAAGGGCTTCAAAGCTAAAGGATATGCTAACAATTTTGATGCAGGGTCAAGTTTAAAATTTTATTAATACATGTTTAAATCACCTTTTCATGCTTAAAAATGGATTAGGAACCTTGTTTTGGTGATTAACAAATAATTGAAGTGTTTTTGGTGAATGTTTTCAAAGTTTACAACTAAGACCAAAGGGTCAAATGAACACCACCAAACATTTTATTTGGGTTTAAAATTGAACACACTTGTTAATTCTTGTTTGCAATAGTTTATTAGATTAATCTCATTTGGAAAAAATAGGAATGTTACGTGTATGCTCTTACATTTATCCCCTATAGGGAACCCTTGGAATTGAAAGTGCCATTCCTATTGCAAGTAGCCTAGTCCAAGGCTTAGAAAGAATGTCACCTAAAGCACTCCCAAAAAACTCACTAAATTTTGGGTGATATTGAAAATGACCCTAAAGTTTTTATATTTTCATTATTTCTTTGTTTTCATGCAACTTAGATTGTGAGGGGGACTTCATCACCTCTCACAAGTTCTTTAGGGAAGCTTTGACTTGATGTTTCATCTCCCAACATTGACTTCATTTGACTCTTTTTAGAGTTACACATGGGATTTAGTGGCACTTGGACATCACACTACACTAAATGAACAACAAGATGTAGTGGTTGCATAAAGGACTAGAATTTTATGCAACAAGATGAGTGATATAGACCCAAAATCCATGCTTTTCTTTTGCATTGTTTGGAGTGAAAGTCATTGTGTGATTGATTCCCCTAGAACATTTGAAACTTGATAGTTTAGTAGACCCCACTTTGCCATACCTTGTTAGTTTATACTTAAGACATTTGTTTTTTGTCATTAGCTTACTTGGTCTTGATTTGTGTTTAAAACTACTTGTTAACTCAATGAACCTAACCAAAGCACATTGTCCTCAATTTTCTTGAGCAAGGGAGGTGTTACACTGTCCAAATGGAAAATTCATCTTTTCCTTGTTTAATTTGTTATCAAAATCTTTGTGTCATGACATCTATTTTGGTGAAGTCATGCTGCCCAATTGAGTCTAGAAATTTTACCCAATTTGTTTAAATCCTTCATTTATGATCCACATTCAAAATTGAACCTTTATAAGCTTTAAGGGTTGGTGTCTCCAAGTGGGTTTACCATTTGTGCACTAGGCTCATTTTAACTTGGGTTTAATTTTCTATTTGGATTGAAGGTCATTTATTAAGACTCAAAATCACATTATCATCTTGGTGGACTTAAGCCATCTTGTGTATCACTCACGCTTTGGGTCTTAGACCATATTTTATCCTACTAGAATCATGTGGTGATGTTGTGCTACCCATTTGGTCTTAGCTTTATACTTAGTGATTCACATATGTCTTCACATCTTGAGTTACTTAGTTCATTTTGACTTCTTCATAATTTAGAGAGCTTTCCTCTAAATTTATAGGGTCAACTTGTCGAAATTGAAACTAGCTTTTGTAGTGTGGGTGTATCATAAGGATCTAGGATTTGGTGTACTAGTTTTCACCTTGGATTTTTGAGTTACCTTACTCTCTTCCTATCTATATGATTTTAACTTTACCATAGGTTGAGTAATTTCATGAACCAAATCTTCTAAATTATGCGTGGTTTCAAACCACCCTCCTTTATAGTCTCATTGGTACCTTGGTTGTTGTTTAAAAGTGATCCAAAACATACTCTGATTGGTTATCAAACATTGGTCCAAAGTTAGTCAAGCACATATATTAGCTCTTTTTAGAGATGACTCAAAGGTTCATGTGTAGTGGGGCCTCTTATGGCCTTAGTTATGAGGATGAGCAATTTTATGATGGTCAAGATGACCCCATTATTTTTTATGATATCCCCAAAATATTAAGATTTGAATATGATTACAATGAATATCAACCCCAAGAAGATCAAGATGAATCCCTTCTTAGATTGATAGAATCAGGTGCTAGACTACCTTTTGACTTTCCTACAAAATAATTGCATACCTTGGTTAGAGAAGAAGAACAATGACAGAAAGAGCAAGCTTTTGCATAAATAGACATACCTTATTCTTGTAACAAAGGAAAGGAAATAAGAATAGATTAAAAACCCACAAATTTGGATCTTCTAGCTAAGATCAAGATAATAAGTCAATGATATGCAAATCATGTTGTAGACTTAACTAACTCCCTAGTTGCCACTTCAATTCACAATAAGGATTAAAAAGAAAATGAAGATATGGTGGAAAATACACAACATATATTGGATGAGAACATTACCATAGTGGATCAAGGTAATCTAAACAAATAGTTAAAGTCACAAGAGACCTTACAAGATGTTACATTTGACACGGAACATACATTATTCAATCATCAAGAACCTCTTGTAACTTTACAAACTCAAGAACCCAAACATTTAGTTTGGATTGAGGAAATCCCTCAAACAAATCAAATATTGGTAAATAAACATAGACATTTCCAAAATCAACAAAACATGAAACAACCAAATTCAGGGAATGTTTTATAATCCAAGAATCAATGGTCTATGTTCTCAACACAAGTAGTAAATCAAACCCAAATCATGGATCAAAAGGTATACACTCCCTATAGATCCATAAAAAACTAGGGGTATATTCTACCCCAACAACAATAAAATTAGGGGCACATTCCACCCCAACAACAACAAAACTAGGGGCACATTCCACCCCAATAGCAAAAAAACTAAGGGCACATTCCGCCCCAAAAATAACAAAACCAAGGGCACATTCCGCCCCAAAAGTAACAAAACCAAGGGCACATTCCACCCCAATAAAAACTAAACTATGGGCATATTCCACCCCAACAACATATTATCCAATCTTCAAATGCACCAAACATGAAAGAATGGAATGCTATGAAGGAAATTGTCCAAATATTGGAGACAAACAATAGAGTCAAAAAGTACACATTTGATGAGATATCCCCATATCCATTTGACTTATCTATTCTCCAAAACCCCTTTCCACCTCACTTTGAGGCACCCAAATTTGAAAAATACAAAGGGAAGGGAGATCCTTGCAAACACATACAAACATTCTTCATCTTATGTTAAGAGGTTGATTATAGTAGTGAGTACTTATTATGACTATTTCCATGAAGTTTAGTTCAACAAGCTCTTGATTAGCTACATAAACTACCCAAGGGATTAGTTGTAGATTAGAATGACTTATCAAAAAGTTTTTTAACCATTTCTCATACAACATAGAACATGAATTGACTATTGTTGACTTATGCAAAGATAAACAACATGATGGTGAAAGTTTTATTGTGTATCTACAAAGTTGGAGAGCATTGGCATGCCACTTTCAACACAATTTACTCAACAAATAGATGGCTGATATCTTTGCATAGAATTTGCATCCCAAAGTTTCACATAATCTATGATTAGGTTGTACTAACTCATTTGAATAAATTATTGACAAAGGAGTGTAGATTGAGAAGGATCTTATTGTTAGGGGCCTTGTTAAAATTCTTTGCACAATGAAAAGCATCTAATTAGACTAAATCATAAGCTCCTCAAATAGTTATGCAAGATAAGTCTAAGGGATTTCACAAAAATAAGAACATGGTTGGAAATGGGGTGACATAAACAAGACGTGTACAAATAGTACAAACTATGCCTCCTCCAAATGTATAATTAAATCCTTTAAATCCACTACCTACTTTGTAAAGATAGCCTCCATGAAGGATGTTTCATAACAATTTTAGATTATTTAGCAAGTTAGGAGAATCTATTGAAGCAGTATTACAAAATCTAATTAAAATTAAATTATATGGCCAATATCAAGGCCATTTCCTCAAGATCAACCAAAACTAGATTGGTATAAAGAAAATGAATGGTGTAACTTTCATCATGTTGTTGGTCATGTGCATATCATTACATTCAACTGTGAAATATTATTAAGGACTTTATTGAAAATGGTGATCTGAAAATTAAGTTGGCTCCTAATAAGGACACAAATCAAGATATGAGAATCTACACAGACCCCTTTCCTCGACATGATCCACCACCACTAAGAAACAATCATAATGGTCATAATTAAGGATAGAGGTAGAATAAAAACCAACAATAGGGTTAGAATCATAATGAGAATAGTTGAGATTATTATCCCCACACCAATAATGTGGCTTATAACAATGTGCCTTATGACTACAATAACATTGTGGGATGCATTTTTGTAACCCATATTGCCACTATTACTATGATGCTATGGAGTCAATCTCATGTTCCTTGCAACATGAGACCCATTATTATAGGGTTAGTTCCCTCTCCCCTAGTAATACCATGTCAATTTCACATCATCATGTTACTACTCTATTTGCATAGATTACTAATCCTAAACAATAGTACCATTCTTCCAGAGGCTCCTCATTGACCCAAAATTATAGCAATACCATTAATCACCCATGAATCACCATCTAAGGCCCTTTGCCTCATCCTTCTAATTATAATGACTCCTTGCCACCTCTAGGTTATGTAGTCACAACTATACACCCATGAGTTACCATCCAGGACCCTTCGCCCACTTCTTTCCACAAACCCAATGAGAAAATTATGCCAATGGTTCCAAAGTTGAAGACTATTCCAACAAAGACTAAACTATTTCAATCCATAATTCAAAGGCCTTATAGTCTAATGGACCAATTAGATAACACCCCTATGAAAATTTCCATATTAGAGCTCTTGTAGACATCTGATGTCCATAAAACCATCCTAAACAAACTTTTACAAGAGTCTATTGTGCCTAATGATATAATCCTTGATAATTTATAGAACTTAATTAGACATTTATCTTCATTTTATAAAATCATGTTTTATCAAAAGGACATGTCCACCCTTGGCCCAAACCATAATAACCCACTATACATTGAGATACTCATTACGAATCACAAGATCAAGTGGTTTCTTATAGATAATGGTTTAGGGTTGAACATCAATCTCTTAAACTGGTGTGATGATTGGGTTACATGGACAAATATATTCAACCAAAGACTATTATAATCAAGGCTTAAGACAACATTGAGATGGAGTCATCCAGTATAGTTTGGTTGTCAGTCATGGTTGGGGATATTTCTCATCAGACATTATTCAATATTATGGATATTGAGCTTCCTTATAACATACTTATTAGTCATCCTTGGATCCATGAAGTACAGGCAGTTCCATCTACTCTTCTCTAATTTCTCAAGTTTTCCCATGATGAGATTGAGGTTACTATTCCCATTGATCAACAACCATACCAATATTGCAATCATATCAAAGTAGAGTTTCAAAATTATAACTATTGCCTAGGTTTTGAATTCATTGTAAAAAATAACAAAGCCATCATTTCTCATCCATCTCCATCTAATTATATAGACCCTGGTGATCTAGCCTCCACCTCAATTGATCCATTTCTTATAACACTAGACAAGTAGGTGGTTATTAAAGATGCAAGCATCTCCACATATCATCTAAAGGATGTTCTCCATATTGAAAAATTACCAAAATTCCCTAAAACATTTAGTAAGCCTAAAACTTCCCAAACTCCTAATAGACCCAATCAAATTTGGTAACCAAAGAAGAAGCAACCAAAACCTCCTATAGACACCAAAATCGTGTCTACTCCTTGGTTGACTCCCCCCCTTGGTCCCCTTGGTCCACTTCTAACACATTCCTAACCCACACACTTATTAATTTAAAATAATAACTTATTCTAAATTAATACTACCTCCCTGGACACATCACCCATGCCACCTCACCCCACCTTAGATACCTCTCCTTGGATGCCTCCCATCACCCTATGACCAATTTATGACCTATTTCAACCCTCTCGCGCTCATTCAATCCACCTTCAACCATTTTTCCATGACACCTAGACCTGGCAGTTGGAAGAACGAGAAAAAGGCTAAAAATAGCCTCCTTTCCCATTCTTCAGCCGTCGACGTCAGTCATTATTCAGTCGATGCCAGCTATTTTTCTAGCATCGGTTTCCTTCAAAACAACATTCTACGTCTAGAATGCAGATCCTTCAATCTTTCAATCAACAAGCCTTCCAATATTCTGACCTCTCTCGCTCCCTCTCTCCCAAATTCACAACAAGCATCACAGGGTACAGGTACTCTGCATTAGTTACTCCACTCTGCAGGTAGTCTTCTACATCAGCAGCATCAACAAGTCTCCTACACTTCTTCTTCAGTAGGCAAGAGGTAAGTATTCTTCTTTTGTTTCATGTCAGTATTTTAGAATGCTTTGATAATTAGTCCCCATTTGCTACTTCTAAGTGCTATGAACCAGACTCGGCTATCAACCAGACTAGACTTGACTTATTCTCAAAAATGCTAAGAGGCCTTCCCCATGTCCTTATCCCTTTTTTAGCCACACTCTCTGCCCTACAAACCCAACACAAACCCTGCACAGACTCTCAAACTACCATAGACCATTTTGTAGACCAAACTTCTCCCTGAACCCTGTCTTCTATCCTACCCCTTTTCTGACAACATATCCCCTACATTTGTCCCTCCTAAAGACCCTGTCTACTGTCTTACCTCACTACATAGACCCAGACTCCTTCCAGGGCATTCCATCAACCACTGGACAGACTTGAGACTCGTCCAAAGCCTCATTGCCCTGATCGATGCTGGCCTCCAGGCCCATTACCCCTATCGATGTCGGCAGACTAACTGACGTCGGTGACCTTAACCAACCAACATCGGCAGACCAACCGACATTGATGACTGTGGCAGACTGACAGTAGATAGTAGGTATGCATTGTTTGTATTTCTCTAGCTTAGTCTGTCATTATTATCTTTATCCAACATTATTTTTTATCAACAAGTGGATTGACATCCCTTAAGGAAGTCTTTGCACTTCTGGGACCAAGCATATCGCTTGGCAGTCCACCTTACATCCATCTAATGATCTTTTTGTTTAAGTCTCTTTCTTCTATAGGTGTCATCCTCCACAGCGAAAGAGGAGTCCCCTCAATGTCTGGATAATGGTGCACAGACCTCATTTGGGTACGTACAAACCCTAGACCATTAATTTAGTTTCTTACTTCCTTTGAATGTAGAAAAGCAAAAATAGTTAGAAATATTCTGGCACGCTCGATGGGACCCTAGGAGTTTTCCTTGGGTTCGTACTTTTTTATTCTAAGCAAACTTTTCATATAGGTGCATTAAGTCTCTTCTTGCATCCTTTTCCTCTATCTCTTTCAAAAGACACTATCAGCAAAGTTAAAAAGAATCCTTCTTTTCTTTATTGCATCTTAGACTAGTCAAAGTCATACTCTTCAACCTCTTCTCACTTGTTTGCATACGAATACACATTTCAATTTGGGCTTAAAATACATTGCATTTAATTTCTTCCTGAATGCATACTTAGCTCTCACATCTAGTAATTAAAAATGCATCATGAATAAAGCATAGGCCACTTATGTTACACATCCAAACCACTTGCACAAACTCAAACATCAAAACTTACCTGAGACAAGGTCCGACTAGGATTTCATCACCTAGCGGATACCTTACCCGTCCCGACAATCCCACTTGGACTTCACTACCAAGGGGAAAGCCCACTTTTTTCTCTAGCAGAGGATAAACTCTAGGGGAAGTATATACTAGCTAAGCAAGACCAACTTATCACTGGGCTCATGAAGTGAGGGGAGCTTGCTCCTTAGCACCAGGCCATGTACGGAACCTAACACAAATCTTGAGCACCGAAACTAACCCAAAACCAACTTTAGACTACCTCTTCTAGGACCCACTCTACAAGACAACTTCCCAAACACATTCATCTAAGGCATAAGCCAATAGGATTCTAAAAATTATTCTTAGGAATTAACGTTAGGATCTGCTTGTCTTCATCTTCTTTTCTATCTTTATCTAGTTTTTTGAGCTAGTGAGGACGTTTTCTTTTTTCTTCCAAAAACTCAAATTTTTTGAGTTTCTAGAAAACACAGTAACTGACATCGGTTTTACCACTGACATCAGCAACCTTTTTTTGTTGGCATCAGTTATCTGACTGACATCGGCAACCTATTTCATCGACATCAATTTTTCAACCGACGTCGGTCACTGTCACAATTTTTCTTCTCAAAACAACAAGCTTAAAACCTGGCTTTCTTGCTATCCAACACCCATTCTAGTTTTTTGAGACTGAAAAACATAGTTTCTAGAACCTGAACCTTCTTGCCTTGAATGTTTTTGACATGTAGTCAAACCAAAACTCTTCTTAACCATGCAAGGCAATGACCACTCCCGCCTTCGCCATCTATGCCTAGTCTTCTAATGGAGTATCATTCAGAGACCGAATGAACTCCTACCCAACCAACCCCGACTCAGCCCCCTATTATCCCTGAAGGGGACCAAAATTTTGAGAGATTCCTTGACTATAATGTCAAGGCTCTCCAACACTATCTTGCAAGAAACCAAACGCGAGACCTTTCGAGTGAAGCGGTGATGACATCAACACCATCTGCTACCCAGCCTTTTATGACTCAGACTATTGCCTCAACCATTAACCTGACCATGGCCAATACACAAAGTTTGGCCTCCCCACCTATTTTTGGACCTACCTCCATCAGGGTTTCATTACCCCCTCAAACACACGCAATTCAACCAAGTTCATCACATTTTCAAAACTTGATTGTCTTGACTCCACACACTCTCGTGCCTATACATGTAGGAGTGTCTACCTCCCCTTTTTCCAATTCCACCATGTAACCACCTTTGGTGGTATCTATTTAACTTATGCCTTTTACCTTCATGACACAACCACCCTTGGCTTCCACATCTATCCCAATGACTAGTTATCAATATGCTGCGCCTATACAAGCATAAACGACTACATCATACGCCTCTTCTAGCACCTTCCAAGCGCCTTACAACCTAGGGGGCACCTCATCTACCAATTCGTTAGCTGATCTCATCAAGATGCTGATGGATAAAATGTCTAATCTTGAGGCTTCCATTTTTGGTTCAAGCAATGTCCTTTCATATGACCAAATTTGCAACAAACCCATCCATCCCTCCATCCCAATCTGGCCGTATCCCAGTCAGTGGGAACTTCCTAAGTTTACTCACTTCTAGAGTAAGAAAGACCCACAATAGCATCTGTGAGCATTCAGACATGCTTGTTACTTGATAGCACATGATGATGCACTACTGCTACGCACATTCCCCATGTCACTTTCTGGTGTTGCCCTCAATTGGTACAACTCTCTCACCAGACACTCTCTCTTCACATTCACTCAACTAGCCCAACTTTTCCTTGACCACTTTTCGATCAATATCACCAAAAAGGTCTCAATCACGGACCTATACTCTATCAGACAATTTGACGATGAATCCATAGTCGACTTCGTTGCTCGTTAGAGAGGCTTAATTAACCAACTCTCCTTCTCCTTACCTCAACCCAAGCTCATTGAGCTCTTTTCTAGAGCATGTGCCAAGCACATCTCATCTACTTTGTGGGTTCAGACATTCCACACTTTTGACGAAGCTTTCACCATGGCCCGAAAGCTTGAACTCCACGCGGTTGAAGAGGATAAGGTCAAATTGCAAAATAACAATGCAAAATCTAATGAACCTTCTTCGTCCAAACCTTCTTCTTCCCACTCCAAGTCCAAAGGAGTGGCAAACACTATGGTCATTAGATCACCATCATCAACAACAACTAACCAATCCCAACCTTCCACCTCTCAAAGCATCACAAAACAATTCCAACAACGGTACATACAGCGTCAATACACTCCAATTGGAGAATCATACACTTTCATTTTGGATAAACTTGTCAAGCAGGGGGTCCTTAATCTCCCTCAAATCTGACCACCTCAATTTGACCCTTCAAAATCCATCCCTACATGGTATAGGGAAAATGAATTCTGTCACTATAAACAACTGCCAAACCTTCAAGAACATTGTCTAAGACATGATAGATAAGGGAGATCTTGTTTTGGATTACTCAAACGTGCCACCCAACCAAAACATGGACATCTTAAAACAACCCTTTCCTAACCATCCTCCTAGCCAAAACAATGTCTAGACCATGGTCGATAGCTCCCAAGAACATGATATACGCACGGTCAACACGGTCTCACCTCTTGTCCCTGACCAACCTCCTCCACAGGTAAAAGAGCTTTCTTTTCCTATTAGTTCTCCATCAACGTCTCTTATATTGGAGGATGCTTCGACCATACCAATGCCATTAGCCCCACCTTCATCCTTCCTCCTACCAATGGAGGACCATACCCCTCCTACTCCTCAACCACAAGTAGAAGGCACCATCATCCCTTCCCTCTATCCTCTTAAGGAGTCACATTCTCCAATTTCTTCTCCACTAAGAGAAGACCCTGTCTCTTCACCCACTTTGACCAAGGAAGACCCAGTGACGATTTTCTCTTGCCTTTTGCCTGAGATGACTACATCTCACTCACCTCCGTCCACATCTGAACCCAAACCCATGCAGGCATCCACCATGCCAAAAGAGATTAAATCTCTTGGTGTTTGCCCCATATCTAATCTTGCCTCGCACAATAGTGGCCCTCAAACCAAACCAAAGAAGGCCACTAAACCACACCAGAGAATTCCTCCCCCACCTTCATCATTGCCCTCTATTTTGGGCCCACATCCATCCACCTTAATAGGAGTGCTTCCTACTCCAACACCTCACAGAGGAAAATTGCCTCCATTATCCCCTTTACCCATTAAACATATATTTCCTCCAAAATGACCAATGCCTCCTATGCCTCCAAAACAAAATTCATCAACCCCTACTACAACAAAACACGTAGACCCATTGGCAGGTTCTTATGCCTTGCTATTACGACAATTGTTGCAGTCTTCTTGCATCAGTCTTCCACCTCTTAAACCATACCAATCTCTTGGACCAAAACCACCCTGGTTTGATGACACTAAAGTTTGTGTGTATCATCGTACATCGGGACATGACACTGAGCATTGTTGTGCCCTCAAGGTTGTCATTCACTAATGCTTGGAGAAAGACACCCTTCTTCTTGACCTTAATATCAAAAAACCTTCAACATCATCCCATGCTTCCCATACCTCCTCACCTTCACACTCATCAACTCTCGGATCAAGACCATCTTGGTTCGACAACACTAAATTTTTTCACTATCATCGCACACTAGGACATGACACTGAGCGTTGTTGCACTCTTAAAGCTGTCATTTGTCAACACCAAAAAAAGGATACCCTTCTCATCAATGATCCTCTTGACTACCCCTTTGCCAAATCTTTAACACCATCACATGCCTCACAAACATCATCACCTAAATCAGGATCTCAACACCAGACTATGATCCCTCCACTGCCTTTAACCCCATTATTCAAAATCAGCATAGTCAACTTGACCACCAGCCCACCAACCCACAAGGATAAAGGGAAAAGACATGTTTCTATCCCTTGGACATCCCCATCTACCAAGCCTTCACCACAGCCAAAACCCAAGATTACTGTCTTGGGCACATCTTGACTAGCATCCTCAAAGACAATCCCTGACTCCATGGTGAAACAACCTCACCACATGAACCCTATGAAGATGTCTTTGTATGATCTCATACAAAACTCTCCACAACATCATCAAACTTTGATCCAAGCCTTACAATCAATGGAGGTCCAGCCTGATGACCCCCAACCATTAGCCACTTTAATCAAATCATTACCAACCATTTCCTTTGTCACCATCTGTGATTTTGAGATTCCTACCTCCAACCTGGCAGATCAAGATCTTGCCCTCTCAAACTAAATCTATCAAACATTCTCCCTAGCAACTGGGGGAATTCAACCTTACCCTGACTATCGTAACCTCGACCAAACATCAAATATCAACCAACCAAGCACCGACCACATATCAATCAACCAAGCCTCGACCAAAACATGCCAACAAAATAACATATCAACCAAACATTGACCAAACATCAACAAACTTCTTAATCATCTTCATGTCCAACATCGATCGACATGTGACCAATTTGGAATGAAGCAAATGGGGCAAGTTTGCTCCTAATTGATTTGGACCTTACATCATAACACAAGCATGGGTCAGGGACTTATCAGAACTTGAGCCCCTTTATACCTTCCATCTTCGACCATTCTATTGTTAGTCATGTACTCAATCACTTGATGTTAACTTGAGCTCGTCCCTTGAGCAATCCCTGTCATCATCATTTCTATTCCTTTCAACCCTCAACCCTACAAACATTAGTCAAACCTTTTGTCAAGCATGAATGCTTCATCTTAATAAAAGGGAAACCCTCTAAACCTCTATAGTCAAGTCCATGACCAAAAGTCCAGTCAAAAACAAAAAATATATATAAAATTGGGATGCCTATTCAAAGGTCATAAAACTCTAAATGTAGGCTGCTCCCTCGAAGGACAGCTGCATCATTGGTGTAATTGATAGACTGCTCCCTTGAAGGATAGCTATTCAAAGACTTTAAACATATAAAGCATAATATAGACCACTCCCTCGAAGGATGGCTATGCCTAAATCTTGCTATAAATAGCATTATATCAGAAGCTTCCCACATCGATCAGCTTCACAACACGACCACAAAGCAAAACAACATCCCCACACAGACTTCCCACATTGATCAGTCTGCCCCCCAAAAAAAACAAAATGACTGACAAACTATAAAGTCATGGACTTGTCTTTAGTCGTTCTTGGAGTCACCTATAAAAGGGGCAAAGTTGTTCCTACCAAAAAGGGTTCCCCCTTCCATCCATCTCACATAATCAAACTTATCACCCCAACATACTCAAGGGATTTTGAGCTTACTTAATGTCAAGTGATTTGACTACTTCTCTAACACAATCAATGGTCAACAACGTAACGCATGAATGGGGATTTTGTTTATAAAAACCCTTATCCATGCCATCATTATGGTCCTTGTCAATGAAAGAGCAACGTGCCTTTCGCTTCTTACATCTTGGTCACAAACAATCCAACCAAATCATTTTCTCAACCCAACCAAATCAAACCAAACATTTTCAGACCACTGCCATGACATAGTCCATTTCACATAGTTTCTATGGACAACAATACACATGGAAACTATCAACCAGACACAATTTATGTTAAGCATAAACCATTACTTGTTGAAACATAAATCATCTCAATTCATTTTTAGCATACACCATTACCGATATGGAAACTTGCTAGGGATGAAAGACCACTCAACCAATGTTACAGAATATACCATCACACAATATGGAAAAGGTTGTAACATCATCTTACCCTCATCATTCATCATGACCAAACCAATCATCAACCATTTTGACCCAACCAATCATTAACTACTTTAACTCTTCTTCTGAACTACATTGGTCTGAGGCCCTTCAAACAGGGGCTATATAGGTAGCACTCAGTCGACATGACATCTTCTGGGGTTAGCTCGACCACATCCATTTGTTCATCTACCTGATGGACAAACTATCTTACCTTTGACCATGACTTAACCTCGTCCAACCCATCCATAACCGACCCTCTTCCTCCCTTTTTGGGAGAACTACATTGGCCTGAGGCCCTAACAACAGGGGCTATGTAGGTAGCACTCAGTTGACATGGGGTCTTTTGAGGTTAGCTCGGCCATTCCTTTGTCCATCCTCGACCAATGACCTTGGAGATCGCAACTATCTCCTCAGACCATGCCCACTTCCAAGACAACTTTGCCTTGGTTATTTTTGCCCTTTCTACCTCACGACTAGTATTGGATCGCGCTCCAGTTGATCCCCACTACTTGTGACCTTTTTCATGTTTTCCAAGAGCACTTCTTGAGCCTGGGATACTTGGAGCATGATGACCATTGGAGCTACATCTTGGATCATTTAATCCAACCAGCTACAACTAAATGCTGGGGCCCAGTTATTTCAATTTTAGCACTCCTCAACCTTTGACCATGATAATTTAACCTACCTATCACGTGGTGTGGCATACATGCAATTCCACCCTTTGTCACGTTCACACCCTAACCTTCACCCTATCCATCCACTATCTATCAAATTGGCCCCCAATTTCAGGTTACCTTCCCTCGACTCTTGCTTTGAGGGGGAATACCTCATCCCATAATCGGGGCAACCAACATTCATTTTTGTCATGCAGTTCGTCAGAACAACCAATAGGACAAAAAAGACCTCATCCCATACCTGGGGCAATCAACTCATGTTTTTGTCTTGCAGTTCATCCAGAACAACTAACAAGACAAAAAGGGGCAAATGTAGACACCAAAATCATGTCTACTCCTTGGTTGACTCCCCCCTTGGTCCCCTTGGTCCACTTCTAACACATTCCTAACCCACACACTTATTAATTTAAAATAATAACTTATTCTAAATTAATACTACCTACCTTGACACATCACCCATGCCACCTCACCCCACCTTAGATACCTCTCCTTGGATGCCTCCCATCACCCTATGACCAATTTATGACCTATTTCAACCCTCTCGCGCTCATTCATTCCACCTTCGACCATTTTTCCATGACACCTAGACTTGGCAGTTGGAAGAACGGGAAAAAGGCTAAAAATAGCCTCTTTTCCCATTCTTCAGCCACCGACGTCGGTCATTATTCGACCGATGCCAGCTATTTTGTCAGTGTCAATTTCCTTCAAAATAATGTTCTGCATCCATGTGGATCCTTCAATATTTTGATCAGCGAACCTTCCAATCTTCTGACCTCTCTCACTCCCTCTCTCCCAAACACACAACAAGCATCACAGGGTACATGTACTCTGCATCAGTTACTCCACTTTGTAGGTAGTCTTCTACATCAACAGCATTAGCAATAGGTCTCCTACACTTATTCTTCAGTAGGAAAGAGGTAAGTATTCTTCTTTTGTTTCATATCAATATTTTAGAATGCTTTGATAATCAGTCCCCATTTTCTACTTCTAAGTGCTATGAACCAGACTTGACTATCAACCAGACCAGACTTGACTTCTTCCCAAAAAGGCTGAGAGGCCTTCCCCACATCCTTATCCCTTTTTTAGCCACACTCTCTGCCCTTCAAACCCAGCACAAACCCTACATAGACTCTCAGACTACTGCAGAACATTCTGTAGACCAAACTTCTTCCTAAACCCTGTCTTCTATCCTACCCCTTTTCTGACAACATATCCCCTGCATTTGTCCCTCCTAAAGACCTTGTCTACTGTCTTACTTCACTACACAGACCCAAACTCCTTCCAGGGCATTTCATCAACCACCAGATAGACTTGAGACTCATCCAAAGCCTCACTGCCCCGACCGATGCTGGCCTCCAGGCCCATTGCCCCTACCGACGTCGGCAGACTAATCGATGTCGGTGACCTTAACCAACTGACATCGACAAACCAACCAGCATCGATGCCTGTGGTAGATCGATAGCAGATAGCAGGTACACATTATTTTTATTTCTCTAGATTAGTTTGTCATTATTATCTTTATCTGACATTATTTTTTATCAACAAGTCGACTGACATCCCTTAAGGAAGTCTTTGCACTTCTAGGACCAAGCATATCGCTTGGCAGTCCACCTTACATCCATCTAACAATCTTTTTATTTAAGTGTCTTTCTTCTACAAGTGTCATCCTCCACAGCCAAATAGGAGTCCCCTCAATGTCTGGATAATAATGTGCATACCTCATCCGGGTACGTACAAACCCTAGACCATTACTTTAGTTTCTTACTTCCTTTGAATGTAGAAAAGTGAAAATAGTTAGAAACACCTCCTATGGTTTTTGTACCTGTAATCACACCAAAGAAAGACTAAGAGGCTTTTATCGAGGGAGATTAGTTATATTCTAAAGGCCTTGTGAATTGTTTTATAATCTAGAGTATCTTATCCCTAACAAGATATATAAATAGATCATCTTGACTATATAGGGAAAGGTCTTGGTCCATAGGCACAAGGAATTTTAGATCCCTTATCAGATGGATTTGTCAATGTGAATCATGGTCTCATATTTAAACCCCTAGAGGATGACCTCATAACATTTGGTAGTGATTCTTCTAAATTGACTGGTAATGAGACTCCTAGGAGTGACACAACATCCCATTATAGCCTTTTTGATGAACTTGCTGATTTATATTTGTTTGATTCAAATGCCATACTGACCATAAAACCTATTAGAGCTTCCCATCCTAAAGCAAAAACCCATCCTAGTGGTGCTTCCCTTCTTGAAGCAAGACATTATATATTTACCATTGGTGCTTCCTGTCTTGAAGCAAACCCTCATTGTAACCTATGCCTTTGCCATCCTAAACTCATAGATTGGGATTAGAAAAATTTGGTCATATACCTCAATGAATTTTAAAATGAAGAATCAATTATAGAATACATGGGCCTACGAGATGCATTCACCATTGGTGATCATAAACAAGGTTTTGATTTTTCATTAAATCCTTCTACCTAATCTAGAGAGTAGGCAAACTTTCTTAGTCATAATAAATTAGAAACATCAAGATCTTTAGGTGAAAACCTCTTTGAGGCACTTGTTAATCAAGGAAAAAGTAAATAAAAAGACAAGCCTTTGAGTGAAAACCTATTTTAGGCATTCCCAGGTGGGAAAGTTTGCTCATCCCCCCCAGGATGTAGAAAGTCCATCTAGCCCAAGTTCATTATCTAGTACAAGAATCTCTTCATAACAACATCAAATAATTGAGCATCTTGATCTTGAGTTTCCAGAGGTCTTTACTAATTGGCCTTTACTTGAGAAGGCAGATTTTGATTCTTCATATTATCTAGATCTTTGGGAGGAACAAAAATAAGATATAGCAGAAGAAGATGATCATGACCAAACATTGCCTACAGTTTTAGAAGATGGATCCACACTTCTTATGGAGAGCACAACAAAAGTGAATTTGGGAACCCATGAGGATCCCAAAAATGTTTATCTTGGAGCTTCCCTTATTGAATCATAATGTGAACATATCATATTCATTCTCAAGGATTATATAGACATCTTTGCATAGACATATTCTGACATGCCAGGCCTAGATCCAAATTTAGTTGTGTATTGTCTAGTTGTTCACCCTGATGCTAAACCAATCAACCAAAAATTAAGAAAGATGCATCCATGTATCACCTTTTGGTAAAGGCTGAGTTGGATTTGTTATGAGCCAATTTTATCAGACTAATAGACTAATCTGAATGGATTTCTAGCATAGTGCCAGTAAGTAAAAAGACCCTAGGCATATGTGTTTATACTAATTTTTATGATATCAACAAGGCATGTCCAAAATATGATTTTACTCTACCCAACATCGACATGATTATTAAATGAACTGCTAGGTATAAGATGCTTTCCTTAATGGATGTATTTTTTGGTTACAATCAGATCAAGATAGCCCCTGAAGATCAAGATAAGACTAAATTCACAACTTCATGGGGGACATTCTATTACCAAGTCATGCCATTTGGTTTGAATAATGTTGGAGCCACATATCAATGTGTAATGACTATCATCTTCTATGACATGATGCATGACATCATTGAGGACTATGTTGATGATATACTGGTAAAATCAAGAATAAGAGCTGGACACCCTGACATTCTATGAAGAATATTTGAGAGGCTTCATGCATATAAAGTCCACTTGAATCCAAAAAAATTTTTAGGGTTCATTAAATCATAATGAGGGATGGAATTTGACCCTATGAAGGTCATCTCTATTATGAAAATGCCTCCACCCAACAATCTTGAACAATTATGAGGTCTACATGGCAAGATCTAGTCTATACACAAGTTCATTTATCAACTGGAAAATAAGTGCCATCCATTTACCCATATCTTGAAGAAAGGGGTGACATTTAATTGGGATGAATATTTTTAGATAGCTTTTGAAAACTTAAAAAATACTTGGCCAATCCACTGGTCTTATGCCCTCCAACACAAGGAAAGCCACTGCTTCTTTACATATTGGCCACAAAATATGCACTGGGGGCACTTTTGGCTCAACATGATGATGATGGTAAGGAACACATGGTTTATTATTTAAGCCACACATTGGTCAATTATGAACATAATTATATGCCTATTGAGAATGCATGTTTAGCTATGGTGTTTGCCACTCAAAAATTGTGACATTATATGCTCAATAACAAAACTTTTTTTTATCACCAAGGTGGTTCCTCTCAAGTTCCTCTTGTCTAAAGTAGCTCTCCAAGGATGCATGTCTAAATGGATTATGCTCCTTAGTGAGTTTGATATTGAATACCAAAATCATAAAGCAATCAAAGGGTATATTCTTGCAGATCAACTTGTAGAAGCTCCTATTACAGCTACTCAACCTCTCAACTTTTACCTTCCAGATGATTCTATCATGATGATAAAATAAGCATCACAAGAGCCTGAATAGTAGACACTCTATTTTGATGGATCCTTCACATCTTGATGATCTAGAATTGGAATATTTTTGATAAAACCATAAGGGTATTTGATCCCTAAAGCCTTCCATATATAATTTTAATGTATAAATAATATAGCTGAATATGAGGCGTTGGTTGCAGGCCTTTGTCTTGCCATACAGTGGGATATTCAAAGCTTAAAGGTCTATGGAGATTCATAACTAATCATAAATCAAACAATTGATTAGTATTAAATAAGAGATGATAATCTTGTCCCTTACAAGTAAATTATTGATAACCTTAAAAGACATTTTAAATATCTGTAGTTTGAGCAAGTTCCATGAGTCAACAACAGGTCTACCAATTCCAAGGCAACAATTAGTTTCATGATTCAAATGAATGACAGTGCTAAAGAGTATCAGTTTTTGATTGAAATTATTCTTCAACCATCACATATTTTATTAGATTCAGAGAGGATATGCACCATTTCTAATCCTAATCTCTCACCTGAGCTACCATGGCACTAATATTCTTATAACTATTTCCATAGCCATGTCTTTCGTACCAACCTTTCCAATAACCAAAAATAACTTTTCCTTCATCACCTAGCATGTTATATCCTCCTTGGAAACATGATTTATAAAAAAGGCTATGATGGAATGCTTCTTCGTTATTTATCTTTGGGAGAATCCAAGATGACACATAAGGAGGTTCATGAAGGAATGTTTGGAGCCCATACCAATGGTGAAGTCCTATCAAAATAAATTCTCAAAATAGGCTATTATTGGCCCAAAATAGAGACATATGCTTGTATTTATGTAAATAAGTGTGTTTCTTATCATCAACATGGTAACTTGATACATGCACCTTCCTTACCATTACAACTAACTACAACACCATGGCCATTCTCAACATGGGGTCTTGATCTCATGGGAAAAATTAATCCAACATCTTCAAATGGCCATAATCACATTTTGATTACAACATAGTACTTTACCAAGTGGATTGAGGCCATTCCTCTCACTTATGTTACTGAGAAACAAATAGCCAAATTCATTCATTACCATATCATCTATTGATATGGCATTTTAGCCCATATTATATCTGATAATGGTAGATCCTTTGTAAAGTAAGATGTGAAAGCTCTTTCTAAGAAATTCAATATCAATAATAAGAAATCCACTCTATATAACCTACAAGGTAATGGAAAAGCTGAGGCATCAAATAAAACCATTCTAGCCATCTTAAAAAAGATTGTCAATGATGATGGCCGTAATTGGCACTTACAACTCTTTACTACCCTTTGGGCTTATAAAACCAATCATCGCACCCCAACTAGAGCTACTCCATACTCCCTTGTTTTTGGCACTAAAGCTATCATCCTGATCGAGATTGAGATCATGCCATTAAGAATATCATTGGAGTACATCAAAGATGATGAAGACTATAGAGCCTCATAGTTGCAAGAGATAGAACTTCTTGATGGTAAGCATTTGGCTGCCCTAGAAAAATTATAGGCCTATCATAATAGATTGTGGAGAAGCTACAACAAATGCATTATCCCTAAATAATTTGAGATTAGTGACTTAGTTTTGAAATAGAACCAAAAGAACATGAATGTTGAAACCAAAAAGAAAGGCAAGTTTCAGCCTAATTAGTTAGGACCATACATTGTCATGGCAAACTATAGATCATGAGCATATAGATTAGCTAAACCTAATGGTGAAGAAATTTTAGAGCCCATGAACATCATAAACCTTAAGAGGTTCTATGTGTGAACAATTTTGAACCATTGTCTATAACACCCCTAACTTGGGGGCAACTTATGTTGTCATAATTTTATCCCACCCTTTTATCTTACCTTGAACACATTTTATACTACCTAGGTCCACTTTTCATGAATCTTGATGGTAAAGTCTTTGAACTCTTTGCACTCTAAACACATTCTTCATCCCATCCTAGATTTCTCTTGACAAAGATGCATATTCTTTGTTATGTCTAAGGCATGTTATAATTTTGAACATTTTTTGTCCCTTGACTAATTATGATCTCAATTATGTCTCATAAGCATTATGAACATCTTCAGTAGTGGTTTTACAAAGTAATTTATCCATGATAATCTTATGCATCTTTTGATAGGTAAATATCCACATCTTCTTAATACAAGTATTTTGCTACTTTATTATTTTATTAAGACCCTTGATCTCATTGATTTGTGAGCATGGGCCATTGCATCTAGCTTAGCTATCTTATTGGAACCTCTACTCTCAGGATGTGCATATCCTCGACTAAATGGTCCAACCTTGTGCATATTTTATCCCAAAAACACCAAAAACATAGGAACTAATTTGAAAATACCAAAAACATTAGAACATGATCCACAAAAGAAAAAAAAAACATTATTTCACACTTCTGTACATTTGTACATTAACATTCCACCCTCCCACACTCTCACCATTTTGTGAGCAATTGTTAAGTTTGAAGGCTCACACCATTTTATGAGCAACTATTAAGTTTGAATGCTCTCATCATTTTATGAACAATTGTTAAGTTTGAATGCTCTCATCATTTCGTTAGAAATTGTTAAGTTTGAATGCTCTTGCCATTTTTCAAGAAACTATTAAGTTTGAATGCTATCACCATTTTGCAAGAAATTGTTAAGTTTGAATGCTTTTGCCATTTTTTAAGCATAGAAACACTAGCTCATTTCATCTTGTCCCACACACTTACCATTTTGCAAGATCATTCTTTCTCATCTCATCAACTTCTTATTTATTGGACCATTCTCATTTGTTTTTCATGTTTTCCATATTCTTCTATAACATTAATCATGCTGGTTTGATCATCATTTTTTTCTTGTATCCCATTTTTTGGGAGAACTACATTTGGCCTGAAGTTCATGTTGGGACATGCATACATGGAACTATGTAGGCAACATCCACTTGTCTTATACATCTGGATTTAACTTGGCCAACCCCTTCCTTTTCTTCTCTTCCCCTATTTCTTATATCATTATTCCTCTTTAATTAGGGAACAATTGTCATGTCATTGTTCTTTGTTATGATGTGGTGGAAAGTAACACCTCTACTGCACATACATGAACATTTGTCTTTAAATCACACTAACTTGTTTTTTTGTTTGTGTGTGTTTATTTATGTATTCTTGGTGTTTTGGTGTGATTTCACACCTCTCCTTTTATTTCTTCTCTTTTTCTCTTTTTATTCCTTTTTGTCTCATTCTTGGTCTTGTGTTTGTTTGTCTTATTTTTCTATTTTGATTTTGTTTTTTTCTTTTTTGTTCAAGAATGACTTGATGGTCCACATGGATCTTGATTATTCATATCTTGGTCTCATGTCGTTAAGATGTTCTTTCCTTTTGTTTTAAACATTTTTGTTCCTACTTAAGTCTTGATAGATCATATCTTGATTTCAAGTTAGGTTCATTTATGTTTATCTTTTTCTTTGTTTTTGTTTTTTTTGTTTAAATGTAAATCACTGTAACTCTAGTTTTGGTCATTATTTTATGATTATCCTTACTTATAGATATTCATATTTGAACTAGCTCAATGCAATTAGAATCTTATGTCATTCTAGGTTATTCATACTTATGATGCCTAATTTCTTTTGCTATAGCAAGAACTTTGTGCTCAGGTCTCAAGTTCTTAATGTCAACATCAACTCTGATGAATGATTCTCAAGAACACTCTATAAAACCTAGGCTCATGATATGGAATTAGGATTCTAGGTAGCATACTTTTAGGCTTTTTTGTCTATGCTTAGATGTGCATCTCTTTGCATATATTGTCAGTCTAATCAATTTTTGGTCATTTTTCATCATTCGTTATTCCATTCTCTCCCAAACTTGGGTGAACTACATTGGCCTAAAAATCATGTTAGAAAATGATTCCATGGAACTATGTAGGAAGTGCTTAATTTTTATTGAGGTCAGCTCAGCTATCTCCATTCTTCTTTTCATCTCCCTCATCACTTTGTGCATTCTCATATGCTTGGTTTTATATGATTTTCTAAGCTATTACACCATCACATGTACATTTTCACCCGATCACTTTAACCTATCTTTTTGGTTATATTATTGAGCTATTTTGCTTTCCAATTGCTCATGTTGGGGCCGAACATCTGAACATCATCTGAATCAAATCAGCTCTACAGGGGTAAATCATTATTTATTCTTTATTAATGATCAAAATTTACCCTACTGGGACACAACTATTTTATCACGATCAAATCTACTCTACTGGGGCACTTCTTCCTATCTTCTCTTTGGAGACATCATTCTAGTGGTGATTCCCTTCCTGAAGTATAATGGTCTACCTTTTCCTCTAATTCCAAGCTCTCCACATTAAAGCCCATGATGGCAATATTTTAGTTTACAACTTGTCTTGGGATTGATCAATGTCATAAGTGTGTAGCTTGTACTCTCAAATTGGGTACAATTAAAGTGTGTTCCTTACATTTATGAATTACATATTTCCCATTCCCCCCATCTCTGGGGCCTATTATAACTCTAATTATATTTTGATCATTGATGGTAATCATGTGTGTTAGCATTATCTCATCTGGATGTGATCTATTCCATGGGTTAATCTCTCACTTTTTCTCTCTTTTTGAGAGTCCATCCTTCTCTTTCATCCTAGTATGCCCTCTTGAGGGGGAATCATGGGTCCATTCCAATGTCTTATTGACAAATATTTTCTTTGAAAATATGTTGCTTCACCTAAATGTCTCTCTACACCTTCTTAAATAGGGACAAAATGTAGACATCCAATTCCTAACACCATTTGTGTTGAAATTATCAATCTTACTCAAATTGCACTCAAATGCGCATTTTAGGTCAAAATCCATAAAACATCCTAAATGGTTCAAAATTTTCATTTACAAGTGCCATTTTAGTCAAAGTATCCCTAAATAGGGCAATGCATTTTATGGGCCAACTAACTTTGATAAGATCATTTCAAGTCAAAATGACCATTTCACCATTTAGTGCTCTGGATCACTCTTTTCTTCTAATTCATTGGTACAAATTATGTACATTTGTTATTTATTTTTGGCAACATCCTAAATGGGAATAATGTTCCAATGCATTTAGCATCACCTTCTAATTCTTCTCGAGTCAAATTACGACATAGTAATATCACTTTTTGACAATTTTGATTAATTGAGGGATAATTTTCAAATAATTGCACAAATGTTGATTAACCTTGTTTAAGGCTAATTAATCCAAATCAAGAGCTTAAGTATATTTTCCATGAGAGTTGTTGAATTTTTATTTTTTAAAATTGATTCTTATTATCTACATCACCTAGTGACATCATCTATGGGGTGGGATCCATCAAGCCATAAGTGCATAAAATATCAAGATTATGGTTCACCCATGCCTATTTAATTCCTCCCATACCTCTTCAATACCCCTTCTTCCAAGGTCATATTGAGGATAATTATGGATTTAATTCCAAATATTAGGATTATCCTCAACCACACCTCTTGATCTCAAGATAGATGGTTGAGGTTGATCCTAACCAATCTCAAAGATCTATAAATAGAGAGGCCATGGACATCATTTCTAATATATTTTGGTGTAAGGTTATTATGCTCAAATATCTTCAAAGGTTGAATATTACAAAGTCATAATGCTAAATGATTTTCATAAAGATTCATTGATAGGCTAGTTTAGTGATTCCACATCAAGAGCCTAGGTTTTATAAAGTGTTCTTGAGGAATTGGAGGAGCTTACCACCATTTTTGACAAAGAAAAGGATTCTTGATCAAGGGATAACATGTTTTTGAGCCACATGGGCATGGTGAATCCATTTGGGAAGGTAATATGGTGTTTTTTTCTTTCATTTGTTTTTTGATATCCTTTATAATTCCCATAGGAATATATAGGCTTGGTTATTTAGTTATTTATGCATATTTCATTGTTTATGGACTAATTCTTGACTAACTTGCTTTGTAATCCTCTCTACACTACCTACTTTAACTACTTGAGTATACCCTACCTAATTGAATGACCAAACCATATATTGATCTCAATGTTTATGCCCTACCTAAATACATGATCCATATATTGATCTTGATTATTCCCTACCTAACTTATTATAATTAATTATGCCCTACCTAATTTAACTACTTGAGTCTACCTTACATACTTTACCTACTTGAATACATGCCATACCTGATTGAATGCTAGATCCATATCTTGATCTTGATTATGACCTAAATACCTAAACCATATATTAATCTTAACTATGCCATATCTACCTTTTTATGCTTGATTATTCCATACCTAATTTTTCTACTTGATTATGCCCTACCTACCTATCTTTATTTCCCTACCTACTTGAGTATGCCCCACCTAATTGATTATGCCCTATTCGATTGAATACCTGATCGATATCTTGATCTTGAATAACTATATATAATACTTAATGCATTTATATTATCTAATATATATATTGAATAATTTATACTTGATTGAATATGTGAGCCATATCTTGAAAGGAGTGGGGGTAGTATCATGTTTGAAAATCATTAGAAGGGGCATTATTAGATCAAGAGATAAAGGAAAGGGGTTATTATTAAGGGATGCTTGAAAAGTAGGAGAGGGGGAATTTATCACCTATATATCTCTATAAGAGAGGGGGAATTTACTTATCCATATATTAAAAGGATAGGGGGAATTATTACCTATATATAGAAATGAGTGACTAGGGACAATCATGTAAAAGGCTTGAAGGCATATTCAGGCTAAATTCCTAAATAATTTATGGGTTTTTTAATCAATGGGTATATAGATATGAATAAATGAATATCCTATAGCATGTGACCTATATCATATATATTAATGATACATTCATTCATACATTAGTCATTTATACATTACATACACCACATACTTAGTAATACATTTAGGTATGTAGTCATTCATACATGATATATACCTGTAGTTGTGATACAATCATTCATACTAGAAACAAATGTATATAATCACCTTAGTACACTCCATTTGAAATATAAGGGATCAAAACACCATTCATGAGTCATCATAAAAAAGATAATATTCACTCCAAGACAAATGTTAGATAGATGGGTCAATCTAGTCATGCTTAAATTTTGATCTCAAATATGCATGACCTAACTAATTTATTTCATACTATCATAAAACATATTCATCTTCTAGCATTCCAAACTCACATAAGACACTACCACTACTATTTATGGTAGAGGGGGATGCTTTTGAACCCTATAAATTATTGGTATCATATAAAAATAACTCATATCACTATCTCCATTTCCCCAAACCATATGAAAAGAGGGGATAAAGTGTACAAGTTGGCATTCATCATCATAATTCATAATCATAATCACTCCATCATAATTCATCCCTCTCTTATCAACCTTCATTATCTATCATTATCCCTAATAACACTATCATTGGTCCTCATCATACCTCAACATCCCTAGTCACTCCCTCATTAACCCTAATTATCCCTCATCATCCTTAATAACTCCCTCATCAAAATTAAAAATACATAATTTTATAAATTCACTCTCTCATCTCCCCCCATTATCCCTAATCATACCTAATCACTCCCTCCATGGGATTTATTATCATTAATCACACCTTCATCAACCCTCATCATCCCTAATCATCTAAAATCACTCCCTTACCATACCTCATTAACTCTCAACATCCTTAATCACTCCCTTATTCACCTTCATCAACCCTCATCAGCCTTAATCATTCCCTCATCATCCCTCATCATCCCTCATAATCCCTAGTCACTCCCTCATCAACCCACATTATCTTGCATCATCCCTAATCACGCTCTAATTGACCCTCATTATCCTTCATCATCACTTATCATACCTAATCACTCCCTTTATTTATTAATATTCACCACCAAAACTTTTCCCTAGTCACTCCATCATCATCCCTCATCCTCCCTAATCATACTTAATAACTCCCTCATTGGCCTTCATTATGCCTAATCACACCTTCATCGACCCTCATTATCCCTAATCATTCCTTCACCATACCTCATTATCCATCATCATACTTATTCATTACCTAATCACTCCATCATCAACCCTCATCATATCTCATCATCCCTCATCATCTCTGATCACACCCTCATTGGCCCTCATTGTCCTTCATCATCATTAATCATTCTCTGCCTTATCTCTTTATGCATCATAAAATAAATATATAAGGTTTTTTATAACACATTTTTTAGTTATTAATATTAATAAGAGTTGGTTATCCTATAGTGGAATTAGTATATGTGAGACTCGTAATTATAGTAAACATATTATTATAATATATGAAACCAAACCTACAAACTTGAAAGATGTCTAAAATATTATAAAGGGAAAAGTTTTTAGTTACCATGTATAGAGGGTTTATTTTTTTTCCATATATTTTTTCCCATTGTTGTATCTTAATAATTATCTTCATCTTTAGAAACCAAATCAATGATAAACTTACTTTTCATCAATGGATTAAAACCCTTCAACCTAGTAGTAGGGAATCTCTTCTCTAAGTCACATTTTTTAATCTTAGGATCAAAATTAGTAATGTTTTTCTCAAATACAATTCTTAAAAATATTAAAAACTTGAAATAGGACCTATATATATAATTTAAAATAAAAAAATATCCAGACTTTAATGTGTAATGATTAACAAATTCTTCCCAATGTTATAGAAATTTGAGTTGAGTAGATGCAACCTATAATTTTACAATCCACTCCTACCAACTTGGGCCTTGTAAAACCATATTTTAATCAATTTGGTTTATGATCAATAGAATAATTTATGAGTAATAGGATACAAATATTTAATACCAAATGAGTTTGGCCAATTTTAATAATACACCTAAATCACTAAATCAAAAGAATGAAGAATAATAATTGAGTATCAAAGTTACCAGTTTTTTTGAAAAGTTTTCAAAATTTATTTTAAATAATTTAAGATACCTATTGGATTTCCATATTTGTATGTGTTTTCCATGAAGTATATAAAAAAATTTAATGCACACTATGCAAGGTAAAAACTCTTAATTGTATCTTAATTCTTCATGTCAAACCCAAATGCAGAAGCCTATAAAAAAGAACATAAAAATTAAAGTATAAGGATAAGAAAATCTTATTAATAAATATAATGAATTTTAAATATTATTATGAGGTTAAAATTTTATGGTAGTGAAAATTTGGAGACAAATATTCTTGATTAAACTTAACATGTCTCAAAATAAATAATTTTGAGTAAATTTGAGACATGATTTTTCAATTTAACAAAGTTCAAATGTCATATTAGATCAATACATAATGAAATATTTACAATCATTAAAACAAATTTTAAGAAGCAAATATTAGTAAATGCATCATCTCTACAAAGAAAATTTAAGAGAAAAAATAATGGATTTCATTAATTTTGGATCAACACCCTGTATTCAAGCATTATACCATAGATACTTGTGAACTCAAATTATAATCTATAAAACTCACATAGGTACCTAATGATTCTTTGATTTTTAATTGGAATTTATGGTAAGTTTTACAAGATATCATGTCAAATTTAATGATTATTAATATATGGTACACATAAATTTTAATTTATTTTTTATTGGGTAAATTTATTTTTTGAAGTAACCTATATCTTAGATGCATTTAATGGCCCCACCTCATCAAAGGTGTAAACATAAATATGGAATGAATGTATTGATTAGTCAAATGTGCATTTACGGTTAAGTATTTAAGAACCCAAACCCTAAAACCCTAAACCCTTAAGCCTTAACCCTAAAAATTTAACTCCTAAAACCTTAAACCCTAAAACCTAAACATTAAACCCTTAAACCTTAAATTCTTAGAAAATAGACCCTAAACACTAAAATATAAACCCTACACCCTAAAAACCTAAACCTTAAAACCCTAATATCCAAACCCATAAAACCTAACCCTAAAACCCTAAATCCCATAAACCCCAAAATCATAACCCCTAAACCCTTAACACCTAACCCTAAAACATAATCCCAATGACAATACCTAAGCTTAAATCCTAAATATTAAACCTTAAAAACATAAAATCCTAAAAGTTAAACCTTAAATCCTAATCCATACTCCTCAAAACCCAAAATTGTAAACCCTAACCCATACTCCATCATCCGTCATTACCTCTCATCATCCATAATCACTACCTCATTAACCCTCATCATCCCTCATCATCCTAATAATATTTAATCACTCCCTCAATGGCCCTCATTATCTCTAATCACACCATAATCATCTCTCATCATACTTAATCACTTCTTAATCATCCCTATTCACTCCCTCATCATTCCTAATCACTTAATAATCATACATAGTCACTTATCCATCATCCATAATCACTCCCTTATCCTCCCTTATTATACCTAATCATCCATAATCACTCCCTTAATGTCCCTCATTGTCCCTAATCACACCATTATTGAGACTCATCATCCTTAATCATCTCTAATCACTCCCTCATTGGAACTCATCATTCCTTATTATCCTTAGTTCCTACCTCATCATCCTTAATCACTCCATTACCATCCCTAATCATCCATAATCACTTCCTCAAGGGTCCTCATTGTCCCTAATCACACCCTCATTAAACCTCATCATTCCTAATCATCCCCAGTCATTCCCTCCTCATCATGCATTGTCCTTCATCATCCATAATCACTCCCTCATCAACCCTTATCATCCATATTCACTCCCTCATCTACACTCATCATCCATAATTATCCATAATCCATTCCTCATCATTCATCATCATACTTAGTCACTACATCATCATATTTCATCATCCCTCATCATCCCTAATCACTAAACCCTAACCCCAATCCCTAAACCCTAAACCAATTTATCATTATGAGCCATTATTTTCATGTGCACATCAATTAAATATATACTTGGAAGAAACTACGAGATGTGTGATCTGATATTATAACATTCAAAACATTTACACTCATCCTAGATGGACTAGAAACAAAGTTTTAGAGAAAACTTCCAAAGAAAATCATTATAGTGGAAGGGGAGACAAATCCCACCTTCCATCATAATTCCCACACAAGCGTAAAGAGTACAACATAAATAGTAAAATTTACAAACAAAAGTCAATGAAATAAATAATAATAATGTATACTCATATCTCACAACATTATTTGAGAATAACTCACAAACATGAGAAGAGCTGATGAGCTTAGAATATAGCTCATTCTGACACAAGAATTCTTTTGAATCATCTCAAATAGGATACTATCTTATGAAAATCATAGGTTGTTAAGTAATTGTTATATGGAAAATAGGTATTTATTTTGTTTATGATTAACCAAAGACTAAACTTGCACTTTGCCATTAGCGTCTAACACAATTGCATGTTTTAGTGATTGTCTGATTAAAAGGGATGCTCAAAGATAGGTGATTTCAGTAGCATATAAAAAAAGTTAAATTTTGATTTCCATTTGACAATGTTTTAGACTCACAGGCAATGTCATTCCTTGGAAAGAACAAAACTATAGACTCCATAGGCTCAAAACTATAGACTCTATAGGCACAAAACTATGGACTCTGTAGGCTCAAATCTATGGACTCCACAGGCTCAAATCTACCGACTCTGCAAGCTGAAATCTACAAAATCCACAAGCTAAAATCTATGAACTCCATAGGCTGAAATCTATGGACTCAATAGGCTGAAATCTATGAACTGCATAGGTCACTTCTTCCTACTTTTCAGGGTCAACTCTAAGGACTCAATGGAGACAAGGAGTTGAATGAGCCAGTTGGCAACTAAATAAAAGGAGAAGAATCATTCCAGCTGGTGTTTTCCAAGAAGATCGATTGTTTGCTATTTTGAAAGATTTTTTCATACTATTTTAAGACATCTAGATTCTAGTTCTATTATAAATTGATACTCTTATTTTCTTGTATAATTGTATTTCTAGGAAATCCAATCTCCTATATTAGGATAATTGGATTAACTAAGAATCCCTATTTTACTGCATATCTATTCTAAGTTAATTGTATCAACATATATTGAAGAACATGTTACATTCAAACATATAACAGATAATAGAGAATATAGAAGACAATTTTAAGAAGGTGTGTTACAAAATATAGTCTAGCTGTAATTATTCATATGAATTATTATTTCCAAGGTTGATTAAATTTTGTTCCTGAATCTGAAAGGAGTAAGGGCCCACTCTACTCAGAATCAGGAATTGCTGTAGGTATTTAAGTAATCTTATGTTAATTATTGAATTTAAGTTAATTAGTATTTTAGTAATAATTGAATTTCTTTAATACAATCAGATTCAAAAAGCACCAAGTATTACTTTATTCAAAGTATCTCTTTTCTAGCAAGTGTGTTATTTCTTTTAAACAACAAGTGTGTTATCTCTTTTCCAGCAAGCGTGTTGTCTCTTTTCTAGCAAGTGTGTTATTTCTTTTAAATAGCAAGTGTGTTCTTTCTTTTCTAGTAAAGTGTGTTATTTCCTTTTCAGTAAATGAGTGTCTTGCCAAGTTCTTTTATTTGTTTCCAACAAGAGTAAATTCATTAGTTCTAGAAACATTTATAAATAAGGATAGATTAGAACTAGCACAACACCCCCACAAATTACACATCTAGATCTACAATCCTAAGCCTTACTACAGATAGCTTCGGACACCAACCCTAGTTGATAAGACATCAATCTGAGTATTGATTAAATGAGAGTTATAATGACAACTCATCATTTTTGGTGCCATTTATGGGGACCACAATGTTAGTAACGTAAACATTATTGGTCTAGAATAAATGAAAAAAAATATAAAACCTACAAAATTTCAAATATATATATATATGTATGTATGTATATATATATATATTCAAATTGATGAACCGTCCTAGAGATTCTAAAGGATGATTCATTTCAAAATCTCCACCAGAACCATAGGTTGAGACTCCTTCAACATCTTCATGTAGTGAATCAAAAAACATAAGTGAAACTCATCTACAGGGATCTCCAATTAGCCAAATTCTTGAAGATCAATCTCTCATAGTAAGACATCACTTAGAAATTACCAAAGATTTGGAAGAAGCATTTCAAAGATCCATAGCTGAGGAAGATTTTGAAAACCTTGAACAACCCACAATCAATACCACAAACATCTAGTGGGAAGATAACCTTGGTTTTAAAACTTCATCTGAAGAAGAAACTATGGCTCTTCAACAAAATCTACCAAATCCACAACTAGCACAGGATATGACTTTATCTTTTCCTATTGTTACAGATCCTACTGATCAGACTCCCATGAAAAATATTTCACCTACAAATTTTCCAAATTTTTGGGGGAGATCTACTAAAGATCTTGATCAATTTTTGTTTGAGTTCAAAGTGCTATGTCAAACCTAAGACTATATCACAGACAACCAAAAATTAAAACTATTTCCATCTACAATTAAAGATTCAGCCATGAGATGGTTTATGGGATTACCTGGTAATTTCATTAGAACATGGGATGACATGGAAATATAATTCTTAAACAAGTACCGAGATTATTGTAGGGTTCGAGAGAGAAAGGAAGACTTCTTCAAAATTAAATAGAACAAAGATGAATCTTTAGAGGATTATTTGGATAGGTTCATGTTCACTCATAAAAGAAGTAATTATCCACTCACTGAAGAAGTCCAAAAATTGGTATTTTTAAAGGGATTGGATGAAGACACTAGGGATGCTTTAAACTTGATGGGAGGAGGAGACATAAATAAACTAGCTTTTAATCGGATTTTTGAGTTGTGTACCAACTATTCTCGAACAAAACTTGGAACTAGGAGAGGGAGAGATGGGAAATATAATGAAGTTGCAAAGCTAATGGAATAATTTTCAAATATAAAGATAGATATTCTGGTAACATTAAATAGTACTTTAGATGGCCTTTAATCCAGGGCTAATGCAATAGAACCATTATCAATTTATTGTCCTAAGTGTAGACAAAAATAGGCACTTAGAGATTGTCCCTTAGACAAAACCAATGTTTTATCATGTGGGATTTTTGACACCACAAATCATGACACTAAAAATTGTTCACTATTGCCTATTTTGAAGAATCAAATGAAAACACAGAGCCAATCTATTAAGGAAATAAATTATATAGAGAGACAAAACTTTGTCCCACAAAACCAGGCACAAGGACAATTCAATGCAAGAAACCAAGTTAACCCATGGATGGCACCATGGAATGTTCCAGTCCTTTCACTCTTTTGGAATCAACCTCAAATTCCACCAATCCAAAACCCATGGGGGGGATAAGAGTGGACACCAACATCTCCTTGGATGATGCCAGCATCACTGCAATAATGGACACCACAACAACAGTGGATGCTACAACAATATCAGCCATGGAACCAATAGTGGAACCCATAGTGGGGTCCATAATAACAATTTTCCCAACCAAGGAAACCACCCCAACAATAAACTATTATGCTAGATCCAATCATTTAGCACCAAGGGCAAGTAAACCAACCTCTAATGCCTGCTCAGCCAATAGCAAATCCAAAAAATAAACAACAAACACTTGTTTATGTCAATGAACAGGAGGAAACAATGACTGTTGGAGCTATTGAGTGTTTTGATATACATTTAAGGTCAGGAAAAACCATACAAAAACCTCTAGTCATCATTTTTGAGATACTTGATGAAAATGAAAAAAACAAAGTTATCTCAGCCAAGTACTCAAAATCTTGAAAGCAAGGTGAGTCCTGAAGAAAGGAAAGAAAACACTACTATACTAGTAGTTCCTTTTCTTGAAAGGTTAAAAGAAATCAATATTCAATTAGACTCAAACTTGGTCCATGAATTGTAGAAGATCAATATTGAGGTATCCCTATTGCAAGCTATCAAGGATATACCTGAATTAAACTAGATCATTAAGAATCTCTGTATCAAAACACCTAGAAGGAAAGTAAAGTATCCAAAAACCATCCATGTAGATGGCAAGGTCACTGACCTATTGGTATGGAAACTGTTAGTTCTGAAGTATGCAGATCTAGGAAGCCTAGTCATTACAATCACAATTGGAGGGAAAGAAATTCCCAACATCTTGGTGGATATGGGAGCAACAATTAATGTCATGAAAACTGATACCCTTCAGATGTTGTCTCTTATCAAAATGCAACCCATAACTACCATTTTAAAAATGGTATATCAATCAGTAACCAAACCCAAAGGGACAATAGAAAATGTAGAAGTGTTAATAGAGTCTTGGAAATATCTAGTAGATTTCATGGTACTACAACCTAAAATAAAAAACCTGGGATATCCCATCATCTTGGATAGACCATGGTTAGCTACTGTGGTAGCTTTCATAGATTGTAGATCAGGAGATATGACCATCTCCATTGGTTTAAAGTCTCAATGTATCTCTTTGTATCCTCCTACAAAACCATCAATTAATCATATACAAGAAATGTGGGTGGATGAACCAGATAACACACTAAACAATGTGTCATCTTTAGCCATGATCACTATGAAAAAGCACTAGGAAGAACTGAATGAAACCATATATCTAGAATATACAGACTCTACCAGACTAGAGTCTAAGGACTCTACCAAACTATAATCTATGGACTCTACTAGGCCAAAATCTATGGACTCTGCCAGGCCAGAATCTATGGACTCTGCCAGGCCATAATATATGGACTCTACTAGAGCAACATCTAAGGACTTTTGCAGTATAGATTTTGCTGAACACTATGGAGCTTCCACTTCACATTTTACTGACACCTCCTCATTTTATGACCATAGAATGATTCAGGAAAGTGTGAGAGAACTAGCTGAACAACAACAAACACACTTCTTAGACATGTTCCATTGTTCTTTAGCACGAGTAATCCCTCCTAGAGAAGAATTTGTTGATAACATTGCCATGTTCCACAAATTACCTCATTCGTGTCCTCTGAACTCATTAATGAGTTAATTCAAACAAATTAAATCTAATCATCTAGGCACTAAACAAATCATGATACTACATGCGAAGATTTTGAACATCAACAGTTGGTTGACAAATGAGGAAGAAGAACAACTTTTTGAAGTACTAGAAAGACATACCAAAGCTTTTGCTTGGGAATATGCTGACATGAAAGGGATCTATCAAAGCATCTACACTCATCACTTTTTTAAAAAATCTATCAAACCAGTAAGGCAACCGTAAAGGAGGATAAACGTAGCATTAAGTGAGATAGTTAAAATAGAGATCTAAAAACTATTAGAGGTTGGGTTCATTTACCCCATCTCAGACAGTCAGTGGGTTTCACCTTTGGTTATCATACCAAATAAAAATGGGAAGTTAAGGGTATGTGTAGATTATAGGGAACTAAACAAAGCTACATTGAAGGACTATTTCCCTTTACCCTTCATTGATCAAGTACTTGATAATCTGTCAGGAAAAAAATACTTTTTATTCCTAGATGGGTTTAGTGGATACAATCAGATAATAGTAGCAACTGAAGACCAGGATAAAACTACATTTACATGCCCCTGGGGAACTTTTGCTTATAGAGTACTTCCATTTGGACTCTGTAATGCCCTAACTACTTTCCAAAGAGCAGTTATAGAAATATTCTCTGACCTTACACATGATTGTGTTGAGGTATATATGGATGATTTCACTGTTCATGGTGAAACATACGAAGAAGCTCTTACCAATCTAGAGAAGGTACTAATCAGATGTGAGAAACATCAGTTATCTCTAAGTCATGAAAAATGTCTATTAATGATGAACGAAGGGATAGTGTTGGGACACCATATCTTTGCAAAATGCATTCAAGTAGACCTAAATAAAATTGAGATTATCTCCAACTTGCCCATTCCACAAAACCAAACTGAAATTAAAAGCTTTTTGGGACATGCTGGTTATTACAGGCATTTCATAGATAACTTTAGTCAAATAGCTGCCCCCATGTTTGCCTTGCTTACAAAAGAGAGTAAATTTGAATGGGATGATAAATGTCGACAAGCCTTTGAGGCTATTAAAGCTAAACTCATCATTGCACCAGTGTTGAGGGGACAAAATTAGAGTCAGCCATTCCACATCTATACATATGCTTCCAACATAGCAATAGGAGTTATTCTTGGATATAAAGATGAAGATAACCACATGTATGCCATCTAATATATCAACAAAAACATGAAACCTGCATAAAGAAATTACACCATAATTGATAAAGAATTCTTGGCTGTAGTCCATGTAATAAACAAATTCAAACATTACATAATGGGCTACAAGGTATTTGTCTACATAGACCATTCAACCATATGATATCTTACAAACAAACCAATTGTAGGAGGTAAAATTATCAGATGGTTTCTTCTTTTACAAGAATTTGACATTACCATTATTGATAAACTAGGTAGATTTAATGTGGTTACAAATTTCTTATCTAAGATGAACACTATAGGTGAAGAAAAACCAGTAGAAGATGACTTTCCAGATGAATAATTATTTTTTGTTTCAGCAAAATCTCCATGGTTTGCTGATATAACCAATTATCTAGCCATAGGGAAGTTTCCTATGCATTTTTCAAAGAAAGAAAGAAAATGATTAATTAGAGAAAGTTCTTCTTTTAAATGGATTAATGGAATGTTGTTTAAACTTGGTCCTGATCATGTGTTCCGTAGGTGTGTGACAGATATAGAAGCTTATGATATCATGAGAGCATATCATGATGAACCAGGAGGAGGCCACTACTCAGTCCATCGAACAACACATAAAATTCTAGGGGCAGGATATTATTGGCCTCAACTCCATAGGCAGGTGAAGAGATACGTGAAACACTGTGATGTTTGCCAAAGAATTGGACAACTAACTCTTTCAATGGAAATGCCTCTTCATCCTTAGCTGGTTTTAGAACCATTTGAGAAATGGGGGATGGATTTCATAGGCCCTGTGGATCTCCCATCTAGAGGAAAAGAGTATCTACTGGTATGTACTGATTATGTAAGTAAATGGGTAGAAGTGGAAGTCCTAACCCATGTAAGAGAGGAAACATTAGTTAATTTCTTGTACTTTAAGATCATGTAACAGTTTGGTGCTCTGAGAGAAATAATTTCAAATCAAGGACCCCAGTTTATGTCTAATATGATAAAACATTTCATGTAAGTATATCAGACTCAGCACAGGAAGACATCCCCATATCATCCATGGGCTAATGGACAAGTTGAAGTCACCAACAGGGAACTGGAAACCATCTTGACCAAAATTATTGACTCCAGTAGAAAAAATTAGGTAGATAAAGTACCATAAATTATTTAGGCCTACAACACCACTTGGAAAAAAACAATTGGATTTTCACTATATGAACTGGTTTATGGTAATAAACCCCTCTTTTCTATAGAATTTGGATTACAAACTCTAAATACTGCGGTTGAAGTAGGAATTGAGTTAGAAGACATGCAGAAAGAAAGACTATTACAACTCAATCAACTAGAAGAGATGAGGATGGAAGCATTGCAAAGAATATAAATAGTACAACACCAAATAATAATTTGGCATGATTCTTAGATCAAAGAATTGGAATTCCATAAAGGAGATTGGGCACTTTTATTTGATTATAATTTTCAATGATTCAAAGGGAAACTATGAACTAGATGGTTGGGACCCTATCAAATTGTGGAGATTTTTGACAATGGATCTATTAAGCTGATTCCTATTGATGACAACAGAAGGGTCATGATTGTAAATGGACACAAGTTGAAACTTTATCAAAAACCTATCAACAAAGAAGAATTTATCCTTGAAATAAAGGATCATGTGGTTGTTCTAGAAGAGCTTATTTATTCAAAATAAATAACTACTAATCTGGAAGGATCTTCTTCTTCTAAAAACACCTGATCTCTGAAAAAGTTAAAAAAAACCAATAATGAAAACACTCAGGCATTGTTGGTAGTCTTGGTTTGAAAACCAGCTTGCTGGCAAGCCAAGTACTGATAAAATAAGCCTTGTCTAGAAAACCAATTTTACTAGCTGGGCAAGGGCAAAAAGACCAAAACAACAATGCAATAAATATAAATAAATTATGGATGTCTAATCAATCCCTGCACCTGGCTTCCTTAGAACAATTAGAATATTCTTTTCTTACTTGTAACTAATCCATGCGATTTTCTATGTAGGACATATGGCGGGAAGGGCATACGTCTGAGGTAATGGTATGCAGAATAGAATCTATTTATCCATAATTAGTTAATTAACAACTTTTGATTCAAATAAGATTCTTTCTATTGAGATGACTAGGCCTTGAATTAAATTTGATCCCTTCCAAAAATGGAGGAACTGTCAGATTGAATAAACATTCAAAGTGGATGGTTTGGTAATGAATATGTGTAATGATTCAATGGACACCTCATGTGCTTAATCTTATAATGATGATGATGTGTTGTCCTCAAGTCACTTTTAAAAAAAGAGCCACCATCACAAACATTCACATCACCATACCCCACCGACATTTCATTATATGACATGATGTCTGGCACACTCTGTAGAAAATCAATGCATGCCATGGAGCAGTGCATAACAATCATTCCTATGAACTCACTCATAATTGTTACACTATTTTCACTCCAGTGAACAACATTGTTATCAGTCTCAAGTAGGTTCAAACCCTATTTTTAAAGAGAAAGCTGCTTTAATTAGATCACAATCAGCACAGGTATTTCAATTCAAATCAAAAGAAAATAATGGGATAGAAGACAAGATCAGAACTGAAGAAGGCTGCAAAATTTAACAAAGATAAAGATTCTGTGGAGGTATTCAAGGCAAATGGATGGTTTCCCTTCATCAACAAGTTTTATGGGTTTCATCAAGAGATGGTAAGTGAATTTGTTGCTAATTTCACTCTTGATAACTCAACTGTTCATGGTGTAGTAATTCCAATCTTAACCCAGATTATAAGTGAAGTGATTGAAGTTCTAGAAGAGGGAATGAGGGTAACAGGGAGGACCCCATTTAATGATTTAATCACACAATTCAATGGGAATGAACAAACTGGCACTTCTTATCTAGTTGATTCAAGGGGAAAAACTAAGGGGGTCAGTAGAAATTCACTTCCTGAACCCTGGAGGTCAGTAGCCAAATGGGTGATCAAGTATGTTACATGTGAGGGATAGACTAGTTAATTAGGGGGTGAAACCATGAAAATATTGATACACCTGAAGCATGGAAGCTAGGACCCCCAATGCAAAATGAACCTTACATACTTTTTGTATAGATCCATCTAGGTCTTGGCCATAACTCCTAATGCTGCCCTAAGACACCATGGTCTCATCCACCTGCTCATTCGGCATCATTTCCTTCAGCAGAGTACTAGATCCTGGGACACATTTCTAAACAGTGAAATACCAAATCTTTCAAATTTACCTATGCCTGAATCTATAGACTTACCTCCATCTGCTCCATTAACAAGTGGTACAATTCTAGAGCAACAATCATAGGCTGAAACCTCTCATACCATTCCTTCTACTTCCTTAAAGAGGGTTACAAGGTCTCAAAGATAGAAAACTATAGAACCTTCTTGGTCACCACAAGAACCTGAGGTATTTGAATTGTAGCCAACTCCCCTGTTTGGAAGGAGAAAACTAAAATGGAGGGCTACTTCAGAACTTGAGAAGACCAAAAGTCCTATAACATAAAAAGACACTCAGCCAAGTGTGGCACAAAGGGTAACTAGAAGACAAAGATGATTGATTCTAGCTAGTGATGATGAACAAGAAGTTTTAGATATCTTAGGCAGCCTTTAGACAACATCTCATTATGTTGAAAAAACAAATTCAGATATTGAAGAGATTTTTGTTGGATAGAGTTCTCCACTTATCATAGAACAACTTACCACAATAGAAGTTGCAAATACAGCCCAAGAATCAGAAATGGTGAAGCCATCACATGTTTCAGTTGACATTCAAAGCATTAAGGGAAAAGATGTGTATGAAGAGAAAGGAGGACCATCTAGTCCAAATGATCCAATTGTACAGTTAACTCTGGAATTGTCCCAACTTCAAGATCTAATCCAACAATAAGCACTTGAAATTTTTGAGGTAAAAAGTCAACTTCAAACCAAAGAACATATCAATTCTTTGTTACAACAACAACTAGATACTGCATCTAAAAATCACATTGTAGAAATACAACAGTTGAATATAGTATCTTCTAAACATGAGGTATAAATTTAGAGATTGAGAGTAGAAGTACATATTAGAGATGCTGAATAGATAGATGTTTGGGTATATGTAGAAAACCTGAAGAAGGAGAATAGGAAACTGCAGAGTATGATAACTTCTTCTGAAAAGCCCTGCACTACTACATCTATTCCTTTTAAGACATATGTTGACTAAGGATGACAAACCACCCAGACAGGTAATTCTTCTTTGCAAATACTAGATCAAATTGAAGAAGAGTACCTTAAACTCAAATAGAAAAATAAAGTTGCACATTCTTCAAATAAAGAATTAGAAAAAGAAAAATAGGCATTGGAAATTCAAGTCCAATAATTAGAAGACAGATTACAAGATGCATGCAAACTAGGAGAGTCTCTTTTGGCTTATAGAAATCCTTCTCTTGCATATAGTATATTCTTGTTTGAACAGTTTTATAGATGGCAACTCCTTAGAATTTCTTATAATCTTCCTTATAAAATCTTGCAGCCAACCACATTCCTTGAATTTTTATATGATTCACAGCGTGACCAATAGGATTTACTCTGTGAATTTTATTTGCATGATTTCATCTTAGGAGACCATGACCACAACAAGTTCCTGATAAATCTTAATGTGGGGGAAGTTTAGTTGAGGGTATTGCACTCTAATTTCAAGAACCAAATTGCATGGAAAAGCTGATTTGAAGAGTATACAAACCATGCCAAAACCACAAGATTGTGCATTAGGCCAGCATTCTCTCTGCCAAAATTAGTTAGAAAAAACTTCATCTATGCTTGCAATAGAGATGAAGTAAAGACACATTATTTGCAAGCTTTGTATGACTGCACTATTTCCTTTGATTTATTTTATAGACAACATTTTGAAGTAGTAGTTTCTGCAACTATAAAGAGATGGGATCAATTATCAGTATCCCAAAGAAGAAGAGAAGTCATGTCTCCAAACAATATTAGATGGAGCATGCTAAGAGAAGCCTAAATCCTTGAAATGTTGATTGAAATCATAAACTTAGGAGGTGAAGAGAAATGGATTGGGATGAGATATCGACCACCTCTGTTCATTATCCCTATTCTAAGATGGCAGAACTAGTCTCCACAGTCTGATGAACAATTTGATATCTAGAAACAAATGATTCAAGAGCATCAAGGCTTTACCAATAATGTAGACATGCACATCATAGATAATTTGAAGATTATGACTTGAGTAAACATTTTGAAGATAGATTCAAGAATCATCACCAAAGATAATCAGTTTGTAATGGGACTTGTAAAAGGTAAAGTCTGGGGGAAATGATGAGCTCAGAATATAGCTCATTCTGACACAAGAATTCTTTTGAATCATCTCAAATAGGATACTATATTATGAAAATCATAGGTTTTTAAGTAACTATTATATGGAAAATAGGTATTTATTTTGTTTATGATTAACCAAAGACTAAACCTGCACTTTGCCATTAACATCTAACACAATTGCATGTTTTAGTGATTGTTTGATTAAAAGGGATGCTCAAAGATAGGTGATTCCAACAGCATATAAAGGAAGTTCAATTTTGATTTCCATTTGACAAAGTTTTAGACTCACAGGAAACGTCATTCCTTGGAAAGAACAAAACTACGGACTCTGCAGGCTTAAAACTATGGACTCCATTGGCTCAAAACTATGGACTCCACAGGCTCAAATCTACGGTCTCCACAGGCTCAAATCTACGAACTCTGTAGGCTGAAATATATAGACTCCACAGGCTAAAATCTATGGATTCCACAGGCTGAAATCTATAGACTCGATAGGCTAAAATCTATGAACTACACAGGTCACTTCTTCCTACTTTGCAGGGTCAACTCTAAGGACTCAATGGAGACAAGGAGTTGAATGAGCCAGCTGGCAACTAAATAAAAGAAGAAGAATCATTCTAGCTGGTGTTTGCCAAAAAGATTGATTGTTTGTTATTTTGAAAGATTTGTTCATAGTATTTTAAGACATCTAGATTCTAGTTCTATTATAAATCGATACTCTTATTTTCTTAAATAATTGGATTTCTAGGAAATCCAATCTCCTATATTAGGATGATTGGATTAACCAGGAATCCCTATTTTAATGCATATCTATTCTAAGTTAATTGTATCAACATATATTGAAAAACATGTTACATTTAAACATATAACATATAATAGATAATAGAGAATATAGAAGATAGTTTTAAGAAGGCGTGTTACAGAATACAGTCTAGCTGCAATTGTTTGTATGAATTATTATTTCGAAGGTTGATTAAATTTTGTTCTTGAATCTGAAAGGAGTAAGGGCCCACTCTACTCAGAATCATGAATTGCTGTAGGTATTTAAGTAATCTTATGTTAATTCTTGACTTTAAGTTAATTAGTATTTTGGTAATAATTGAATTTCTTTAATACAATTAGATTCATAAAGCACCAAGTATTCCTTTATTCAAAGTATCTCTTTTCCAACAAGTGTGTTATCTCTTTTCCAGCAAGCGTGTTGTCTCTTTTCTAGCAAGTGTGTTATTTATTTTAAACAACAAGTGTGTTCTTTCTTTTCCAGCAAAGTGTGTTATTTCCTTTTCAGTAAATGAGTGGCTTGCAAATTTCTTTTGTTTGTTTTCAGCAAGAGTAAATTCATTAGTTCTAGGAACATTTATAGATAAGGATAGATTAGAACTAGCACAACACCCCCAAAAGGTACACATCTAGATCTACTATCCTAAGCCTTACTACAGATAGCTTTGGACACCAGCCCTGGTTGATAAGACATCAATCTGAGTATTGATTAAATGAGAGTTATAATGACAGCGCATCAAGAGCCAAAATGCTCTAGCCCTTTCACTCAATTTTTTAACCCAAATATAAAGAAAATAACCTAACCATAGGCACTATGGAATGAATTAGGCTTTCACCTCATACTAATCTAAATAATAATACCAATGAGTAACTAGCATAATAAATACACTGATTAACATCTGTAGAGAAGAGGTTTTAAGGGGGTAAAGATGCAATAGTTCTAAAGAACAAATTTTGGAACCATCAGGAAATGAAAAATCACATGTCATCAATTATTTTACTAAGTGGGTGAGTTGGGAATGGGATATTGACAACCCTTATAGTGGTTTGAGGCCCAATATTATAATGAATCAAAAGATTTGAACATCAACCCACCACTTGTCATATAGTAATAAGAAATCCAAACCAACAAACCATAATACACAAATTTAATGAAAAATAAAGTTCAAGCCAACATTAAATCTAAAATTAAAGAGAAAACATAGTTTCTTTCATACATTTACTATTTATTTTGGAAACTAAGTATATGGAACATTTCAACATTGATTTTAGATCAAGGGGGAATTATAAAGTTTCCTTTGTTTTAACTTTTTTTTCCCACATAGGCATTCAAATAACATACTCCCCCACAGTAGTTATAATTTAAATCCAATATCAAAATTCTCATAAGGATCCCATGATAATATTTATCATTTTTTAAATTGCATCATTAGAAATGCAACTTGGGCTCCCAATGTAACTTAGGCTTAAATTACAACTCGAGCTCCCAATTTAACTTGAGCTAAAAAACAACTTGGGCATGTAATGTAAATCAATCTCAAAATATAACTTAGGATGGTAATGTGAATCAATATCCCAATGCAACTCAGGTTCCCAATGCAACTTGGATATAGTCAAGACTAAGATATGGCTAAGGTATTTAGGTAGGGTATACTCAAGATCAAGATATGGTTTAGGTATTCAATTGGGTAGCTAATACTCAAGTAGGTAAGGTGGGTAGGTCATAATCAATTCATTAAATTAGATGTAATACTAAATTATATATATCAATTACATACATAACATGATTCAAAATTTCATACTACTGGATAGATCCCCTTGGCAAATAATCCTCTCGATAGTATGGTAGTAGCATATGAATGTGCAAATGTTGTAGCAGGAGAAGGAAAATTAAATTTATTTATAGTTAAATAAACTAATTGAATGGAAGTTATAAATCCATATTTAGTATGAATGATTCTCTTTTTAAAAGACCCCATTTGTATACTAAGAGTTGGTTGATAATCAATGGTGGAAGTCATTCTACCTAATAATGTGGAAACATTTGACCCTAATTGGACAAAGTAGAATATATTATCAATAAATAATAGTAAATTTTTCTTATTGATATCTCAAAAATATTCAACCATGGTTATATTAATTAAACCAACTCTCATATAAGTTATGGAAAAAGTGGAAATGAGAATGTAAGATTGAGTAACGCAAACATTGGTAAGAATCTAATGCCCTAAAAACCTAAGGATTCCTTCGTAAGGTTCATCTATGGAGGGTATTTCTCATTCTATCTTCCAATTTTGAAAATTTGAAAACTAAGTATTGGCTAAAGTGGATTTTAAAAACAATCTTCTAAATGGTAACTCCTATAACTCTAGAATCAATTTCAAAAGATGTAGAGTGGCCCTAATTTGCTAAATTTAGTAAAATAATTTTAAAGTATAAGAAAATAAATTTAAATGTAAACTTGTACTTATTAAATTTATTTTAATAAATATATACTCACATAAGCAAATAGTAAAAAAACAAAAACATCTTACCAAAGGGCATACACCCTTTGTACTGCATAAGGCGTATGCCCTTTCTTTTCAAAATTTTTAAATATTTGCATTTCATTATAAAAAATATCTTGGAAAGGGAATTCAACCTTTAAAAGACATGTTTTACATGGAAAAGGGTGTGATGTTTATTTTAAATGGTGTACATCCTTTATAAAGGGTGTACACCTTTTAAACATTTCAATCTTTGACTTATACGCTTCCCCTTCAAAATTATTTTGGGTATAGGCTTGAGGAGGTCTGAACCTAGTCTAGAACCAATAATGGAGTAGCTCACATGGTTTTTAGTAAATTTAGGGTTCTTTTTCTTCTTTATCAACACATGTAATCAAGTAAATTTTTTACTTTTTTTTAAAAAAATATAGGTTTATAGAGGGGAAAGTGTAGTTTTTGAATTTTTTTTTAATGTTAAACTATTGTTTCTGATTATTATTTAATTTCTACAAAACATACCTCATTATGGACTATATACATTTCATTAAAAATACCTTTATAACTTTATGACCATCAATCAAAAGTTTATAAAACTTATACCTAACCAATCTTTGCATCATTGACTATGATTTAAAATAATGATTTTCATGAAATTAAGGTCAAAAAGTTGTGTTCATAC